>CAHIKZ030002445.1:1220000-1355000 GCA_903632075.3 Acanthosepion pharaonis | reverse complement strand
GTTTCATTTTCTTTAATATTTTTAACCTAGGCAAATCGAACATGGTGAGATTTGAAGCCGGGTTTGAATCTCAACTTGGCCGATTTGTTTGACGATATAACTTCTCGATGTTAGCGAACAGGTGAGGCTATCCCAGCGTGCGGTACATTTGGAAAATGTCTGAAAACCGTACGTTTGACCCAATCCTTTTGCATGAAATCAGGTAGACGGAATCGTTCCGAAACCGTCAATGGTTGTGCTAGCACAAACTCACTAGTCATCGTGAACGAGGGTTAAGGCGTTAAGGCTTTTTTATTTTTTTTTTTAATCGACTTCACCCCAAGTAAGGCAGTAAAGCCACTAAGACACAAGGGGTTACTGGGTGCGGATGAATTAGAAAAAGGAAACATTACTAAGGAGCGAGAACAATTAGAAGAGCAATCAGGAGGACAGTAGATAGCGATTGGCATTGTATTTAAATTTTTGAAGATTAAAATTGTCCGGAAAGCATGGAGCAGGAAGCGAGTTCCATAAGCGAGAAGCGTCGGAACAGAAACTGCTAACATAGAACTTACGTTTACATCTAGCCAACCGAATTGTAAAATCAAGAGACCTCGTCCCCAGTATAGTACTGTGTTTAAATTAAAAAAGTCTACGTACCGTAGAGAAGAGACCATCCGAAAATTTACCATGAAAGCATTTATAGAAAAGGCAAAGGGAGGCAACCTTACGGCAGTGGGAAAGTGAATGAAGCATTGTTGAAGAAATTGATCATCCCAGACTATGCTCCCAGAAATTGTAACTAATATCCGCTCAGCATAGTTGCAGTATAAATAATGGTGGGGTCACTGTGAATTGAACAAGTATCTGTAATAGAGTTTAGCTAGCCGCCGTGACAGACGGGTGGGTTCGGAAACGAATAGTAGACAGCCATAAAGGCATTGCTATAATTGTCATTGCGAAGAGAGATAATAGTGGTTATCCATTATCTTCTTCTTGGTTTTGTAGTCCTGGGTATGACGATAAACTACATCCGACAGCAAGTCTTCTGATCAAGAGACTGAAGGTTTTGAGGATCGTGAAACAACCTCTTAATTGCTGTTGTTCACCGGTACCATTCTGACCCCGGGTGGTAGCACCTTTTATGATCCCAACTATGGGCAAATAGTAACCACCCCCAAACAAAAACAAAACACTATGGAAGTATAAAAATACATTTTTATTGTAAAAATACCACTAATACATTTTTATATAAAAAAATTACCAACAATACATATTTATAGTGTAATTACCAATAATATATTTTAAAAGCAGAATTACCAACAATTATTTTTACCTGTAGTTGTAGCCATAAAATTATGTTCAAAATACAAAATATTTAGATTTCGGCATTAAATAACCCATAGAGGTGTTGATATGCCGCGAAACAAATTCAATCAATCAATCTCCTTGGTCTTGAATTCAGAGTTGACGTTCAAGACTGGTAGACACCCAGAGCTAGAGAGGTAAGTCTACTTTGCTATTTAAACCACGGTTAGAGAGGAGGTGTTTTACCTTTCACAAGTACATATGTGTGAAGTGAACAGAAACTGTTCTTGCCGGAATTGTAAATCGAATCACCGATTCCATTTACCGCGTTTTTAATCGCCAAATAACACACATCAAAAAAGAAAATTGTACCAACTTGGTGCAATGGATTTTATAAGTATTCAAATCTACTTATTTTAAGAACTTAAGGAAATTTTTTGTCGCATTTCATCCTTTAAAGCAAAGGTGAGCAAAAAAAATCCGGATGAAATGAAAGAACAAATCTTCATTTTTTTATTTATTAAAACCGTTAATGTCCGTTGGATTTGAAATTAGTTCATTCAGAGTAGATCTCTCTTATTAGCTCGTATACCGCATTGTACTACTATTGGTTTTGCGATGACCGGTGATATGTATGAGCCTGGTCGTATGCCTATCGTCGAGTATTGTAAGATCAGCGCGCTCTCAATAATTTAATGCAAAAATAAGACAGTTTTGTCTTTTATTCTGGCTTAAAGACGCCAAAATATACATAACTGCACAAATGCGAAATGCGTTGTCATTAAAAGCTTTTCTACATTGTATCATTTCTTCACACACACACATATATATATATATATATATAGATACACCTAGTGAGCCAGACAAACCTACCTAGGTTTCACCTAAACGGATCGTCAGGAAAGTTTGGCCAAACTTTCCCTGACGATCCGTTTAAATGAAACCTAAATAGGTTTGTCTGGCTCACTAGGTGTATCTAGGTCTGCTCTACGGTTGTATTGAGCTCTTTTGTTAGTTAGTTGTTTACTCGTATCAGGGTTTTTTTTTTGGGCTTCAGACCTGCATCTGTGCGATTTTTTTGTCGGCAGAAGTCCATGTTTGTAGCTCTTTCTTTTTTTAAAACCTTTTTTTTTCGAGCTTGATTTGATTAGCAAATCAAAATTCTAGGGTTTTTCGAAACAGGTCTAATATATATATATATATATATATATATATATATATATATATATATATATATATATATGCATAGTTGATAATAGATTCTTATGATTACATCATGTCAAATGCATACCAACGTGCTTCTGTGTGTTGGTAAATAATGATAACTTTTAATATTTACTTGGTATTCTTTCGCTAAGTCGTGTTATTTTGGTCCACCTCACCACCTTCTTGAAAACATTTATCGTGTATCTTTCACTTAACATATTTTTGCTTTAAATGCAATTATATTGTCTCATGAATATATACGTACACGTAATTTTCAAATTTTTTAGTCTATAAATATTAGTTTGTATATATATATATATATATATATATATATATATATATGAGTGTGTGTATGTGCGTGTATATGTGAATATGAATTTTTTTCTCGTGAATATATAAGAGTAGATATGTGTACATTCTTGTCACGCGTGACAAAACGAGAACAATCAAGAATTCTACTGAAATGACCATCACGTGATCCCTTTAAATTGTCGGCCAACTCAGTAAAGGTCTTTCGTTTTTATTTCTTTATTTCTTTCCAGCAGTCCAGGTCTTTATCGTTACTTGAAATCTGTTGTTTCAGTTTTTGGTCTACCGTTAATTACATAAATATTTTTGAAGTAACTATTATTATCTCATCTCCCTGATTTTTTTTTTATTTGTTTTGATTTCTGTTGTATACACCTTTCTTTCCGGGTCCCTTCCAGAGAAATGGCTTCATGACATTTTCCATTTGATCATTTTTGTAAAAACAAAGATCACATACATTTTACATAGATAAAGCTCTTCGTAAAGTGTGAGCTGTACTTGTGAGTACAATTTTTTATATTTCTTTTAGGCATGGGCTACCAGGAATCTCTTCAATTAGTCTATCGGAACCTTTTCCAATTAATCCGAGTGCTCCAAGTACAACTGGAATTATTTCCACTTCAAGATCCTTGTATTTTGATAGTTTTTGAAAATCTTCAAAAATACATTACAATCTGCAGAGACCACTATGTCAATAAGAAAACACATTTTTTTTTTGCGGTCTGTAATCACGATATCTGGGTGATTAGCTTTGATTGTTCTGTGTGTATTGTAAAGTCCCATAAAATTGTTACAGATTATTATTATTATTATTATTATTATTATTATTTCGTATCTTTTTCGGCTCTTAGATGTGAAGTTTCGGCCGGGTGCCGATGGTTATAACTCAGCTTCTACTTGCAGCTTAGAGATACAACATTTTCCTCAAAACATAAGCTATTCCAAGCAGCGTAGCCACCTACGTACTCTCAATGAAGTTAGGAATCCACAAGCTTTCTTGTGAGGCAGACAGATTCCTGGAAATAGTACCACTTTTGTCGACCACTAGAGGAAAATCTTGAGATGCTGATGGGTACGTTTTCCCTGCCAGGTACCTTTTCTTCTGCTTCGTCTTCATGATGTCATTCTCTCAAGGTACCGCAGCGTCTATCAAGAGCCATTGCTGTTATTATGATTATTTCATTCATCGAATGTTCGTAACAGTAGTAACTGGTAATTTTCATATCCGTTCAAGACGTAGTCGATCGTTGTTCCCCACAAGTTCCTTCTTTTGCTACACTAAGTAACTTTTAACTTTTTAAGACCCCTCTGTCCTTGTTACCGCCCATATATTACTCACTGTTTCACCTCTGCCTATCTTACCTTCCTAAGAGTATTAAATTATCTACGCAATCTTGCCTCATTTCTGATTTTAAATATATGTTTCCTTGTAGTTCCTATGTTCCTTAAGACTTCCTCTTTGCGTAACTGCTCTGTCCATGGCATTCTCAGTGATAGCAAATTTCCTAATGACTTAAGTACTTGACTTTAGATATTTTCAGTAATAAGTCATTTAGATGGTTTTCAGTTTTTCCTAGTTCTTCCATATTTTCCTTTCCTAGGGGTAGGAGTTTATGCGAAAATAAAACGCAACTACCTAATCTTGAATCTTGATATAAAATCTCGTTATCTTCTTACAGTAAAATTTTATTACAGTAAAATCTCGTTACAGCATAAACTTATGTCGTTTGCTATGTTGTCTAGGAACAATACTAATTGCATAGTTAGTAGGAAAACCTATCATTAGATTTCTTCTTTTTCTGGTAAATATTGCCTAGTATTTTTTTTCGAGAATACACACGTGGTGGACAAAATTTTCTCAGTCAAGGAGCAGATGGTAATTATCCACTTCTTACAAGACATAGGCTGAATGGGTATTGGGACCCCGAAAACACTGTGAGCCCAACTTCTGGGTAATGAATCCTCTCAGCGGTATATGAAGAGCCCTCACTCTCCGTTTCTCGCTAATTCTTTTCTCTTTCCCCATACGTATATATACACACACACACACACACATATATATATATATATATATATATATATATATATTGTGTGTGTGTGTGTGTGTGTGTGTGTGTGTGTGCATTATTTGTATATTCTTTTCTTACGTATATAAAACTGTAAATAGGTAAATAAGTAAAAACACGCGCATGCACATATATTTTTTAAGTAAGGATCACTCGTTTGATTTATACAATTATATTACGTATATATATATATATATATATATATATATATATATATATATATATATATATATATATAAATATTCGCTTGAGGATGAAATGGAACTAATGTCTTTAATTTAATTACAAAATTATATTCAGGGCTTTTAGCTTCCATTTTTTGAAACATGGTTAGAACTGTGTAGCAAAAAAAACATATTTTAAATCAATTAATTTATAATATTAATGCTCTGTAAATCTACATTGAGCACTATTTTGTAAAAATAAAAATATCTATAAGAACACCGGATTACTGTTCTTTCTTTTTATTTATATACATACATATATATATATATATATATATATATATATATATATATATATATATATATATATATATATCCTGTCCAGCGGAATCTACAGGTGCCCAGTTTGATCTCAACATCTGAAGGTTGTGTTTAGCTGTGCTACTGGCGAGGAAAATATTTTTATCATATATATATATATATATATATATATATATATATATAAATATTCGCTTGAGGATGAAATGGAACTAATGTCTTTAATTTAATTACAAAATTATATTCGGGGCTTTTAGCTTCCATTTTTGAAACATGGTTAGAACTGTGTAGCAAAAAAAACATATTTTAAATCAATTAATTTATAATATTAATGCTCTGTAAATCTACATTGAGCACTATTTTGTAAAAATAAAAATATCTATAAGAACACCGGATTACTGTTCTTTCTTTTTATTTATATACATACATATATATATATATATATATATATATATATATATATATATATATATATATATCCTGTCCAGCGGAATCTACAGGTGCCCAGTTTGATCTCAACATCTGAAGGTTGTGTTTTGCTGTGCTACTGGCGAGGAAAATATTTTATCATATATATATATATATATATATATATATATATATATATATATATATATATATATATATATATATATAAATAAAATACATTTTTTAAGTTATATTTATGCATTAAAGTTCTCAATATCAGGGATAGAGCGTATGTAAATATAAAAGTGGACATTGGAATCATCACCTGAAGGTGACAGTCTGTTTCATGCAAAGAGCAATCATCAGGCCATCTGATTGCCTGAGGATTGCGTTTAACATGAAGTAGACTGTCGCTTCTGTGTGTTGACTCCAATGTCCACTGTGTTGACTGCAATATATATATATATATACATATATATATATGTGTGTGTGTGTGTGTGTGTGTGTGTGTGTGTGTCTTTGTGTATGTATGTGTGCGTGCGCGTGTGTGTATGTGAATAGATAGCGGCTTGGAATGAGAATTCGGAGAGCTATGGGTTAAATAGCAGTGCAGATTGTTGACAACAAATATAGGAAAAGAGAAACTCTGAATTAAAAAATACTTGAAAAGAGACATTTTGTAGACCTCATGGCACACAATCTATACCAGTCTCTGTATTCGGTTCTTCAGAATAGCGTGGATGGTTCTGCACTAGTATTCACCAATGTAATCAAGTCATAATAATGGGTAGTCGGGATGTTTGGTTCTAAGAACTGAGCTGTTAAGCTCTCATACATTGAAGAGGATCGTCCATCATATATATATATATATATATATATATATATATATATATATATAATTATTTATTTAGAAAATTTATAACATAAACATAATCATTTTGTTTCAACACTCCCGGTGTCTTATCAAGTGATGATGTTGAATGCAAAACAAATGGTTTTAAAAGTTTCAAATTAATTAACGATCCTTCACAAGGGGAAAACATTGTTCCAAAAGCTAGAATGACCAATCAAAATACAAGTATAGGAAAATTCAAAAAGCCCGACAACGAAGTCATGTTATAATAGCTATTCAGCTCGTTAAAATACGGGTAAAATTAAAAAAAGAATTTATTCTAACCAATAATTATTAAATTATATGATAGAATTTGATATTAAAATTAAAAACTGCCCATTTTAAAATCCATACATATATATATATATATATATATATATATATATATATATATAATGAAGAAATTTTGTGGGATTTAGAGTAATTATATATAGTTATTCATCGAGTCCAGAATTATCATCGACAGAATGCAGAAAGCACTGGATGGCCGTTTCGTCCTATTTGGGATTCATCAGTAGTGCGCATCCATTACTATTACTATATATAATTACTCTAATTTCTTCATTGTATGTCCTTGCTTGACCCAGCTAATGCTCTGTGATGGAGCGGCTAAGGGTTAAAAAGCAGACGTGGCTCTTGGGAGACTGTTCCGAGGTTATCCGTATACTTGAATGAGTATCGCTTCAGAACTGAGTGAGTAGCGACGCTATATTGAGTCTATTTTGTGTCTTCTGCGTCACCAGGGAACGGTTGGTACAATTGGTATGACGGTTGCGTTGTATCGAAAACGGTCCGGGTTCTATTCTCGGTTGTGCATGCACACTGCTGATGAGTCCCAAATAGGACGAAATGGCCATTCAGTGACTCGATGAATTACTATATATATATATATATATATATATATATATATACCCATATACCCGCACCAAATGAAGTTAGACTCGGTCGCTTGGAAGATATGCTTAAAAACGGTCCTTTTTTTTTTTTAAATAAACGATCTTAAAGCGTTTAATCCTTACACCTCTCATTCTCCTGGGTGGTCTTATATATTGTATTCTTATTTCCGTCACTTTAGATTAGGGACAGGGGGGTTATTTCTTCAGTCTTAATTCAAAGTGGTTGACCTGTAAGCGACAACCGACTTTTGACTGTTTCTCCTGTGTGCCAATATGTCTTTCCTCTACTTGACCTTCGGCATAAGGTCGGCCTTTTAGAGGTCAGGTAGACAGAGTTCAAGGGTGACGTGGCCGTGAGCTGAAGTATCCTGGGACTACCATTACGCTAATAACTTTGGTATAGGTATCTCAACTTCACAAACATAGCCTTATTTATTCACCATATTCTCGGAATGTGGGAGACAGACAGGAAATGGTGTCAATATTTAAGGTCTTTAGGACAATGGACAGAGGAAAACATCCTTAGTAGTCAGTCGTGTTTGTCTACCAGGAAAGCCTGGACTATTTTGTGATTTCAGTATTTATTCGCATCTCTTATGGGTCATCGTAGCACTTCCCAGCGATGTCGAACGATATTATTGGTAGATAGTCGGATTCGAACCTATGGTCTTAATTTTTTTTATTATTATTAAATAGAACGGAAAATGAATGTTTATCAAACCTTTTGGGAAGTTTCTCTTGGTGTCGAATAAGTCTTTTCATATCGGGTGGAAACTTGTGAAGGAACTTGCCTAAGCTATGTACAATGATCCGAGTTCTTTCGAGCATTTTTTAAAAGAAGATAGAATTTTAGATGTAGTCTTTGGATTGGTCATAATTTTAAGTCAGGAGTTTGTAAGGGAGATGAGTTCATATACTTTGAGAATTGATTTTAACGTCACTTGACTAAAATGATTTGACGGTTCAAATGCATTTTAACATGAAGGTACCAAGATTAAAACAAAAGTTTATTCATGGTGATTTGCCGTCTTTTGATGTGAAGAGTCTCCATAATCGTTAATCTTGTGCAGTTAGATTAGCAGAAGTTTGTTCTATTAACGACTATAAATAAATATATATATATATATATATATATATATATATATATATATATATATATATATATATATATATATATATCAGTGCGTATGTATGCGTGTGTGTGTGTGTGCGCTACCCAAAATTTCAGTGACTTTGAACAATGTGCGCAAATACAATGACTTCTGTTGAAAACTAGCTGTGAATGTAAATAATTTTCATGGTCGAATCTACGAAACACAAACACACACACACACACACACACACACACATATATATATATATATATATATATATATATATATATATGCTAGCAGAAGAATGTTTACACTACACTACTTCTTGATAGGCAATATTCTTTGTCTTTCTTTGTGGACCATAAACAAATTGCCTTTACTTCTTTTATATATATATATATATATATATATATATATATATATATGTATATATATATATATGTGTGTGTGTGTGTGTGTGTGTGTGTGTGTTCGGTGGCTAATAATAACTACTGAAACATGGTTATAGGTAGATTAAAGCAGTGATTTGTTTGCAAATACTTCGACACGTTGTCTTTACCAATTTAACACATCACAAATATTCAAACGACTAAATTAGCTCTAGCCATTGCAATTTACGAGCAGATATATTTGCCTCTACGCACTGCCTATACTGCCTTTCTTCAAAAGACTGTACAACGCCAGACTTTCAAGAGGAAGGGGGGGTGTTAAAACTCATATAACATTCGAAACCTTGTCCTCAACACCAGCTGTTTTTATCCGAGATAAACATCACGCATATATGTGTATGTGAAGTTTGTGGTGGTGTATATGATTGTTCGTCCCATATTCAGAACATTGACAAAAGACTGTGTCTATAAATATCGTATCCCAACCTGACACGGTTCGAAAAGTACCGACCTTTCACAGGACCTACGGAATAATAATTCAGAAACCCCGGCCCTAAACACTTCCATAGCGGCAAGACAAGAAAAAAAATCTTATGTAATTAATTCGGAAGTGGCGGTACAAAGCGCGCAGGCGCACAAACGATGGAAACGGTCGCATCCTTCCGGTTGTGCTTTTCCTCCGTGAATTATCAAAGCGACTCGAAAGTCAAAGCACTCATCCTGGTTTAAATGCCAGATACCATCATCCAATCCACCGACTAATTTACTCTGTTTTATATCAATCAGTACTCAATGTTTTTTTGTTTTTTTTTGGTGCCACTCATTTTCTGCTTTTACGCAAATATCACTGTAACAATTAAAATTTACCGATTCTCTTCTAGTTTTTGTTTTAGCACAGTTGTTAACGAAGTTGCTGATATTTGAAAAGGATTAATTAGATTTTTATTTCAGTTTTTGAGCTTGTATATTGCTCATTTACTATTAAATATTTGTTAGAACGTTAGCGTTTTGACTACGAGACAATGGTCGATTTGTCAATGAAGCGACTTCTTGGTAATAGCCTCTGAGTTAAATAGGGTAGGTTGCTGCGGACTTCAACACTTTTGATAAGATTTTTTAAGCTCCTGGTACATTTGACCCACAAACAATTTTTGGCGGACTTGTTTAAATCCAAAGGAAAAATAAGATATAAAATTTGAACAAAGAAATATTAACAAATATAATGATAGGACATTTAACAAAAGGAAAAAATAAATGTGAAGAGTTCAAAGCAACCTTCAGTGTCTGTAGTTGAGTATTCACATTTTGCGGGACTGAAAAGAATTCGTCTTTTCGCTATGAAAAGTCACTTAGAAAGCGATTGATTCTTTCAAATCTCGCGCCGCCTGTAATTATCGTCAGGGGACAGTAATTAAAAATCTCGCCGCCTGTGATTATCATCAGGGGCGGCATTCAAACAAGTCGGAGCTGTTCGGAATCCGTGAATGCTTGTGTTAATAGGAAGTCACAAGTCATCGTGACCGAGGCTTTGTGTATATTGGTTTAAAATTGTTGATTACGCCAGATTACGCGCTCTCTTTCAGAAACGGTAGCTAATGTCCGCTTTGCACAGTTGTAGTATAAAACCAGACTCTGCAGATGTTGAAGAAACAAGGACGTCTGCAACAGCATTTAGCTAACCACTCTAGCAGACTGTGATACTCAAAAACGTGCAGCCATTCATTAGTTAATAATTATTTCACCAATGTTTTTAATTTCAGTTACTTTTTCACAACTATCCTGTTTTCGGTCTACGTTTATTCGTGAGCAACGCGGATAGGAAGTTAAGAATAATCTCCGACGTGTTTCGAACCCGTCTCCATTTTCATTAACACGCCTTAAGGTCTGACCAATTAAACCGTAGAGACTTTTCGTCTGCAATCATTCAGATATAACAAGATAACATTCATAATAACAGCATTAATTGTATTCCCGCTCAACGCATCTTTCTACATATTTTACATTTTGAACGTAACGAGCCGAACTAAACGTCGCATTATGTCCGAACTTATATGCCTAAAAGGTATGTCATTGGCAAATACTTTTAAAGGTTATTCTGCAGCTCACTCTCTTTGTCGTTGTCACTTTAATCGTAAATATAACAAAAACCTATCATCTTTCGTTTTTGTTCATTTAAGAATTATTACTCGTCTCTTTGATTGATCTAAGCAGTAGGCGTCTTCTTGTTTTTGTTCTTTTTTTCGATTTAATTTTGAAATTGTCGAATGCTCAGTTTTTCTTATCACTTAGTTGTTTTTATTAGCTTGTATTTAAGGAGGGGATGCTGAAAAATTATTTGGCGCGATGCGCTTTTAAAAATTGCTATTTCAATGACCAGACAAAGGTTAAAGAAACTTGAGAAACGCTGTGTCAATTGTGTTGAACTACCGAATAAATATGTAAAATAGGATATATTTCTCATGGTTATAGGTCATTCTTTTTCTGCACCCTTTGTATAAAAAGTTCCCAGCAACTTTCTTTCTTTCTTTCTTTCTTTCTTTCTTTCTTTCTTTCTTTGTCTTTCATTTTTTTTCTCTTCTTTTTTTCTTTCACCCTATTTTTCTTTCTGATTTTTTCTTTTCAGCCTTTTCATCTTGCACTCTTTCTTTCTTTCTTTCTTTCTTTTTTCTTTTCAGCATCTAATCATTTTTCATTCTTTTCATCTTCTACACATTTTTATTTCTTTCTTCCTTTTTTACTTTCTTTCTTCCTTTCCTTGTTTTTTTTTATTCTTTCTATCATGTTCTACGCATTTTTCTTTCTTTCTTTTTTACTTTTTTCCTTTGTTTCTTTCTTCTTCCTTTTTTTCTTTTCTTCATCTTCTACTCATTTTTCTTTCTTTCTTCACTTCTTTTTTACTTTCTTCCTTTCTTTCTTATTATTTTCTTTTATTATATTCTACTCATTTTTCTTTCCTTCTCCGTTTTTCGTTTTTCTTTCTTCTGTCTTTCTTTCATTCTTTCTTTCTTTCATTCTTTCTTTACTTTTCTTTATTTTGTTTTCTTTTTCTTTGTTTCTTTCTTTTATATTCTTCATTTCTTTTCATCTTCACCTACTTATTTTCTTTCTTTCTTTCCTCAACCACTCTTCAGTGAATATTTGCTGCATCTTGACCATGATGACTGATTTGCACACACCCTTGTCTCCTTGGTCGTCTTTTGTCAATGTAGAAGACAGGCAAACTGATAGATGAAGAAGCAGAGTGTGGGGAGAGTCTTCGGTGTATAATTTTCTTCATCAGGAAAGGTGCCTCTTATTTATGCACTTCTTTGCATCTAAACACTTGCTTGAAAGAAAAACAAAGAAACGGAGTAAAAAAAAAAGAAAAAAAGAAAGAAAGCAAAACTTGAACATTTAAAATGAGTGCGGATCATTCCTCGTTGTAAACATTCATTCACTGCTTCAAACTAAACTAACATTTTTTCTTGTAATTTTACGCGCAGACTTTTTCCTTTATTATCTTGGAATCAGACAAATGTCTTCAGCTGAGCAAATTCAAGCAATATGCAAGTGTACCGTAACTAAACAGGCTGTAGTGAGATTCAGTACAATTTGCCTCATTTCTGTGGCTGTCGTTCCATTTTGATCTAAGGCAGTCACAATTCAAATATCTAGCGGAGAAATAATTTAATGTAGACAAATAAACACGAGAAAGATTCCATTAAGCTTTTATTATTATGATTATTATTATTATTATATGAGTTGATATTCTCTTCGTCACTTAAATGTTTCGGCCAAAAGATGGTTATATCTCAGCTCCTACCCGTATCTCATAGACACAATACTTTCCTCGGTACATGAGGTTTTCCAAGCAAGGATAATAACGGCACACTCACAGTGACGTCAGGTAACCCTAAGGCGTCTTACGGGGCAGAAAAATTCATGAAAATCCGTGTGCGCCAACCACAAAGGCGACTTCTTCAACTATTTCTTGTTACATTTCTCTGATTTGCCCCTGCCCCAGGTCTTGGTACTTATGTATTTTTACTTGCTTCGTCTTCACGATGTTATTATCCTAAGGTTAGAACGTCTATCAAGGATGGATATCCTAAGGTTAGAACGTCTATCAAGGTGGGATATCCTAAGGTTAGAACGTCTATCAAGGTGGGATATCCTAAGGTTAGAACGTCTATCCAGGTGGGATATCCTAAGGTTAGAACGTCTATCAAGGTGGGATATCCTGAGGTTAGAACGTCTATCAAGGATGGATATCCTAAGGTTAGAACGTCTATCAAGGTGGGATATCCTAAGGTTAGAACGTCTATCAAGGTGGGATATCCTAAGGTTAGAACGTCTATCAAGGTTGGATATCGTAAGGTTAGAACGTCTGTCAAGGATGGATATCCTAAGGTTGGAACGTCTATCAAGGTGGGATATCCTAAGGTTAGAACGTCTATCAAGGTGGGATATCCTAAGGTTAGAACGTCTATCAAGGTGGGATATCCTAAGGTTAGAACGTCTATCAAGGATGGATATCCTAAGGTTAGAACGTCTATCAAGGTGGGATATCCTAAGGTTAGAACGTCTATCAAGGATGGATATCCTAAGGTTAGAACGTCTATCAAGGTTGGATATCGTAAGTTTAGAACGTCTGTCAAGGATGGATATCCTGAGGTTAGAACGTCTATAAAGGATGGATATCGTAAGGTTAGAACGTCTATCAAGGATGGATATCCTAAGGTTAGAACGTCTATCAAGGTGGGATATCCTAAGGTTAGAACGTCTATCAAGGTGGGATATCCTAAGGTTAGAACGTCTATCAAGGTTGGATATCGTAAGGTTAGAACGTCTGTCAAGGATGGATATCCTAAGGTTGGAACGTCTATCAAGGATGGATATCCTAAGGTTAGAACGTCTATCAAGGTGGGATATCCTAAGGTTAGAACGTCTATCAAGGTGGGATATCCTAAGGTTAGAACGTCTATCAAGGATGGATATCCTAAGGTTAGAACGTCTATCAAGGATGGATATCCTAAGGTTAGAACGTCTATCAAGGATGGATATCCTAAGGTTAGAACGTCTATCAAGGTTGGATATCGTAAGGTTAGAACGTCTGTCAAGGATGGATATCCTAAGGTTAGAACGTCTATCAAGGTGGGATATCCTAAGGTTAGAACGTCTATCAAGGTGGGATATCCTAAGGTTAGAACGTCTATCAAGGTGGGATATCCTAAGGTTAGAACGTCTATCAAGGATGGATATCCTAAGGTTAGAACGTCTATCAAGGTGGGATATTCTAAGGTTAGAACGTCTATCAAGGACGGTTACTCTCCAAACGCCTGTCAGTCAAGATGATCGTGTTCCATATGAGCTAAGAGTGCTTAATATTATTGATTGTTTGAGCGAGTTAGTAAGTGACTGAGAGAACAGTATGTCAGCAAAATGACACTGTGATACAAATATACGAAGTTCAATACATTCATCAGGATATCTAGTCTGATTAGGGTATACTATCTACATTAAAGCCAAATGTGGACTATATGAACTCAATTTTTGATAATAATAATAATAAAAAAAACAGCGCTTAATCTTGCAAGTGGAGCCAAATTAAAAGTAAACTCAATTCACAGAGTGTGGATATTCTTAAGCATCTAGTTTAAATCACATACTTCAAACTAAAAAAAACAAAACAAAAAAGACACATCCCTCTTGATGCACTGTTATAAACAGAGTTGTACCATGCGTCAGACTACAAGGATTATGAAAAGAAGAAAATTATTAAATAGCATGAGAAATTGTATAAAAAGTAAGTACCTTACCTGTCGTATTCAATGAAATGTGCATGAAAGAATGATTGCTGCCTAAATACACGAATTATATATATATATATATATATATATATATATATATATATATATATATATATATATATATATATATATTATGAAATGAACAAAGTCCGACAATTATTTTAAAGGCTTTTTTATGTTTTATACATTCTTTTTTTATAGATACAGAGCATTTACTTAAATATTTGTATCTAAAAAAAAAGAATTTATAGAAAAATGTCTTAATATATATATATATATATATATATATATATATATATATATATATATATATATATATAATTTGGTATATACAGAATGAATTCAATAAACAACAATTACTATTCTTAAAAAGAGTGCTCAATACAAAGTAGAGTAAATATAATTATTTTTTATAAAAAAAAATTATAACATAAGTATGTTATAAAATCACTACAAAATTAGCCATTTTGTTTCAATACAATCTGTGTCTTATCAAGTGATGATGTTGAAAAGAAAATAAATGGTTTTAAAAGTTTCAGATTAATTAACGATCCTACACTAGGAAACATTGTTACAAAAGCTAGAATAACCAATCAAATACGAAGTATAGAAAGATTCAAAAAGTTTGACAACGATGTTATAATTAATTATATATATATATATATATATATATATATATATATATATATATATATATATATATATATATAATTAATTATATATATATATATATATGTTATAATTAATTATAATATATATATATATATATATATATATATATGCATAAACAAGGATAAAAATTAAGTTTTAATACAAATTCAAATTATATATATATATATATATATATATATATATATATAGAGAGAGAGAGAGAGAGATTTAAGAGGCCAGTTAATAAACTTTTAAGAATAAAAAGCCAACAAAATGATAACAGTACTGACAATAAGATTGATGACATTTATTATATGTTAGCCTTTTAACGCAATTGAAGCACGAAGAGAAAGAATTTTCGAACACCCCCGTGTCCTTTTTCAACGAGATGAGGAATAAACAAAGAAGTGGGACTCACTATTCCGGGGAATGTTGCTGTTGTAGGTTAGAGGGATCCATGTAGAAACTATATTCTCTGAGTAAATCCAAATCCCTGTTTAATTCCTCAAAGTGTGTTTTTTATTTTGAAAATATACTTCAACTCTGACCTGCGTCTTTCTTGTCGGCTTTTGAATGAAGACGCTAAAATCATGCATCTGATGTCTTCACTGCTATGGAACAATTGGTTGAAGTGTACAGCAATAGGAAATTGTTGTTTTCTTTGATGATTTTTTTAAGGTTATTGTACCGAAGACGAAATTCCATGCCTGTTTCTTCAGGATAATTTCCTTTTTTGCATTTGTGACAGAAAATATATATAGTAATATATTAGTATGTCCGGGGAAAAAACATTTTCCCATGAACGAAATGATCATCTGTATGCTGTAAATCGTTTGGATCTCATTAATAGTAATTCACTTATATGGTATATAATAAAAATTATATTGAGCTCTCTTTTGTGGATCAGTTTTAATATTTTATATTGAAATGATCTACATGGATTATAACCACGGATTTTTAAACCTATATATATATATATATATATATATATATATATATATATATATATATATATAACGAAATGAATATCTCGTCACTCTTACCAACAACAGCAAACATTTGAATTTGGGTTGCTCTATACCGCGCTAGGGAGCATCGCAAGGGAACCATTCAAATTGAGTTATTCGGCTAAGCATATTATGTAACGCATCGAAAGAGAGAGAATAAAATCAGACTATTACAGAAAATGGAAAGCGTCCTAGGAGGAATGATGTAGGAATTATTTTTTCAATATTTACCATGCAAAAGAAATAAAAGTAATGAAATAGAGGAATATGGATTCAAATCTTGTAAACCTTCCCCCACAATACGAACGATTATTGCATTTTGAAAGTGACATGGTATAAATGATAAAAAGGTGAAGTTCAGACAGTACAATAAGAAATTGCAGAAGAATATAAAAGAAGATGCACTAAAAATAATAAATTCGGATTAATAATTAAGGCAGACAAAAACGGTAATTATTACAAAACGAGCGGGAATCTACGCATAGAATTCTGTGACGTTCACATTTACGAAATGAGAATAATTCCAAGATTTTTGGTAATTTTTTATTCCGAGGGTTGGAGTTATTGCGGGGCAAGCTAAACAAATTTTGATTTAAAATTTATAATTTCAAAAGAGTGCCAAAAATTTAATAAAAAACAAACTTTGATTTAAAATTTATAATTTATTGGGGTGAATTTATTTTTGCGATAATGTAACTTTACATTATTTGGGGTGAATTAACAGAAAAGATCCTATCTATTCATCTATCTAAGTATGTTTATATGTGTGTGGGGGTGGTTGGCTGTATATGTTATTGAACTTTTCTCTCATGTTCACAATCATTACCCTATTTCTTTCATTTGAATTCTTTCTTCCTCTTTGACACTCTCTCTCTTTCTCTCTCTCTCTCTCTATCTCTCTCTCTCTCTCTCTCCCCTGCTGCATTTATTGCTTGATGTACGTGTACGTCAACTCGTTTTTTCTACATCAGTGAGCTCTAGAACCTGTTTCTTTCTTTCTTTCTTTCTTTTTTTCTTTCTTTCTTTCTCAACCACTTCTTTTACTTCCTTTCTTCCTTTCTTTCTCAACCACTTTTAGGTCATTTCTTCCTCCCTTTCTTTCTTTCTTTCTTTCTTTTCTTTCTTTTCTTTCTTTCTTTCTTTCTCCCTTTCCTTTCTTTCTTTCTTTCTTTCTTTCTTTCTTTCTTTCTTTCTCAACCACTTCTTTTACTTCCTTTCTTCCTACATTTCTTTCTTTCTCAACCACTTTTAGGTCCTTTCTTCCTCCCTTTCTTCCTCCCTTTCTTTCTTTCTTTCTTTCTTTCTTTCTTTCTTTCTTTCTTTCTCTATCCCTTTCTTTCTTTCTTTCTTTCTTTCTTTCTTTCTTCCTCCTTTCTTTCTTTCTTTCTTTCTTTTCTTTCTTTCTTTCTTTCTTTCTTTTCTTTCTTTCTTTCTTTCTTTCTCAACCACTTCTTTTACTTCCTTTCTTCCTTTCTTTCTCAACCACTTTTAGGTCATTTCTTCCTCCCTTTCTTTCTTTCTTTCTTTCTTTCTTTCTTTCTTTCTTTCTTTCTTTCTTCCTCCCTTTCTTTCTTTCTTTCTTTCTTTCTTTCTTTCTCAACCACTTCTTTTACTTCCTTTCTTCCTACATTTCTTTCTTTCTCAACCACTTTTAGGTCCTTTCTTCCTCCCTTTCTTTCTTTCTTTCTTTCTTTCTTTCTTTCTTTCTTTTCTTTCTTTCCTTTCTTTCTTTCTTTCTTTCTTTTTTCTTTCTTTCTTTCTTAGTACTTACCTTCTACATTAACCTTCTTATCTCTAATGTTTTCTTTCTTTTTTTTTGACTCCTACTCCTGTATATTTCACTCTCTCTCTCTCTCTCTCTCTCTCTCTCTCTCTCTCATATTGAATTCCTCTTCTCGGAATCTTCATTTCATTGCTATTAAAAGCTCAACTATCAACTCGTTTCTTAATCGCTCTCCCTCTTTTATTCTTTTGTCCTTTCACCTGTTCGTTTGATGTCTTCGAAAGCAAACTGAAATAAATCAAATCTAAATACGAACATGGCCGGGATTTATTAGCTCCTTTTTTATGGGGCTGGACGTCGATAAATAGGACGAACCAACTTCACTAGCACCAACTGCTTCAAGTTTGTATTAGACCCCAATGAAAATTTTGTTTTAAACTCACATTGCCAGGATTCTGAAATCTCGAAACTTCCTTCGGACTTTTCCGTTATTATCAATGCTGATCAACTTTTCTTGAAGTTGAGATGTTTATTCTGCTAGAATAAAAGAGAATATATTTATGAATAAAAAGAAAAGGAAAACTTATCTTAGCCTATGCATTTCCTCCTCTGACGGACATCATCAAGGCAAATCAAGGATTTTATTTTGTAACAAATATATATATACAAAAGCAAAAATGTTGTTGGTTTTTCAAAATTTTTATACTTAAGAACACTCATATATATTGATCCGGTTAGCAGAAAAATTCGGCAAATTATGGAGGAAGCAAAGTGCCACAATTCAATGTCTAATAAACGAAAGTGATTAATTGATGGTCTTGAAATATTTAAATATTTTTTTGTTGTGGATTCCGAGATGAAATCCGGTCTCCAATGAATGACAAACGCAGGAACGAAATATAACAAATAAATGTAATGACGTAATAATACAATTGGTAATACAGTTAGTAGATCCAGAAATGCGTTTAGTAGCAATAATAATATATATATATAGTCTGGGAAATTCAGTATCGAAGTATGACTTCCTTCTGAGTCTACGTGCTCGCAACTGTGACTCCTACAAAGCGGTTACCTCACACTCTCACTCTCTCACTGTATCACTTCCACTGTCACTCCCGGGTATTCACCGGCAGCAGTACAAGTACAAGTACACACTAGGCGTGTCCACTTGTATGAAAAAGGGGTGGACCCCATAACATTTTCAATGAAGTATTTAAGTTATTTTATTTTGGGATTAATTTATATGTCATATATATTTTTTAAATAACATGAAGCTATGAATTTAACCGTTTTCTTATAGTTTTTGAACATTCTAATAGTCATGTACGTTGGCTTGGAAAAATAGTAATTCTTTCATCAATGGAGATATTTGAAAAAATCCGGATCGAAGATTTATATTTTGATTAGATTTGATGGCTGCATTCTAGTAACTCAAAGTTGTAGTCGAATTTATTACTATGTATAACTAATGCGTATAAGATCCCTTTTGGGTTCATAGATATGTTTTATTTTATATTTATGTATGTATAAAATGTCCGTACATATAAAATAGAACGGACAACGAATGTTTGTTGAGACTTATGGCAATTATTTATTTCACTGGTTAACATATCGGCTTTTGTTTTATTTCCTTCAAAGTAAAACAACAATGAGCGGAAGTACTCGGAATGTTGCCCAAAATTTCGGGGAAATTCATTTAGAGTTTTACTTACACCTGACATTAAACAATATATTCAAAGCCATTGAAAACACACCAAAGTATCGGACAGATATTCCGTAAAACATGCGTAAACGAAGAATTGGTGCCTAAATATAATATATTTTGCAGATCATCTGTGTGGTTAGATATCCGATTGTTTCAAGCCGGGATCGAAACCAGACTGATTCGGCAAGGGTCGGAGATTTTCAACCTAAGTCATCGGCGTTAGGACGGAAGAAATGTGAATTTTTACGTACTTACTCTGTGAATAAACACGCCAATGACTGGGGGTGCTCAATTCAAAGAAAGGAAGAGACTTATATATATATATATATATATCGGCAGCATATATATATATATATACATATATATATATATATATATATATATATATATATATATATTAGCAGCATTTTTTTTCATTGATGCATTTTTCATTAAATAATATAGACAAGTGTTGTCTTTTTTTATGTAAATTCTTTTCATATCGTCTGATAAGCTTAATAACATTAATTATCATTAAACGAAGAAAGAAAATCACAATATTGATACATATTTTTTAATCCTATTTAAGCTTTCGGCTTACATAAACCATTATCAAAGATGACAATTACAATACAATATATTAAGCAATACACGGACAAATCAAATCGGCATATAAGACGCTGGAAGCAAAAATCGCACCGTATCTCATGATGTCACACATGACCACGCGAGAATGAAAACGAGAAGTATTATGTATGGGAAGCCGTTGGTATGAACCAATAGCTTCTGTTATCAATTATAGACATTTAAGAATATTTGTGGAGATTTCATTGTATATTTTGTTCAGGTTAGGTTTCAACTGTTTTATGTATATAGCTTCAAGAATTTTTAGTTTTTGTTTATTGTTTTCATGTTTAAGTATAGTTGGGTTTTCAACAAAGATTTTCCGGAATTGTGTATGCGGCCAAGTATGTTGTTTTAAATGCCGAAAAAATGATAGAGTTATCATTCAAATGTAGTGTCATATATATAAACAAGGAAAGAACAGTCATTATAATGAAGTATATACTGAGATGTGTTAAAAGAGAACACTCACAAATCACGCATAAAATCTACATCGCAAACAAAGGGAGAAGCTGCCGGACCTTCAGGGGAGATTCCTAAATATGATATGATATGGTATGATATATCGGTTGTCCTACGAATCCGAAGATGACGTGTCGTATCTGCCTCTCATCTGTGAACTCAGCCGATATGATAATATATATATATATATATATATATATGTGTGTGTGTGTGTGTGTGTGTGTGTGTGTGTGTGTGTGTGTGTGTGTGTGTGTGTGTGTGTGTTATGTGATATGTTAATATATACATATATATATATATGTGTGTGCGTGTTGAACCTTAATGATGGGACACATTTTAAATGCATGTATTTCTAAATGCAAGTATCTTACCAAATATATTTATTACATAACTGATATACAAGACTTCAACATATTATCTAAAAATTGAATATTACATCCCTGAGATGGTCACCATCAAGAAGAGAACATACACGAGTTCACTCTCTCATTTCAAACACAGACATTATCAGGCTCCACCGTTAGCAAAAGAGATATCAGATACCCGTAGGAAATAGCAAAATCTTAGATAATATTTTGAACTATTGTATGTCAGTTATTTAATAAATATATTTAGTATTGTATGTCATTTTTATAATCCAAGTTACTACTTTTGTCCCCCCGACTCTCTCTATCTCTCTCTCTCTATATATATATATATATATATATATATATATATATATATATATATATATATGTGTGTGTGTGTGTGTGTGTGTGTGTGTGTGTGTGTGTGTGTGTGTGTGTGAAAATATATAGAAAAGAGGAAAGAACTCGTTAGGTAAATAATCCAAAGTTCTTTATTATTTTTGTTATTATTTCTAAAAAATAGTGCTCGATACAAAAGTAGAGCATAAATATAATTATTTATTTAAAAGTATGATTCCAACACGCTACATAAGAGTTCTCATGTTTTTGGAACCAAAAAAATCGCTTGAAGATGGAACAGAGCTTACTTTAATTCAATTTAATTCAAATAATTATATTGAGGTTTCGGCTCTTGTTTTGAAACACGAGAACTAGCGTGTTGGAATCATATTTTTAAATAAATAATTATATATATATATATATATATATATATATATATATACATCATATCCATCGCCGATAGCACGACTCGAAAGTTTCATGCACGACGTAATCTTTAGGTGCTCAGTAGAGACTGGCCATTATACAATTTAAATTTTAAAAATATATATCTGGTTATCGCCATGTTGGTGTAGTTATATAGCATACTGGGATTACAGGTTTTTAATTTTAAAAATTATATTTGGCATTTAAAATAAACAGGATTTATATATATATATATATATATATATATATATATATATATATATCCAATGTATAAAAACATAATTTTAGAATTGTGAATATTATCTTTTTTTTTAATTAAAGGGTGATTACTTGTTCATTTTTTATAAAACAAGACAAAACAAAAACAAACCGTAATTTATCCTTAAAAATAAATCGTAATTTATATTAAAAATGAATCTGGATCAACGTATTTAAGCAGATATTTATTTTTATGCCTCCATTCAACCATCAATTCATTTCTCTTCTTTAATAAGCTAGGATTATGTAAGTGTTTTAAGATGATCAATTTTAAAGAAGACATAAGTTACATCTCTTTCCTTTCCTGTTATAAAATTTGGCCCTTTCTATAATATTCAAGTTGATGAAAGGAAAATTGTCATCACTCTGTAATTGCCAGAAATATTTGGAGAGGGCATTTTGTATTTTTTATTTCCTAAAGTCATTCGATGATGGCTGAAACAAAAGTTTCAAGGATTTTCAGTGAAACCAAAATAAAATTTAACATTGTTACCAGAATATATGCTCGCTCGGTATACAATATTATCAGTCATACATTGACCGTTTAAGAGACAGATCATATTTTTCGGCAGTTGCATTTGTTTTCAGAAAAATTTACGTTGTTTTTGTTGGAAATATATGTGTTTATTATAATGTTGTTATGTTGGGATATGCATTTCCCTATGTTATTAACGCAACTATAGCTGATCTTAACATTATTTTTGTTAAAAGAAACTTCTTTAGCGTTGGTGAATGGTTAAAATGCTTATGGATTAAATTTAGGAAAATTCTTCGATATTAGTTTGAATTACAATTAAAAGTTGGATTAAAAGTTTTATTAAGATATTTAAGAGGAAGGGAGATGGGTAAGGACCAGACATTGACCTATTTAATAAGTCATCTCACAGGAAACGAGATAAAGAGAAAAAAAGAAGTAAAGAAATAAGAAAAAGTGAAGTAAAGATATATAAGAAAGCAGAAAATTACTGACCTTGTGGCGATTGCGAGATAAATATCATAACGCAGGCACAAAAACCTATACTACTGCATAATGGTAATCTGTGGACCAAAAGAAGTAAGCCAGATTTTTTTCCTTGGGAAAAGCATACAGGTATCTCATCTCTCGAACATCATCATCGGGTTAAATAGCAGTGTAGACTGGGATTTCAAGACTTGGAGGGTAACCAATTTAAGAGACATGAAACTTAAATCAAATGCAAAGAAAAGGCAACTTGAAATCATTCCATTATTTTTTTCAATAATGGAAACTCATAGATAATATAGAAAAAGAATTTGTGGAGAGCCAGAGACATATCATTAAAAATAAGGCTTCAGAAATAATTTATTGAATAAACCTATTAAATATTGGGAATAACCTATTAAATTTTTGGAATAATCTATTGCATATAAATGAAGGAAATTTCTTAATAGGCTATTCCAAAAATCGCTTGATAATGGAACGGAGCTATGAATTTTAAATTTAATTTTTATAATTAAATTAAAAAGTTTTTAGTTTCTGTTTTGAAACATGGTAATTCCTTTGTAACGATGGAACCATATTTTTTACTGTTTTGTATCGGGCACTGTTTTTTAAAAATAATTACTACGTACACCGGATTGTAGATCTTACTGTTCTTTTTTACTATTTTAATAATAATTTAATTTAAATAATAATTTTTATATATATCTGTGAGTGTGTATGTGTGTAATTGTGGGTGTGTGTGCATGTGTTATGTAAACTAGAAATTTAAGTAAAAACTGCAACCAAAGCAAGCGACAATACTTGCTTGTTGTTTCTTAAACGAACATATATCGTATATGATATCAATACACAATTTCGCCACTCCGTGTTCTCTTATGTGATATTCAGCCCTTTTGCCCATAATTATAACCTACCTTAATTCTATATTTTAACACACACACACCCATATATATATATATATATATATATATATATATATATATATATATATATATATATATATACTGTGTAAATTTTAGTTTTGTTTCCCTTCAAATTTTTCCCAAATGGTCATAATTCCGTGCAAAAGTTAATGCTGAACTCGAATTAACAATTAAATTATGAAGAAATTTTCATAATTTTGGAGTTATCGACAAGAAAAAATCGGACTTCTTGTTGGTCATTCGTCCCCCATTACTGCCATCATGTTTACTAATTTACTGCGTAGTACCTACGCAGGCGTAATCACAAAAATTGGCCTATTTACTTCTTTTACAGACTTTCCTTGCAGAAAATAACTACGCACTACAGTAAAGAAATGTAATTTTTTTTTTTTTTTTGCTATTCAAAACGGAAAAAAAGATTCTGTTGTATTATTTAATTTATTCTTGTTATAAATAAAACTACACGTACCAAATAAAATTACATTCTTTTACGGTAGTGCGTAGTGATTTTCTGCAAGGAAAGTCTGTAAAAGAAGTAAATAGTCCAAATTTTCTAATTACGCAGTAAATTAGTAAACATTAGATAGCAGTAATGGGGGACGAATGACCAACAAGAAGTGCGATTTTTTCTTGTCGATAACTCCAAATCGGTAAAGTTTCTACATAATTTAATTCTACAAATTCGAGTTCAGCATGTACAGTGTAACCCGGATATAAGAGACCCGGATATAAGAGAAACCTGGATATAAGAGAGATTTTCTCTGGTCCCAAATTAGAGCCTGTGTTAATGTATATAAAATAGACCAAACCCGGATATAAGAGAAACCCGGATATGAGAGACTTCTTCTCCGTTCCCGACAACTCTCTTATATCCGGGTTACACTGTATTTACTCGGTTTAAGTCCCATTTTATCATCAATTTGATGAACTTCTAAATAACGAAACGCGTCACACAAATTTCTTTTTATATTTTAATTTTTACACATTAATTTCATTAACATTGTTTTGGTATATAAACATTTGTATATCATTTTCTTCCATATATATTTTTTGTCTAAAAAGAATTCTCGAATATTCAGGCCAGTAGATGTAAATAAATAAATATACTGTTTAACAAGTAAATAAAAACAAAGCATCTACTCAACTATGCATGCCCATTAAAATCATGTTATAAATTATATATATATATATATATATATATATATATATATATATATATATATATATATATGTATATATATATAAATTATTTTATATTTATATGTTATAAATTATATATATATGTTATATATATGTTATAAATTATATATATTATATATATATATATATATATATATATATATATTATATATATGTTATATATATATATGTTATATATATGTTATATATATGTTATAAATTATATATGTTATATATATATATATATATATATATATATATGTTATATATATGTTATAAATTATATATGTTATATATATATATATATATATGTTATAAATATATATATATATATATATATATATATATATATAAATTATATATATATGTTATATATATATATAGTGATTTTCTAAGTCCGGCTTAGATGTGGCACAAGGCCGAAAGTATGGGGCACCTAGTGAGGATCGAGCTCACTACTCAGTCGTAATTGATCTAGGAAGACAAGCTTTCTAACTATTACATCACGTCGAGGTGCCCTATATATATATATATATATATATATATATATATATATATATATATATATATATATATATATATATGTGTGTGTGTGTGTGTGTTTTATAAATTATATATATATAAGTAATATTAAAAGTAATAAAATGATCAATAGATATATAGATAAAAATTAATAATTCAGGATTGGCTCAATCTCATCTTATTCTTCTCTGGTTTTTGAAGAGAGAATCATCAGGAAACTTTCAGTCGATCCTCAAATATCTTCAAATATTTTTGATAGAGTAATATATCGAAATTGGTAAATATTTTTAGATAGATTTGCGAGTATGCAGAGAGATATAAACCTATGTTTATAGATGCTTGTATGTGTTTATTTGTGTAGAGGGGCAGACATTCAAAGACATGTGCTCGCACACATGAATGACAGTGAACATTGTGATAACTTCCTCTGATATTTCCCGCTTAAATCCAAAAGAAACCATTTTTAAATACAGACAGCAAACAGTCTCCACCTGCACAAACAGCTTCGCAGCTGAAAAATAAAACTGTGAAATTTTTATTGCGTTTAGCGAGCAATATATCATCGTCCTTTATCTTATTTGCGCTTTCATTTAGCTTTACTTCAAGGCAAATTGTAAATACCCTTAGAAGACGGATTTGCGAGTGATCTCCTGCCTTTTTATTGCTCTCAATAAAATTAATTCATAGAATTCATGCGGCTTGTGGGTGGAGCTTTGGATCACCGTTCTTTTGATCAGCCATCTAGCTTGACCCACTATCCCCTATTTTGATTACTAGTAATTTACTCTATATCCCGCTTGAGTACCAGTTACCAATAAGTTTGTTTTATATGTAATTTCAAAACAAAATTCATGTAATTAAGGATATTAAAACAACTTCAAAAAACTCCGACATTATCTAGGTTGTAGATAAAATTATTAATAAAATAGTTTATATTTTGAGGAGTACTAATTCAATTGACAAAATTTTTGGTGGACAAGTGAACACATTTTTTTTATATTGCTGATTTTGTGTATCAAATTCACATGGATTTAACTGCGATGTGTTTTTTATTCAACAGTAACGGGTACTGTCTTGGTCAACTGTGACGAGTACTGACATGTACAATAATCTTCTGAGTTACGCGGATGGTTGTAAATGGTACCGTCTCTGTGCAGTGCGTAGCCGGAAATGAGGCAAACAAATTTGCATAATAGCTACCATTTTCTGTTCATATTCCTACCAAAAAAAAAAAAAAAAGAAAAAAAAAGAAAGAAAGTAAGAGAAATGGCCTCTCTCCTTCCTAGTTTTTCGACACCCTGGGACGTTTGTGGTTTCCCTACTAATTGACCCCAGATACCCTGCCACAGTGTCCGCGGGTTCACTTTTTTTAAAAATCAAAATTTGTTTAGGTTGCCATGAAGTTGTTGGAGTTAATATAAAAAACGCCACGACAAGGAGATTGGTGTTGGCTTCTTACAAAGATTAAATATTCTTCGTACGTCAATAAAATACTCTAATGGACATGATACGAGTTGAAGCTTAACAGATCGACGAGATAGATGGCGCTACCGTCTCAGTGAATGTCGTGAATAGAAGCCGCTAAGGAAAGGAAATTGGCTCCAAGGGTCACGACTTCCCGACCGTAAAATTATATTATTTATTTATTTATGGTCAAAGTTGTTGACGTAAGACAACAAAATAACAATGAATGCATTTTTAAACAAATTTGAAAGGATATTTTTGAAATTTGGTATGAATTTTAGTAAATATAAATTCTTTTTATTTTGGGATGAATTAACAGAAAATATCCGTGTTTGGTATTTTGAGCAATTGGAATTCATATATAGCAGATTGATTATTATTCAGGGATTTTATACGGTCAATATAAAATAACTGTTCAACTATACTTTAGAGTGAAACAAGACTGTTTTAAAGAAAACAAAACTATATAAAATCCCCCGTGCCGGCGTCACCCTGGCTGGCGAATCAATAGAGAAAGTGTCTAGCTTTAAATACCTGGGAGCAATCCTGTCAAAAGATGGTAACTGAAGCGCAGAGATCAACAGCAGCGATGGACTGACTGAAAAGAATATGGAACAGCAACATCAGCATCCTGACCCGTTCAAGCTCCACAAATCACTGGCCGTATCCACCCTCCTCAACGGCTGTGAGACTTGGACAAGCCTTGTCTATAAATATTTTCATGGTACAGTGTGACCCGGATATAAGAGATCCGGATATAAGAGACCCGGATATAAGAGAAACTCGGATATAAGAGAGAATTTCTCTGGTCCCAAATTAGCGACTGTGTTAATGTATCTAAAATAGACCAAAACCGGATATAAGAGCAACCCGGATATAAGAGACTTCTTCTCCGGTCCCGACAACTCTCTTATATCCGGGTTACACTGTAATTGTTCTGATGAGCTTTCACCTTTTGTACCTCGACTTTACGAATTGAAGCGCAGTACTAGATTGGTCGACGGTTACATCTAGATGCACCCGTAAGTTCTGTACTAACAATTTCCGTAATATCTGTCTATATTTTTGAGATAATGTATTAAAATTATTTAAAGGGTTCAGTTCGAAATTCCTGTCGCCTGAAGAAGGCCGGAGCGTATGACGGTTGAAACGTCGTGAATATGTTAACAAAGTTGAAGATAACATTCTGAACAATGTAAATAGTGTAAATAACAATTTCTTCTATCGCGTTTCTGGCTTGTGTAACTCGCTTCGGGATTCTTGCTTACTAGTCAACTTTAATCTTCAAAAATTTAAATGTTATGTCAATCATTAGCTTCTAATGCCTGTTTTTTTTTTTATTGTCCTCTCTTCTTAATTATGTTTTATTTCACATATTCTCTCCCAGTCAGTAACGTCTTGCAACTTAGTCGCTTTACTGCCTTCCTTGAAGTGAAATGATTTTAAAAAAGGAAAAACATTTTATAAAGCATTTCACCGTAATCAGAGCGGGAATGGCACTAGTACGAAAGGGGGCAAAAGAGGGTGAATGTAAGAGAAAAGAATAGTGTATGGGGGGGATTGAGGAAAGGATAAAAAGAAGAACGGGAATCAAGGCATCAGAAGATGTCAATTGACATTACATTTAAATTTTTTGAAGATTATAGTTATCAGGGAAGCAATTAAAAGGTAAAGGAGTTCCACTATCGGGAAGTACGAGAGAAGAAGCTGTTGAAGTAGAAGAGGTGGTTACATTTAACTGTTTCGACGGTAAAAGGGTGGAACCAAGATGCCAACCTAGTAGCACGCTAAAATTCCTGCACTCGGGGCACCAGTGAAAATAGCTCGTCAGAGCAGATGCCATGAAAATATTTATAGAATAGACGAAGGGAAGCCACATTACGCCGGTGAGAAAGTGACTGGAGTTGAGACCCGAAGTCAGGACCTTCTGTTTCACTTAAAATACGCTACAATATATTTGGTCTACCACGAAATAATATATCCGACTTCACAGATTTGAACGGGAGAAAAAATGGCGTCAAAATCTGCGTAAATTTTTTCATTCTTTAAATAGTCAATTGTACTTAGCTTTTATTTGTAACGTAATGTAGATAGAAAAAAAAAAAACAAAAAATAAATGTTGTTAAGTTTGCGAGTATCCCAAAGCACTGCTTCAGGCCTCCAATCAGGCTTGTTTACCACCCGGGTTGGAAGACTAGTGGGTAGTACCCGCTGGTTCTGATTATAACACATCAGCAATTAAAGTATTTGTTCACACTTGTTTCTGCTGTTTGACAATTCTTAGATCTTCTTTTATGTGTCATTATGTTTTTTTTTTTTAATATCTTATTTCTTTACCGAGTCTGGACATTTTCAGTGATGAAAGCAAATCCAAAGAAGATACAGTTCAAAAACAGTTCTTTGAGACAAATTTAAAAAAAGCTTCTATCTCTCTTAAAAATTAGCTGTATTCCTTCCGGATAGGCGCAATCACACAACTCTCTACAACTTTCTATTTTTAGTAGCTCTAAGCAATATTTTTACATTTACTCTTCCTGACAGTCTCATTTCTGACGCCCATTTACACAAGCCTGTTAGATAAGTTATTCACTGTTTTCCTCTACCTCTTTTGCCTTCAATAATTCCTGTGAGTGTCAAATTCTCCAAGCCCTCTTTCCTCATTAAAAGTTACAACAATAGCAACAGTCTTTTTTTTGTTCTCATGTTTTTTAAAACTTCTTCGTTGATAGCATGTTTCGTCAGTAAACCTCTGCAGAACTACATTTCTTATACCTCAAATTCTTCTCTTCGTCTGTGAGGAAATTGTCCAGCATTCACAGCTATATAGGAAGAGTGATAGGGCACCCCGAGGTGGGGTCATGGTTAACAAGCTTGTGTCAGAACAATTACGATTGAGAAGTGAGTTCGATCCTCACTGGGTACCTCATACCTTCGGCCTTGTGCCACATCTTAGCTACGCATGGAAAATCACTATAGGAAGAGCGATATTAAATTACAGTCCAGCTGAGTTTCTTTGTTCTTTGTAAGTGTAGCTTAGTTGTGACATATTTGGCTGGTGCCCTTGACCAGCGACAACACTTGCATTGAAGTCTCCTAGGAATTTAAAATTTTCATATGCTGGGATATGTTTGAGGACGCTCTCTTTGAACGTAGAACTGTTTTTTTTTGTTTTTTTTTTTTGTTTGTTATTTTTTTTTTTTACTTCCGGTGCAGTTTGGATTGTTAGTGCATAGATGCGCACACAAGGTTTACAAGGCCTTCATATGTAGATAGGCAAAGAATGAAAATATCCTTTGTGTCTCTTGCTAGAATTTCAGTCATACGGAGTAGTGTGTTTCTGGCAGCGAATCCAACCCCGTGTTCCCTGCATTAATCAACTTCTGCCGGAAGAATGTGTAGCGTTCTTCCTTAAGAGATTCACTGCCCAGAAGTCATGTTTCCTGTAGAGTTGTCACATTAATGTTTAGTCTGTTTAGTTCAAGAAGTTGAAGCGTATACTCGACTGAGTATTACTGATATCACTCACCTTCTAGTATCCAACTATGCCTGATGTCCGTCTGATAGGACGACTGACCAAACTCTATGCTCAGGCATATTTATTCTTGCTCAACATTCAGTGAGCTCACCTGTGTTTTATACTGCAATTTTGCTTAGTTACAGTTTATGGGAGAGAGGGGGCATCATCCGACTTGATCAACAATTTGAACAACGCCATACGCTCAAACCATCAAACGTGTGACTTTATGCTAGAATAGACAATCTACCCAATTTCAATCACCATTTGTATCACTGTGTCAACCAATGGTATTGTTTTCAGGCACTTTTCAACGAACTAAGAACTTCTGAGAGTTAACTGGATAGGCGGAATTGTTAGAGTTCATTCTCAACTAGTATTCTATGAATGGTAGAAATTCTTAGGTTTTAACTTTACCTTTGAGAAGATCAAAGGGTAGTCACTTTTGCAATTGTCGCTGTGGTAAGATCTGTTGTTGCAGACGTTGTTTAGGGAGTTGGGTCTGCTGAAGACCAAGTCCAGCTGGTGCCAATGGGGTGTTTCCAGGATGCTTTGTGGCAAGTCTTATTCTGGAAATACATATATGATTGTCACAGGCCGATAACACCAAGAGGTCAACTCTCCTGATAAATCAACTATGGTGTGATTTGAACAAAAGTCTCAAGGACAAAAACGAACATTCTAATAAGTCAATCAAGCTCATATAATACAACAGTAACTGCTACACTTGTATATAATACTTTAATAAGTACATACTTACACTTAAAACTGCTCAGTGTCATTAATACAAAGTCCAATCTGCGCAGCTAAACATTCGTCGTGTAAGCGTACATTCTATTTTGTACATATGTGACTATGTACTTCGAGAATTAAATTCTTTTGTGTTCTCTGCTTTCCTCAAATCGCGTCTGGGCGTGACCGTACACTATATTCGTGTCTATGAGATCATTTTAATTTCTTTCCCTGGTGGGATTCTGGTTTGTTTTCTCAATTGGGAATGTTACTATTGTTTTCGTTTACAGGTGCAGCTTTGAGCACACAGATCTCGCTCGATCTTTTCGGGTTGCGGCTTTGGACCAGAGCCAAATGTGTTTACAAATTAAGTCGCATTTTACATAAAATTCTCCAAAAAGTCCATAAAAATAAAAATACGCTTTCCTCTTTTTTTTTTATAATCATTTTTAAACAAATAAAAAGCGAAGAGATCAAAAGCATTAATCAAGTTAAAGACGGGGCGCCTATTCTATGAAAACAAATAACATAAAGCTGGAGGAGTCGTTACTTTCATCAAAGACGTGTCAGTTTTCTGATGGTATAGTAGTTATTGCCGCCAACTTACAGCATACCGGAAGCAGATTTGTGCTTATAGATATAATTGTCGCCATCTTGTATTTAATACGGAAATTAAAACAATTTTCATAAAAGACGTTTAAGTTTTCTGATGGTGTAGCAGTTATTACAACGAACTTACAGCATACCAGAAACAGACTTGTTTTTATAGATATGTGTCGCCATCTTGCATTTAATATTTAAAAATTATCCCATGAAAACAGCAGAAATAGGATGTTTGTTGTATTGCTACCGTTTTTCATTGTTACTAGCAAAGTGTGAAACTAAAGCATTCTATAGACTACCAAAGTATTTTATTGATTGTCTAGGTATTTTATAGAATGTCAAAACCTATAAAGCAATGCATGAAGTAAAATCAACTTAGATATTTCCTAGATAGATTATCATTCTTTCAATGTATAATTATAATTATAAAACGATTAATTTATTTATTTTAAATTAATTCACTCCAAGTAAGGTGATAATGCCACTAAGATGCAAAGGGTTAGTGAGTATGAAAGAGAATGAAAAAATTGTAGAAGGGACCGGAAACTCATTCCTAAGCAAAAAGCAAGGGATAAACATATATTCCTGTTCAAAAGACTGGGGAGAAGTATGAACCGAGCGATTGGTGAATCTGCCTATTCGTATTGAGGAAAACAATTAAACAAGCGATGAACCTCTGTTCTTGTTCAGAATAGCGGGAAGGATTGTGAAATTTATAGCGAAGAGGTGCTACTGGTTTGAAATAGACGCGGTTGCTGTTGGTCATCAGTTTTTAGCGTAAATAGTTAACGACTTATTGCTGATGAGCGCGAAGTCTTTCAAAATGAACGAATTCAGCATTTTCCAAAGAAATTCAACACACGGAGGAATTTTACCTATCACATCATATAATAATTATCAATGTATATATTATTACGAGGATGCATTTCTATAATAAGGGATTCCATTGAGTTCTACTTGTTATTACCAAAAAGTTTTCATTTTTGAAGTAGTTGTAAAATAGAGAAATTAGAAATAGAATGTTTGGATCATTCTAGTATATTCGAGAAAAATCTAGATCATTCGAGAAACATCTAGAAATATGCAAATTAGGTGTTAGCCCCTATAAAAATGGGATTTTGGAAAAGGGTTGTCAGTTGATGAATGAGAATTTCTGCTGTTATCAACTCCGGCTTTTGATTCGAGGATTATTATATCCAGCCGAAAGAATCTCTATAAAAAGTTGCCGACCAACCAAAACCCAAAAGAGAATTTCATGGAACAAATTTGGTAAATAGAATTTTGACTAATTTTCATTAACCAAACTAAAAATTAATATTTATTTACACACCTTTTGTGGATTTCCAAATATAGCACTTAGATTACTTCACTAGCCCTAAAGTGATAAAGATATTTGATTCCCTTTCCTTCTCCCTCGTAACACTTGCCAGTAACTCTGTGTTTTCTGTTTTGTAGGCCACAATTGTTTATCTTGTATATATTTTATGTTCTGTTTTAGTAAATTAAATATTTGTTTGTGATTTAGCTCTGTGTTGTGGTAAATCATTTTTTTTTCCTTTGTTACAATTATAAACACGTAACAATATCAATTTATATATTTCCTGTGTATTTATTTATATATCCACTGTCCCATCTGTAGTTGAAAGGGAAATAAATCTTGTTAGTAAATTCATGAGTGGTTACTTCTCTTAGTCGTTTTAGTAATCCATACAAATAAAATATTTATCTCCATTTAAACAAAATTAATTCTCAAGCAAAATGAACCATTTAATTAATCAGTTCCTTTACTCCTATTTTTCTTAGATTTCAGTCTTATTTGTTCAAGCCTTTCATATGAGGTTCTCAGATAACTTTGTCTAGTAAGTGATCGTCGTGCTTCTACTTAGTCTTGAAATAGGCTTTGTTGTCGCCGTCTTTGTCGTTCTGTTGCTGATCTTTTTTTTCCGAGAGATATTCCCATTTCGCTGTTTTATTAAACCCATAAAATGTTCAACATGAAAAGTTATTGAGCAAAAAGCGATTTATATAATACCAGGAGTAATCAATCAATCATAGATACTCTTGAACGTCTAAAAGATATAAAGGAACGGATTAATTAAACGGTTCATTGGCTTCTATATATGTGATTTTTTTCTTCGCTTTATTGAATTCTAATACATTGTTTCAAGACTCTTGTTTCATTGTATCTCACTATTAAAATTTTGTAACAATTGCTGTCGTTTTTATGACACGGGTACACTAGTATTTATATAAATATAGCTCACTAAAGAAGACAGGGAGAAAATTATATTTACATGTAAAAAGATAGCTCAAAAAGAAGGAAAGAAGCAATTAATGGATTTAGTTGTAATGTATGTACCTTTATGTCATGCCTTGGAGTTCGTTTGAAATTAAGTAGTCGGTTTTCCAGGGAAAAAAAATCTTCAACACCACAAAAAATTACCATATACCAGTCGTTGTTCACGCTTGAATGTGCTGCGGCCATAACAATTATTAGCACCTATATAAGAATGAGCGGTGAAACAGTATTTAGTATTTTCTAATAGTCTCTTTTATTGCTTTCGGAACTTCTCACCATCAGTAAAAGAGAAGGCTGGAAAATACTAAAAGCAGCTATGCGCAAAGTTGAAAATAAAAAAAAATGTTGTCTCCCGTAAGTTCTGGAAAATTTCAAATAAGATTCTCAACGGAGGCAAAACGCTCCCAATGTTATCTCGTCTGCATCAGATATGGCTAAGATCTTTTGTAATTAACTTTGCCTCTTACTCCACGTTAGATGATAAGGGCCATTCTCTACCTAATTTCTTCACATCTCACAGAAGAACACAAACTTTACGACATCTCTGTCGCGGCTCGTGAAGTTTCCACACTTATAAAAGGGCCTGACTCTACGACGGTCCCGTTAAAATTCATGTAGTTGAAGCCTAGCCCAGAGTTATCCCCAATCATGGCAATTTTTTTTAACTCTATCTAAGGTGAAAATGTTTCTCAGTTTTACGGAAATTATCAGCTGTATGCACGATTTTACAAGAATGTGAATAAATTCTCGTCTTAATAACGCTCCATCAGCATTCTGTGTCACTCGTAAATGTTTTGGAGCTATCATCAACGAGATGCTTGTCAGTCACCTCAACAGTAAGAACCTCCATAGCGACAAACAGTATGGATTTTGTTCTTCTAGATCCACTGCTGATGTCCTAAAATCCATTACGCTTTTAATTAGTGAAGCGATTGTTATTAAATCAATCACTAAAGATTTTGACAAAGTGTGGCATAGGGAGCTACTACACAAACTCCCCATCTATAGCATTTCTGGTGGAGTCCTTTTGATTATCAAGTTCTTTCTCTAGGGTAGTTCCATGAAGGTCGTTGTTCTCTGGCGCCAATGAAATCAGTGCATGCGTCCCTCAAGGCTCTCTCCTCGGTCCTAACCATTTGTCTATATATTAACGATCTGCCTAAGAATATTCACAGGTCAGTAGTAAAAACATAAACGATACCACAATTTATGGGAGCAGTATCGAAGGTCTAAATGACCAGGACCTTGCAGCCAATCTCTCCTTTGATTTTGCTCAATAGGAGAGGAAATGATTCATAAAAGTCAACACCTCCAAAACCAAGCTCTAACGTTACATCATTACAAAGCAGACCCTGAGTTTTCTCTAATTATGATCAACGAATGTACTCTGAAAACAGCTATTTGTCTGGAACATCTATTCGAATTTAAGCTCGTGGAAATCGTATATACAAGCCTTTGCTAAAGACGCTGCAAAAATAGTCGGCTAGCTGTATCGGTCCATAAAGTACCCGACTCTCCCTGTTTCTTTCTCCATAAAGTACCCGACACTTCCTGTCCACATCTCTCTCTCTCTCTCTCTCTCTCTCCCAATCAAGTAGCCGACACTTCCTGCCTCTCACTTTCCATAAAGTACCCAACTCTTCCTGTCCAACCCTCTTTCTCTCCCTCAATAAAGTACTCGACTCTTCCTGCATCTCTCTCTCTCTCCCAATCAAGTACCCGACTCTTCTTGCCTCTCACTTTCTATAAAGTACCAATTCTTCCATCCTCTCTCTCTCCCAATCAAGTACCCGACTCTTCCAGCCTCTCTCTCTCCCAATCAAGTACCCGACTCTTCCTGCATCTCTCTCTCCCAATCAAGTACCCGACTCTTCCAGCCTCTCTCTCTCCCATTCAAGTACCCGACTCTTCCTGCATCTCTCTCTCCCAATCAAGTACCAGACTCTTCTAGTCTCTCTCTCTCCCATTCAAGTACCCGACTCTTCCTGCATCTCTCTCTCCCAATCAAGTACCCGACTCTTCTTGCCTCCCACTTTCTATAAAGTACCAATTCTTCCAGCATTCTCTCTCTCAACAAAGTGCCCGACTCTTTCTGCCTCTCTCTCTCTCTCTCCCAATCATGTACCCGACTCTTCCTGCCTCTCACTTTCCATAAAGTACCCAACTCTTCCTGACCTCCCCCTCTTTCTCTCTCTCAATAAAGTACCCGACTCTTCCTGCATCTCTCTCTCTCTCTCTCTCCCCAATCAAGTACCCAACTCTTTCTGCCCCCTTCTCTCTACAAGAGCCAGATCAATCATTGGACAGGGGCTAGCCAATTTTCACTTTCCAGTCACGACAGAGTTTAAAAGGACTCTGTGGGTGATGAACTGTTCGCACTTTAACCACTTTCCCACAGACGAAACTCTTGCTTGCCTCTCGCTATCCTAACCCTGTTTTCATGGCAGATGTTCGGCCGAACTATATTCCTTGGTTCCACCAGCCCAGACTTTGACATTTAGGACCCACCATTCTGCGTATACCGAGTTAACTCAGCCTCATTTCATTCATAGTCCCCACTGGTTAAGAGGAAGTCCCACTCAGACACCTTCTCCCCCCCCCAAGAACTGATGCAATATGGAACGGATTCGTGATGAGATGCTATAATCTTAACCTATTCAAGTCTAGGATCAACCGCTATCTATTATATCCTCATAATACGAAATGCTTGTTCCTTCTCTATACGCCTTTAAATATACTCATTCATGGCCATCTACAGTGAATGGCGCTTAGACTTTGTGTCAGGTGAATAATAGTAAAAGAAGATATTTAAATGTCTATAACTGCTTGCGTTTGACATCTCCAACTTGTTACTCTCAACTTTGTAAGGCCCACTTTATTGGGATATAAGCTTTATTGTAATTGCTAAGGATTTTTTTTTAAAAGATTAGGCAAAAAAGATACTAAGATACAAGGGGTCACTGAGTGTGAAAAGTGGTCACTGAGTGGGAAAAATGGAAAAAGAAAACCCTGTTAACAAGCGAGAACAAAAGAGGAGGAATCATAAAAACAGTAAATTACGATTAACATTGTATTTAAATGTTTAAACATCAAAGTTGGCTGGAAAGCAAGAATCCGGAACAGAGTTCTACAAGTCTGATAGAAGAAACTGTTAGCATAGAACTTACGGTAACAATTACCATTAAAATATTTATCGAAAAGGCTACATTCCAGCTTTGTGAAACGGACCAAAGTCGTGGTGCCAAGTTAGAAACAATAATATTCCAGGGAATTAACAGTTTTTTGTTGTGTTTTTTTTTTATTGTTAATACGATATTATTTCTGATTACGTTAAGAGTTAACACTTAAAATAACAGGAAATAATGTCGGATTAAAAATGTTAAAAATCCATTACTACTTTAGAAATTACTTTCGGATACGGCAATGAAGTTAGTAGATATGGAATATTGAAAATTGAGGCTTTTGATGAGATCTTAGCGAAATTTGCATCCCTTTAAATAAAAGAGTATTTTGTATCTTGCCGGTCAATGAAGCTTTCTGGAACCCATGCGATCTAGAGTTCGTCTGATTAGATGCTGGCTTCGCCTATAAAGGGAGTTAAAGTTTCGAACCCTATCGGAAAGCAAATTTATTTTTATTAAGATTCTAGAATGGACTGTATAAATAAATACAGCATCTACTGAAACATGGGTATCCAATAAAAGATAGCGTATAAAATAATAAGAAATACGCTTTATTAATATATTCGCTTTACTGAATTTTCACCAGTCGTGATGACCGGTTGTTCTTCCAGAGAGGTTTCATGTCTTAAACGCGTAGTGGAACTTAAACTTAACCCAAACTTCAAGTAAAACTCGTACCTACGATCCATCGTTAAGGACACTGGGAAAAATGTTGGTTTCCTGTACCTTTCCTGTAAATACCTGACCTCTGTTGCATGTACAAGAGTCAGATCAGACGGAATAGGTAGTGCTGCTTCATATATGGACAGGAGCTGCCCATTTCTCACTTTCCAGTTTCGGTAGAGTCCAAAAGTATTTCCGCGTCCTTGTGGATTATGACTTAATTTCCCCCTTACAATCCGTTTCCTACAGACGAAACGTCTCAAGCCTCTCGCTGCTCTATAGCTATTTCCATGGAAATTGATAAGGCGAACGACACTTGTACAGGAAATAGTGTGTGAAAAGCGAAGAAAAGAAATAATCTTCAAACATAAGTCTACAATTTTAACTAATGTTATTATTGATTATAAAAATAATCTTTGTTTTCTTTCAAGTTGAAAGAAACAAGTTACAAACTTCAACGAAAAATGTTTCGTTTTTCATTTTACAACACAAAGAAATGAATTGCTTTAGTATAGAATGAAAAGAAGTATGTGAAAATTAACGTATGTGTGTAATTCCAGCAGTCGTATGTTGTATTATTAAAACTGCTACAATTCACTTTATTTACATAATTCCCTCATATATTTTTCGTATTGTAATTCGTTCGAACTGGTTTATGAAAATACATTAAAAAGCAATAACTGATTTGCAAAGGAGATTTAGAACTCAATTAATAAATTAGTTTAAACATACGAAAAATTATTTTGGGAATCCATTATTATTCACATCGTCCGGTCAAGAAATATTCAAGACTGTTTTTTTTTTTTAATTTACGTTACACTGTTTATAAGAAAAAAATCGGTTCACAGGAAGTTAAAATTAGATTTACTCAGTTCTATTGGATTTCTTTGTACAATTTTTCAACATATTCCTTATTTCTAGCAGTTCTACCCTTCACTGCTAAGACCAACCATGCCAAGGATAATGTAGCGGCCTACTCTCATCTCCTTCGTATTCCATTGGTTCGATGAAGTTCCACTTGCGCGGCTTCTTCCCACGATCCGCTGTTTTGTGGAACTGACTTCCAAGAGGATGATTTCCCGATCACTATAATCTCAACCTTTTCAAGGCTAGGGTTAAACGGTATATACTTCCATAACCTGTGCCTCTTATTCTATAAGCCTCTGCCTCGAGTGGCTCTTGGGCCTTATACAGGGTGAACAATATTGTAAAAAATGCGGTGATATGGAACCGAAACTGCAATACCTCCAAAGCATGCCAATATTATCGAATGCCTGAATATTGTGCACAGGTCAACGATTTATCAGATTTCAAAATTTAGTTCCATGGACAATGTTACTGACAATGCAACCACGGAGGCATGCTTATCTTTTTGATTGATGTCTACAATAAATAGAAACGCAAACATTATAGTTTAATTGCTACAATAAAATCATAAGACGATAGCGATTTATTCGAATCGAGGCACAAGATTTATTCGAAGGTCTGTAGGGTTTCCTGCTTCTTGTACCTTTTATTTTCTGCCCTTTTAGTAGTATTCCTATTCGGGAAGGCCCACACGTACTTCACCGTACAAACCAGCGATACGTGTACAAATATGTATTAAATCTGAGAGTAATGATTTTTGTAGCAAAAACGCCAAAGGGTACGTTTTATTAATTGATAGAAACGCAAGCAGTTACTGAAATTTCACATATAATGATTTGGCATCTATCTATCTATCTATCTATCTATCTATCTATCTATCTATCTATCTATCTATATCACTTCATATCTATCAATCTATATAAGCCTCTTCATTATTTATCTAAATACCATTTTCTATCTATCTATCTATCTATCTATCTATCTATCTATCTATCTATCTATCTATCTATCTATCTCTCTGCCTGTCTGTATGTATGTCTATCTATGTAAACATCTTCATTATCTATCTATCTATCTATCTATCTATCTATCTATCTATCTATCTATCTCTCTCTCTCTCTCTCTATATATATATATATATATATATATATATATATATGTATCACTTCATATCTATCAATCTATATAAACCTCTTCATTATTTATCTAAATATCATTTTCTATCTATCTATCTATCTCTATCTATCTATCTATCTATCTATCTCTCTCTCTCTCTCTCTCTATATATATATATATATATATATATATATATATATATATATGTATCACTTCATATCTATCAATCTATATAAACCTCTTCATTATTTATCGAAATATCATTTTCTATCTATCTATCTATCTATCTATCTATCTATCTATCTATCTATCTATCTATCAGTCTGTCTGCCTGTCTGTATGTATGTCTATCTATCTAAACATCTTCATTATCTATCTATCTATCTATCTATCTATCTATCTATCTATCTTCGTGTAAGGGAGATAGAAAGGCTTAACCAGTGTACTTTTTAGGCGTTTGAGACATGACAATATGTGTTTTTGACATCTGCAAACAAAATCTAATCCCAAAAAGTCTAGTATTATATTATATGCAAACTCTTCATATAATCTTTATCTATGCAGACATGGGCATACAATGAGGTCCGTCATGTGGTTGAGATAATTGCGTATTTTTAACTGTTTCTAGTAGTCTGTATTCCAGGTCAAGCCCAAAAATATGAGTTTTCACAGCGGGCAGGCTATTTTGTTTTGAGACGAAAGTCCTGCCATAATTGGTTACCATTTTCCTTACATTTTCCAGTATAAATATGGAGAGATTTTAGGTGCATTTGTGTTTGTGCAATTGCAGAAAAATACAATTACGCTTGAACATTTCTTTTCCCAATCAATCAATCAATCAATCACACAAGCTATCTATCTATCTATCTATCTATCTATCTATCTATCTATCTATCTATCTATCTATTTAAGTTTCTTCATATCTATTTATCTATCTACCTATTTATCTTTCTATCACAGTTTCTTCATACCTGTCTATTTAGCCATCTCCCCATCTCAGTTTCTTCATATCTATCTATCTATCTATCTATCTATCTATCTATCTATCTATCTATCTATCTCAGAGCCTCATTATCTATCTATCTATCTATCTATCTATCTATCTATCGAGCCTTCATTATTTAGCCATATCTATCTCAGTTTCTTCATATCTATCTATCTATCTATCTATCTATCTATCTATCTATCTATCTCCTCAGTAAGAAATGCAGTAACCGTCGGTTATAATTTTACATTAAAATCCCCAATGATACGAAGACGCTTCCTTTTATTTAAGTTTTGTAAATTTTTACCATCCGCTGTATTTCGACGCATAACCTAATCGACCTTATTCAGCTTTCTATCGCTTTTGTTTTTATTTTTAACGCTATTCTTTTTTAAGTATCCCGCCTTCTATTATGCTGCTACAATTACTAATTTTACGAGGAAAGGAGATTTGTTTTATGATCCCGGGCGTATGTCTACTGTAGAAGATTTCGTAATCACAGTACTTACAACACATTTTCGCTTTAAGAAATCCCTTTCATTATTAATTAAAACTGCATTTTTTTTATATCGAAATAATCTTTGGGTCTATTACGAGGGACCACTAATAAATAAATAAATAAATCTATCTATCTATCTATCAATCTATCTATCTATCTATCTATCTATCTATCTATCTATCTATATATATATATATATATATATATACAGTGTAACCCGGATATAAGAGAGTTGTCGGGACCGGAGAAAAAGTCTCTTATATCCGGGTTTTTAATATATCCGCGTTTGGTCTATTTTATATACATTAACACAGGCTCTGATTTGGGACTAGAGAAAATCTCTCGTATATCCGGGTTTCTCTTATATCCGGGTTTCTCTTATACCTGGTTTTGTATATATATATATATATATATATATATATATATATAAAACCACCTCTCAATAATATCAACTATGAACATGGTTGCAAAATCTTGACCGTGTTTTGAAAATGAAAACATTGTATAAATCTATACATACAACAATCTATTTCTTGTTAACAGTTAATATATTTTAACATTGAAAATGACTAAATGTCCGAAAGCGCTCGGATAAAAAGAACAATTGGATAGTTTTTATATAATTTATAACCCGAAAAGAAAAAAATTGTATAAAAAACAAAGCACCTTGTCTGTCGTATTCAATGAAATGTGCATGAAAGAAGGATTGCTGCATAAATGCACAAATAGATAGATAGAAAATGAAGAGAATGAGATAGATTGATTTTATCTATCGAGACAGATAAAAATGAATGAGATAGATAGATAGATAGATAGATAGATAGATAGATAGATAGATAGATAGATAGATAGATAGATGTATTGTAAACGATGTATTTCCTGTCCTTATAAATTTTATTTAAATTCTTAGACGATTTAACAATGTATTTTGGGGACATTTTTGCACTTTATTCTCTAAATTATTGCTTCTGGTTTAATGCTCTTGTCGTTTTGTTTCTGTTAATTAAATCTCTTATTCTTTTTAAATATTTGGAAGAGATTTTATTAAGTCAAGATAAATTTTGGAACAATAGACAGGCGACAAAGTCTCACTAATTTTTACAGTTGAGCTTGCTAGAAATAACCGTAAATATAATGCTACTAGTTTCTTTTCTTGCAAGTCGCGCTTTTGGGACACTCTTCCGGGTTTCATGCTTTTTATTTAATCTGAATCTGCAAAAAATTAAATGCAATGTCAATTGCTATCTGCTGTTCTCCTGGTTACTCTTCCTCTCTTCTCACTCCTTAGAAATGTTCATGTTTCTAACTCTTCCACACCCAGTAACTCTTTGCGTCTCAGTGGCTTTATTGCCTTGCTTGGGATAAATTATATCGATAAAAAAACATCTATGCAGTTGCTAAGTTGTGTTATGAACTTTATGTAAGTTTGTTTTTGTGAATGTTGTCAGGTTTCCACTTTGCATTATACAGGAGACATTAAGGACATTAGAAGAATGTAAAAATATTTAAATGTATTTTTCTCCATGCTGAAAATGATTAGGATTAAATATTCACAGCGTTCTTACATAGACTCTTATTTAGGTTTCCGTTTTAATTTTGTGGTAGGAATAAAATTTTATAAGATCATTTATTTGCTGTATTTTCAAGAAACGTTTAACTTCATATCATTATTAGTACGGCATAATATATGGATAAAATATAAAAACACCATCTATCTATCTATCTATCTATCTATCTATCTATCTATCTATCTATTTCAGTTTATTTATATCTATCTATCTATCTATCTATCTATCTATCTATCTATCTATCTATCTATCTATCTCAGTTTATTCATATCTATCTATCTATCTATTTCAGTTTATATCTATCTATCTATCTATCTATCTATCTATCTATTTCAGTTTATTCATATCTATCTATCTATCTATCTATCTATCTATCTATCTATCTATCTATCTCAGTTTATTCCTATCTATCTATCTATCTATCTATCTATCTATCTCAGTTTATTCATATCTATCTATCTATCTATTTCAGTTTATTTATATCTATCTATCTATCTATCTATCTATCTATCTATCTATCATTTTAGTCTATTCATATCTATCTATCTATCTATCTATCTACAGTGTAACCCGGATATAAGAGAGTTGTCGGGACCGGAGAAGAAGTCTCTTATATTCGGGTTTCTCTTATATCCGGGTTTGGTCTATTTTATATACATTAACACAGACTCTAATTTGGGACCAGAGAAAATCTCTCTTATATCCGGGTTTCTCTTATATCCGGGTTACACTGTATATCTATCTATCTCAGTTTATTTATTTATATCTATCTATCTATCTATCTGTCGCAGTTTATTTATATCTCTCTCTCTCAATCTATCTATCTATCTATCTGTCGCAGTTTATTCATCTCTCTCTCTCTCTCTCTCTCTCTCTCTCTCTCTCTCTCTCTAATCTATCTATCTATCTATCTATCTGTCGCAGTTTATTCATATCTCTCTCTCTCTCTCAATCTATCTATCTATCTATCTTTCGCAGTTTATTCATCTCTCTCTCTCTCTCTCTCTCTCAATCTATCTATCTATCTATCTATCTATCTATCTATCTATCACTTCCAGTCTACTCATATCTATCTAAACATCCATGCACACACATAGACACACTTTTTTGAAAGCACTACGTCTTTCTTTCTTGAAAGTATAAAAGAAAAATTGATGTTTCGGTGGAAAGTAAAAAAAAAAAAATGAATGAAGCCCACAAAATAATGCAAAAGAAAGCTAGGAAATTATTGAAATTCCTGATTAATGCAGGGAATTAAAACTTAATTAATAGTAGAAAAAGTAAAATAAAATATAACTTTAATGTTCTTACATCAAACAGAATGAATTTAAAAGTTAATGCTGTTTTAAGCGAATACGCGGTTTCACGGACACGCACGCACACACACACATGTGTGTGTGTGTCTGTGTGTGTGTGTGTCTGTGTGTGTGTGCGCGCGCAAGCGCGTGTGTGTGATATAACGACATATATTTTTATATATCAAGAACAATATTAGATATTATATATGACAAAGTGGAAAAAGTTTACTTGTGACTGCTTTCGTCCTTCAGGACTTCATCGGACTAAATTTGTTATGTTGGTACGACTACACATGCGCACAAACATTGGGTGCTGGGGCTTTTACAATTTTTTAGATTTTTTCATTTAGAATTTTTTCTTATATATCTAGCCGATCTCATTTATAGATTTTAATGATGGAAAGAAAAAGAAAAATACTCTAAATGAATAAAAAAAAAATGCTTTAACTTGGGTGGCTTTAGTGACCCAGTATTGTAGGGCAGCTTTTTGCTTGAAGCTGTAAGCTCCTCTATCGTGGAGTTATTGTTTCTTATGGCTATGAGGTCTTTTTTTGCCACATCGACAAGCCTTTTCTGGAGGAATTGTTTTGTTTTTTGTTTTTTTTTTTTTCAGCTATTCTGATCTTGGCCAGATAGGTTATCCCCGACCCCACTGGTGAGTTTGGTTGTCTTACCATTTTTTTCTTGCCTAGTGGCATAAGGGTTTCTATTTTCACAAACTACAGCTACCGACCGCCGATATATATATATACATACATACATACATATATATATATATATATATATATATATATATATATATATATATATATATATATAGGCAGCATATCTTCATTCAAGCATGTTTCATTAAATAATATACTCATATTATGCCTATTTATTTTTAGAATAATCCTTTCTAATTCTCTAATTAGTTTCTTGGTTTTATGTTGAAATACATCAAGGAAGCCGCCATATTTTTTGTTAACCCAAGTACTTTCGATCTCCTCCGAGGTCATCCTCAGGGGTAGATTGAGAAGTCAAACTTAATGTAACACTGATCTTTGTGATGATGATTATTGTAAACACACGTGAACAAGCTTTGCTATAATTATTTTAAAATTAACCATTTTAATTATGGTATAGTGTTCCTTTTTTCTTTCTTTCTTTCTTTTTTTTTTTTTGTAAACAAGCGTCCACAATATAAGGGATCTTACCAGAGAGGGTAAAAGTTCAAATGACATTAAATGTTGGCCAAATACATTTTAAAACATTGCTACTACTCTCGCAATAAATTTTGTTGACTTGGTTTTGATTTTTTAAATGTGTTTGAGTATATAATCTAGTCAAATTCATTTAAATTCTTTTTTCCTTTTTCTTTAGATGTAAATTGTCTAATATGTGATTACTGTCGGCTATCATTAGCCATTATCAAAAACTTGATAGTAAGTTTCGGAACAAACATATCAAATAAACAAGAAATGGCGACATGGTTACCTGAACACAAACTGACGAAAACAAAAAAAAACATTAATATGTAACTGTAAGGAAATGATCCGAAATATAAAAAAAATAAAAACTGAATAACAATGTTTCCTTTGTTTTAAACCAAACTTCCTTCCTTCCTTCCTTCTTTCTTTCTTTCTTTCTTTCTTTCTTTCTTTCTTTCTGTGTGTGTTTGTGTATGCAAAATTTCAGATATAACTAGAAATATATCTACAAAAGGACAATATGAACAGACAAAATAAAAACATATCTTAGCCGATTAGTTTCGTCCTCTAATGGAATTTATCAAGATAAATTTAAGGATTTTATTTTGTAGTAAGTATTTATAAGTGAAAGTAAAAAATATTGTTAGTTTAAAGAAAAATATATTCAATAACAACAGCATTTACTCACTTTTTCATTAGACATTAAATTACATCACTTAGCATCCTCCATAATTGACCTTGACTTTTCAGTTAGCCTAATGAATATTTATGAGAGTTTCTTAAATTAAAGAAATTTGAAAAATTGGCAACATTTTTATTTATGTTCATAAATAATCGCTGTAAAATAAAATCCTTAATTTTTCTTTGATGAAGTCAATCAGAGGAAGAATCCCGTTGAATTTTACTTTTTGATATATATATATATATATATATATATATATATATATATATATATATACACACATTAAGAATTGGACAAAGTCCGACAATTTATTAAAGACATTTTTTTATATTTAACATTCTTTTTTTATAGATACAAGTATTTAAGTAAAATGTCTGTTTATAATAAACAGTATTAAGTAACATTTACCGGCCTGAATGTCCGAGAAATTTTCATAGAAAATATTCGTCCTTGACAGGATTCGAACCTGCATCCTATACGGAACCGTCATTTGCATGACGTGCCTTAACCGACTCGGCCACAAAGGGCGTTCGGTGGCAAGGTCAATTTATTGCATATAAACTTCAATCTTCCATGAATCTCGTACATTTGTTTACATTTGATACGCCAGAGCAGTTATGAATGTACGAGATTCATGGAAGATTGAAGTTTATATGCAGTAAATTCGACCTTGTCTACCGAAAGGTTCTTTGTGGCCGAGACGGTTAAGGCACGTCAGCGTAATCTCGTACATTCATAACTGCTCATGGCGTATCAAATGTAAACAAATGACGTCATACATTAAGAATTGGACAAAGTCCGACAATTTATTAAAGAGATTCATGGAAGATTGAAGTTTATAAGCAGTACGACATTGCCTATCGAGCGCTCATTTGTGGCCGAGTCGGTTAAGGCACGTCAGCGTAAATGACGGTTCCGTATAGGATGCAGGTTCGAATCCTGTCAAAGGACGAATATTTTCTATGAAAATTTCTCGGACATTCAGGCCGGTAAATGTTACTTAATACTGTTTATTATAAACAGAGCATTTACTTAATTACTTGTATCTATAAAAAAAAGAATGTTTAACATAAAAATGTCTTTAATACATATAAATATATATATAATGGTAAAAGACAATAGGAAAACTGCATTATTATTATTAATGTGTACCTTTTCAAGGCAAAAACGAAAAGAATTTATTGAAAACAAAGTAACTATTAACAATAAATTCATTTGTTTTTGCGTCGGCTATTAATACAGTTTTTCTATTGTCTTTTACCTTTATACATATTGCCTTTTTCTACAGGTTAACTCTGAGAAATTTTTTATATATATATATATATATATATATATATATATATATATATATATAAATTATAAAAGTGAACATAGAAGTCAACATTTAAAGGCAACAGTCTGTTTCATACTAGATGCAATCGTCAGTCCACGATTGCGTTTAGCATGAAACAGACTGTCGCCTCTAAGTGTTGACTTCTATGTTCACTTTCATATTTACACACGCTCTATCTCTGATATTGAGCACTTTATCCTATAAATATAACACATCTTAAGACTATATTTGTTCATATATATATATATATTTTTTTCTTCATACTGTCGGATTTATATCCATATATTTGCTTATATATATATATATATATATGAGTGTGTGTGTGTGTGTGAGAGAGAGAGCATGTTTAGAAATGCGTGTTTAAATATGTATAGCGTTTGCATATATATTTATCTAATGAGAATCATTTAGAGCATTAGACAAACGAAACTACAAAGAACTAGCGACGATAATAAACTGATTATTATTGATATTCACACACATCTATTCAGCACGTTTGCCTTCAAACATCCGCATATATATCAGCTAAGTTGTTAGCCCTTGCACAGTACACATAAGGTGTATGTTTTGGGCAGCTTTTTGCACGCACCCCATTCATCTTTATGGCCGTCCTTGTCTCCAATTTTCCTGGCGACCGAGACTGCTGGAAATCTCCACATGAAATGTTCCAGTCAAAAATAGCCGCAATGCCTTTGTGGAAATATTTCGTTTCCCGCCGCGACGAACAATTCCGTCAAAGTTTACGACTTGTGTACCTAAATTCCTTCTTACTTGCATGTAATTCACCGAGAATGGCGTGAAGGGAAGTTAGGCGAAGGAAAAAAAGGTAGCCATAGTGTACAGTTTGCGTGTGAACAGACAGACAAAAATATTCACCTCCGTTTCATTTCTAAATGATCTTCGCCATCATTTTTTTATGTTTGTTTTCACTTGCATACTTTCTTTCTCGAGGTTGCGGATAGTGCAAGGGTTATCGTCACAGAAAGTGAAAGTGTTTTATTCACTTGGAATAGGCATGAACCCATCTTCCTCTAGGTATTATTTAAGTGGCAACCATTTTAAGAGACGGGAATTCCTTCTCTTTTTGTCCCAGTAATAAGTTAAATAAAAGCGTAAACTGAACTCTCCAACCCTGGGTGGTAATCATTCTAGAAGAAAAACGGTATTCAAACTCAGCTTGAAAAATGATTGGTTCCATGAAGCTATATTTCCCAAGATGCTATACTACTGCTATGACCGCTGTACATGCAGTGTCCTTACGACTTATGACTTACTGAACTTGTGGCATGACGTGACGTAGCTTCTTTTCTCCGTGTTTATAATTAAGGGCGGAATTATTTTAATGCAACATTTTTTATATTTTAAGCTTTTCCATTATTTTATCATTTGGTCGAAATATTGAAAAACATAACTAGTTCTCTTTATTATTTTTATGCTCTGATTAAATTTGGAACTAATTCGTCACCCATTTTTTTTATATTGGGAAAAAATAACTTGCACCACCACTTGAAACCTTCAACGTTATTTTTCGGTCTTTTCTATTCCAAGTCAAAGCTGTATTTGTCAGTTGAAATCGGATGAAACAATACAGTACAAAATACTAATTTGCAGGTCTTTTTGAGGTGTCTGCCAATTGATTTCAACCTTTCTTCATCCTGTTCTCAGATTCTTTATAGCGTGCCTACCCGCTTTATCTTCGGTTTTGCGTTTTCGTAAAGCAAAGAAATAAACAATTCGTTTAACTTAATAATACTCTCAAAGCTCCTGGTTGACATATAATTACTCAATTATGACTTATTTAGAAGATCTCATATTGGGATTAATTTATACAATTAAACTTTATCTTTTAATGTCTGAATTTTTATGATTATTTACATTCTGGATTATTTACATTATTTACATGCGGACGATTGTCTCCCTTATGGCTGAGTTGTTAGAACGTTCTGACCATGATCCGGGTCGGAATCTTACTATGATCGATTTACCACGAAGGTGACCACTTGATGTTATCGCTCTGGAGAAGGCGATCTCAGCGGGCGGAACTTTTGGATAGTGCCTGAAAACCAAACCATAACCTTGTGAGCGAAATTGAGTAAACTGGACACGTTGTGCTAGCATAAAGTCACAAGTCATCATGACTAAGCGTTTGCACTTTTATTACGAGCTTTCGTATGTTGATCTTTCTATTTAAAAAAAAAAAAAAAAATTAACATGCCATTTCTACTGTTAAATAGAGTAAGATTGATAGCAGGAGAGATATGTTTAATATATAGGGCTTCTCTAATAACGAGATGTTTCCGGCAATGTGACTCATATAGAATTTTAGTGAACTTGACCAGAATTTCTCTAAAGGCTTCCTGTAAATTGTGAGCTGATAGATTTTTACCTATAGTACCTTGATCCGACAAGTGACACGCGAGGCGTCAGAACAACATAAAAATAAAATACCACTTAAATAGTCAAAACATGAGGTAAAACTAACAACATCCCACCTTAAAATGGCTAAAGAAGTGGTCGAAATCGCTTCGAACAATGAAGACGATGTAAAATCTCTGTACTCCCTTATTTCTACAAACTGGAAAAACGTAAATGTGGTGGAAAATTTAAATAAAAAATTAATTAAATCTTTCTTGTCTGCCATATTTAATGAAAGATATTTAAAAGAAAGGTTGCTGCTCAAATATACATTAATACATATATATATATATATATATATATATATATATATATATATATATATATATATGTGTGTGTGTGTGTGTGTGTGTGTACGACTGAGAGAGATATAGGAATCCATACTGGACGTTGATTGCTGTTTCAGTATGATCTTTAAACCAACCATATATATATATATATATATATATATATATATATATATATATATATATATAATTTAAAATTTGATATGTTTATAGCCGAAGAGTGCTTAATGTCGAGAAAGGGAGTTTATAGATATAGACCGTGTGGACATAGGAATTAACACTGTACGGTGACTCTCTGTTTTCACGCCCCATACGATTTTTAGCGCTACTCCGTTGGCGAACTTTATATATAATACCCAGTGTCCTATATATGTAGCTCTCTAAAGAAATAGCGACACTGAAGAGTGCACTGAAGCGTGAAACCGACAGCCATCATGCAGTGTTGATTCCTATATCCACACTATATATAGTTATGTTATGTGCCATTCGTGATACACTCTTAGTTATGTGCCATGCGTGATACACTCTTAGACGATCATGTATCTTTCGATACATGATATTTTTTTCTGCAGTGGGTTGCCATTTCTTTCTGCGGTAGACCAGTTGTCATCCAAGGCTATAGAACCCGGTCTGTTCTGCTATTTACTTATAGCTGGGGAGAGAAGAAGAGGATTCATACCTTTCACAGGGGTATTAGCACGTAAACTCAAAAACGAAGAATTTGCGGACATATAGTTATATGAACTTTTGTCCTTGTTTTGGTGTGAGAAACCATACCCCAAATTTGGTAAAAGTATTTTATACACCCTATATATATATATATATATATATATATATAACTCAGTACTTTCCTCGGTATCAGGCGTCTATTGTTGGTTTGGAACATATCCAGTGCTGATAAAGTGGGATTACTCTGTGGAGATACACACTCATGCATTTCAAACTTTTCCGACTCTGTAATATTTTAAAAATTCACTGTAATCATTTTCTCTCATTCTTCTCATCTCTAACTCGAAGAAATTTATCTCCTCCATCATAACTCATTTCAGTTTACAAAGGTCCGACCTTTCCTATTTTTCCTTTTAAAGCAGAATGGCGGAGTGAGATTGCCATAATCAAGGACGGAGCCGTCAACTCTTACCTGCGCAATCCGGAACTGGAAAAATATATGCCGATTTTACCCGCGAATTTGGAGACAGTCAACCTAAAATGGAAAGCCGGGGATGTCAGAGTAAGTACAAATGTTTACAAAGAAAAAGACAGTTTGAGGCAATTAAATATACATGCCTTCATTTTATATTAGCTACATGGAAAAAATTCAACATGTTTTGCTGTTAAAATTGAAAATACTGTTAAATATATTTTTCTTCGTTGGAAGCTTTTGCATGTATATAATTAACAACATATTTCTATGTGTCATCCACATAACTATAAAGCTAGTAATAACAATGAAACGTGCAAATTAGAAAAAGAGAAAATTTATTCCTATAGCTATGAGCTATGAGCACATATACATTAATACATATATATATATATATATATATATATATATATATATATATATATATATATATATATATATATATATATATAACAATTTAATAAAAAAACAGACCACTTTAATTTGTACCATTACAATAATTTATTTCACCAAAATCCTTTTGAAGGACTCTGGATCATCAGTAACACTTCCAACAACGAAATTTTTTTTTTTCATTTCGTTGTTGGAAGTGTTATTTGATGATGACGGGAGTCCTTCAAAAGGATTTTGGTGAAATAAATTATTGTAATGGTACCTTAAATTGGTCTGTTTTTCATTAAATCTTTAGCTCTGGATTCACATTGAGCTCTCAGGATTTCATCCTCCTTGGAATTACCCATTCGGTTTTACCAGGTTCTATATATATATATATATATATATATATATATATATATATATATATATATAACGATAAGGAAGACTTTTATTTCATAAAAAAAATGTGAACAATTCCAGGAAACACACCATCCAAGGGGAGCAGTCTTTGCAGATAGAGAGACTGATATAAAAACGACAGACCAGTAATAATTATTACTAGTAATAGATTAAAACAATTCACTTAACTAATGTATGAATCTTGGCGTTTTAAGTTTTTTTTTGCATCCAAATTCATGAAGGAATCCATCCAAAGACTGGATGTAAAAAAATCCATGAAACTCCAAATTGGGATTCATTTATAAGTTCAGTATATATATATATATATATATATATATATATATATATATATATATATATATATAGCCGTCATTTATTGATACCCTCTAACGAGTGGACGGTGTGATTCCCGGATGGCCCGTCAGCGAAACTCAGGAGTTGAGATTGCTGAAGGTAACATCAATCAACTAAGGGACAAGCCTTTCACTTGTATTAATTATATATATATATATATATATATATATATATATATATATATATATATATATATATAATTCACCACTTCACCAAGGGAATATCACCTGCAATAAACCCAGACCATATGCCAAGTCTGTAAACATATCATCACTGGCAGCAATTTCGCACACCTCAGCACAATATTCAAACCACCATCTCTAACGTGTGACAGTTCTAATTTTATATATTTACTTTTCTGCCACAAATGCAAAAAAAAGGGCGGGGAAGGCAATCATGTGGATAAACAAGCACGAAATTCCGTCTTCGGTGCAACAACCATAAAAAAATTAAAGAAAACAACAAAACCGATTGCTGCACACTTCAACCAAACGTTTCATAGCATTGATGATATCAGATGCGTGCTTCTAGCGCCTTCATTCGACAGCCGACAAGAAAGACGCACATCGAAGTTGAAATATATTTTCAAAATAAATTCACACATTGAGGGATTAAACAGGGATTTGCGTTTACTCAGGGCTTATAATTTCTACAGGACGCCATTTAACCAACAATAACAGCGTTCCTCAAAAGACTGGGTTCCACTTCTTTGGGTTTTTTTTTTGTTGAAAAAGCACACAGGCGTGTCCAAAATTACGATTTTTAAATTTTTCTTTTCGTGCATCAATTCAGTCAAAAGGCTAATATATAATAAATATCATCAATCTTATTACCAGTATTGTTATTATTTTGCTAGATTTTTTATTCTTCAGATTTTATTAACCGCCCTTTTAAATCTACATACATACATGTGTACATGTACACACACACACACACACACACACACACACACACACACACACATATATATATATATATATATATATATATACTTCTAAAGGATTAATGTATTTTATTTTTAATCTGACCTATTTTTTTGACTTCAAAAATTATTTTTAGGGGATAATCGTATTGGAGTAGACGCTCCATTTATTTTAAACATTATTCATTTCGTCTACCGGATGGGATATTATTTTATCAAGTCTTCTCGGGTACGCAGGCGGGGGTAGATGAAATAAATATTGTTTATAATAAACAGAGCGTCTACTCAAATACGAGTATCCATTAAAAATAACATTTTAACCTGACAATAGGCGAACATATCTACACCTATTATATATATGCACGCGCGCGCGCACGCACACACACACACACACGCCACGCACACACATATACAGGGAGCGATGGGTAAATTGTCGCCATTTTATATTTTTAATTTCGTGCATGCGCGTTGTTTGTTTTCGATTGTGTCGACTGCTCAGTGTAATAAGGTCAGTTCTATGAGAAAAAGAACACCATGACGCACAGCCAGAAATTTGGAAATGGTATGCTGTATTGCTTGGCATTCACACCGGAAGCTCCAGTACAAACATTTCAGAGTGTTTGAGTGTCAATCTGGGACAGTGTAGAGAATTCGGAAATAGTTAAATGACTCTATGTTATTGAATAAATTTACTCTTTAGTATTTCAAGATATTTTGTGTAATTTTGATAAATATATCTGTTAAAATGTAATGTTAGTGTTATTTTTATTTTTGCGTAAGTTATACGACAACTTATCCATCGCGGTCTCTCTCTCTCTCTCTCTCTCTCTCTCTCTCTCACTATATATATATATATATATATATATATATATATATATATACTGAAGAAAGAAGTGACAACCATATATTAACTGAGATATAAAAAAAAATATAATCTGAGAAGAAAGCGAAAAAAAAAAAAACGAATAAACATAGAAATGTTATCAATACCTTCTGCGATAAACTACATCCGCGTTCTGGGTAAGACGATAAACTACGTCCAACAGCAAGGCCTCTGATCAGGAGGTTTTGAGGAACTTAGAATTGCTGGTGTTCCCAGGCCCACCCTGACCCGGGGTTGTAGGACCTGTTAGGATCCCAGCTATGGGCAAATATTTGGGGTCAAACTGAGGTCAAAACACTATAAAAGTGTAAAAATAGGTTTTAATATCAGAAATACTTTGTAAAAAAAGTTATTAGCAGCAATACATTTTTAATTTTTTGAAGAAAAATTATTATCAGCAATACATTTTGAAAAAAACATAATACCAGGTATATATATATATATATATATATATATATATATATATATATATATATATATATATTACAAGCGATACTTTTTGAAATAGATCTTTGAAGGAAAAAAAATTACCCAGTAATAGATTTTTGGAAAAAAAGCGCTTTAAAAAACAGTTTTTCTTAAAAAAAAAACAACCGTACTAGTTCGTGCCTGATGAGTTGGTAAAATCACGAAAACTTTTAAGTTGCACTACGAACGTACGTATATGTATATTTTAATATATATATATATATATATATATATATATATATGTGTGTGTGTGTGTGTGTGTTTGTATGTGTGTGTGTGTGTGTGTGTGTGTGTGTGTGTGTGTGTGTGTGTGTGTGTGTAAGTGGACATTGAAGTCAACACCTAGCGGTGACAGTTTATTTCATGTTTAAAACGCAGTCTTCAGTCCATCCACTTTTATATTTCCATAAGCTCTATCCCTGATATTGAGCACTTTAACCGATAAATATAGCATACCTTAAAACTCTATTTTTATCATATATGATTATTATATATCTGTGTGTGTGTGTGTGTGTGTGTGTGTGTGTGTAAGTATAATTACTTATATAATTCTTTTTGTAATTTAATTATTACTTATATCATGCATGTTTGAAAAAACATTGTGATTAAATTTAAAGTTACTAATGTAAGTGCTTCTTTTCTTGTATTAATTAAAAATAACAGATAATATAAGTTAATGACTTTTTAAATTCTTTGATCTTTTCTATCCAATTCTGTGTATTAATGTTATTTTAAAATCGGGTTGATTGTAATTAAACAAATAGGTATCAAAGGCAACATACTTACTGATATTTACGTGTGAGCCGAAGAGCTTTATCAGCGAAGGGTATTAGTGGCTTATCGGTAAAAGCCTATAATTAATACAGGACTTTTATAAACAGGTAGTTAATACCAGATTTTTTTTCTAAAAATTACAGGATTTTATATCTGGTTTTAAAAGGTTAAATTGATTTGATTGTTTTTTGTCATTGATCAGTAAGTGTTATTTCCTACTTGCTTCTGTTTAGAAAACAAAGGAAATGACCTTATCTTTTCTGACCTGGACAGATGAGAAAATAGAGCCATGAAATTCGCAATCGCACGAATTTAGACGGAACCAACTGACCACTCAAACAATTGTTTCTTCTGCATGGTAGACCCTTGCAAACGTCGAGCTGGCAAGAATGAGCCTGCTATCATATAGCTAGACGTTCTGTCATCCATCGCCCCATTGTCAAACTGCCCTGAGTTCCCCGTGTCCACCGCTCCAAAGAGAGAAAGCAATCGTCTTCAGAAGAGAACAGCAATTCAGAAGAGGATGAAGCCATTGATCTAGATTACAGAAGCGCAGCTGAGGAGAGAGACCCATAGTACCCTAAACAAACGTCAAAGACCTGATTAGAGATCATGGCCTTACAAAGTCCAATACCGAGCTTTTGACGTTGAGTCTCGAGCAGTGGAATTTGTTAGATGAAACTATGCAAGTCACCAGTCAAAGAAAGCGTCACCAGTGTTTCTCAAGCTTTTTCACCCATCAAACTGTGACATTCAGCCACATTATGACTGTTCTGATTTGGTTTGGTTTGGTTTGTTTTACGGCATATCGACCTCAATGGGTTATTTAATGCTGACAAGATTTTATTGCTGTTAATATTTTTTTTCCAAAAAATGTATTGCGACTTCTTTTCGGAGTTAGCTATTTGCCCATAGATGGGACCCTGACAGGTGCTACCAACCCGTGTCAGGGTGGACCTGGGAACACTAGCAATTAAGAGGTGGTTCCACACTCCTCAAAACCTTCTGATCAAAGGCCTTACTGTCGGATGTAGTTTATCATTCTGTATGAGGCAATTGGAGACGCCTGTAACCCCAGAAAATGACACCTCTTCATCGACAGCTCATCCTGAAGTCTCAAAACTGCTTCATAACGAAAAAGGGTATCCACCTCTTCTCCTAACCCACTCGGTGCAGCTCAAAGATGAATACAACAGTACCAAGATCTTGCCAGATCCCTTGAAATATGAAGAGTACAGTTGGGAGGTTATCGGAGACTTCAAAATTGTAACCTTCCAAGTTGGCTTTGCACAATTTCCGTGTTATCTTTACCTTTGGGAAATCAGTGTCACCGTGACACACTATCAGAGTTAGATTCATAAGTTTCCCAAGGGTATTTGCCCATAAGTAAGTGAAACGAACTCGAATGGAATTGGAACTCGGAGCTCCGATTTCCAATTCCGAGGCGTTATCTATTACACCATCCGCACATCCAACTTTACAGCACCTGATATTCCCAAACAGCCACCCATCTGACCATGTCGACGTTGTTGAAAATAAATAAGCCATAGCTGGGGAGAGAAGAGGTGGATTCATACCTTTCCCAAGGGTATTTACACATAGGTGTATATAACGAACCTGACTGGATTTCGAACTCTGGCCTTCGACTTCTCATTCCGAGCATTTACCCATTACACCGCACCCAAGCTTATAGCACCTGGCATACCCCAGCGATCACCCATTTAGATACTGACCAGGTTCAACGTTGCTTAACTTCGGTGATCGTACGAGAATCGGTGTTTCAAAGTGATACGGGCGCAAATCGAAATGGATAGCGGCCGGATTGAGGAATCGGAGAGCCGATTTCGAATTCCAGTCGAATCCATTAGATTCACTTACGTGCTAATAGCCTTGTGAAAGATATGGATCCTCTTCTTCTCTCCCCAGCTATGGGTAAATAGCAGGACAGACCGGGTTCTATAGCCTTGGATGGCAACTGGTCTACCGCAGAAAGAAATGGCATCCTACTGCGGGAAAATATCTATCAGTCATGTATCGAAAGATACATGATCGCCTAAACGTGTATCACGCATGGCACAGAAGTGATTGACTAACTGATTAAAAAAAACAAAAAACCAACAAAAAAAGACAAGAAACCTGAAACACAGCCAGGTTTGTCTTAACTATCAACCTTTTGAATACAAATGCCTCACTGAATGGTCAAAAAGTTTGTGTTGTCATAAAGGCCAAACACCCACACATATTGTTTACTGAGACGGCGCTGGTGAAGAGTGAAGAATTTTCTTGTCGCTTTTTAACTCCTGGACCGAGTGATGTATAGGTTTATTAGATTGTTATTTTTGCTTTATTGGACCACTTAGAGTGCGGCACTAGAAAGTGTGTGTCTAACGGTGCCGCCGTCCGAGGCAACCAGTGGAAAGAATTCTAACACGTTGTCAAGAAGACAGTAATAAAAGTGCTTCAAAGGACCGGAAATAATTCAAAGTATACGTACACACTGAAAAATCTACACACGTTTCCCTGAAATAGCGACACATAGTCCTACCTACACGCACGCACGAACGCAACTATATGCAATATGTCTATACCAAACGTATTGAAATTTTCACACATTTCAAATGCCTCATTGCATCTGTTTAAAGCCTATACGTACATGCAGCTGTGTGTCGAGGATATCTTTATATATAAGGGTGGATCTACCATATATTTTATACAGATAGGTACGCACACACGTACACCATAAATTTCTACTTTTGCTAAATAGACGTGTCTAGGTACATTATTTGTACTCGATTAGAAAATTACACAGGCACACACATGCACAAGCACGCACGCAGACACACACACATACACACACACACACACACACACACACACACACACACACACATATATATATATATATATATATATATATATATATATCACAGCATGTTTGACGAATATAGGGTTATAAAATGTTTTAAATCCATATTCTTTTACTAGGAATCTAAGAAATAAAAAGTCTATAAATGTACTATATAATATATATACAAAATAATATATGCATATATATATATATATATATATATATATATATATATAAAGTATAATGTATACACACAACCGCTATATATATATATATATATATAAATTATATAAAAATGAAACTCAATTGTACTCCACCTATATGGACATTTCGCTCCTCGGGAGATTTATCTCATAGAGAAATTCACTGGAGCTTGTCAATACTAAAACTTATGATAAACAAAAAAACGTTTTTATCAAACGTTTTAGTATTTAAAAACTCCAGGAAATTTTTCTAATTGAGAAATCTCTCGAGGAGCGAAATGGCCATATAAATAGGGTACAATTGAGCTTCATTTTTATGTAATTCATTTATATGCTCGATAATATATATATTGAGCTCGCTTTTGTGGATCAGTTTTAATATGTTATATTATTAGGATTCACCTGGACTACTTACCCAGGGATTTTTACGTTTATATATAGATAGATATATAATAAACATAAAATATAAAAATAAATTTAAATATAAACATAAAAATATATAAAAATATAAAAAATAAATATAAAAAAAATGAGCCTTGAGTTCAACACCAAGCGACGACATGGGAAGGGAAGACTTGGTAGCTCCTGCCCATGTATTGCAGTAGTACTCCATTTTCGATCTGATCTGGCACTTGTAAAGGTGGACCATAACAGAAAGAGTTACTGGATCGGCGCAAAGAATTATTATTATTATTATTATTATATATCTGTGTGTGTGTGTGTGTGTGTGTGTGTGTGTGTGTGTGTGTGTGTGTGTGTGTGTGTGTGTGTGCAAATATATTAAAAAAAAGTAGGAAAGAACCGTTAGAAGTTCTTTAGTATTTTTGTTTTTATTTTTTAAAATAGTGCTCAATATACAAGTAGAGCCTATATTATAATTATTTTAGTAAAATATATATATATATATATATATATATTTTATTATATATATATATATATTTATATTCATTTATTATATTTATATATATATATATATATATATATATATATATATATATATATATTATATTCAACACTATCACTTCATAAAACACCAAAGTGTTGAAGCAAAATGGCTATTTTTGTAGTGATTTTGTAACATATTAATTATATTTGCTCTACTCTGCATTGAGCACTCTTTTAAGAATAGTATTTGTTGATTATTGGAATTTATTCCGTATACACCAATCCTATATATATATATATATATATATATATATATATATATAAACATTTCAAAACACGACAGAAACTTTCTATAAACGAATATACGTTCATCCTGCTAAAGATTCTTCGCAAAATTGCCAGAAAATTATTCTGAGATTGTATTCATATTATATGAATTCTACTGGCAAATTCTTTTTCTCCTTATTCCCAACCTACCACCGCCATATATTTTCTGTATATAGGAAATGTTTTAAAATATGATATGTAAACTGAAGGAAATCCTAGACAAGTTTGCAAAGGAAAGCGGGTAGAAACGAGTAACTATCAATTGGAAGAAGACAGAATGTATAGTTGTAATCAAAAGAAAGAGTTCAAGATACAAGCAACGAATTGGAGATATCAACTGTAACCACATACATAAGCCTAAACACATGGAAAGCGTTTTAACAAATGGCGGGAAAATTGACATACATACCTAGGCACGCTGCAATAGCAGCTGAAACTATCGACCTTTATTTCTTTGTGACAATTTTACAATGCATTTTTATAGTAAAATCGTTACTTATTTTCTATATTAAAATTATTTGCAATGCATTACTATCTATGCTTTTACAACTTGCTGTCACTAATCATGTAATCATTAGTGGAATAATATTTTATATATTTGTAACTCTATTTACATTATTCGGACTATTGTCCTCATCCTTGTTGTCATATTTATCACAACGTTTCGGCTGTTGTATGCTCCGGCCTTCTTCAGGTGGTTGGAATGTCGAACTGAACCCTTTATTTTGCTCGCTGCAGTAGACTGTTCTAGTTCCACGTGCTATGTCTAATGGATGTCAGTTACCAGTTATCTCCAGGTAATTCACCTCTTTAAGTTCTCCACTGCCTTGACCAGGTATTGGACTCACACTGTCACTGGATCTAATCAACGCCTTTATCCACTGTGCCATGTGTCCTTAAATACATCTGTGTATGAATTTCTGGGATTTATAAACTTAATGTTTTCAGTAACCATTTTTTACCAGTGCTCATGCTGCAATTTTTGCTGTTATCATTGCATGTTTTTTTACCAGAGATCATATTGCAATTTTCGTTGTTATTATTGCTTTTCTCTGGCACTCCTTATTACTGGTTCCCATATTGTATTCATTTCTATGCTTGGTCGGCTCAGGAGATTTTTGTGACCTAGCATATATGCTGATTCCTTAAGTTTACAAATTTTCCTAAGATGTCCTTTGTGACAATTTGCAAAGTATTTTTAGAATAATATCGTTATGAAATATTTTACTATAGTAAAATCATTTGCATTGAATATCTATACGACAATAATTTACAATGCGTTTTTGTAATGAAACACTTGCAGTTCATTTTTCCTACGAAAATCATTGCAAAAATTTAGCAAACCGTTGCAGGTTATTTTTAGCCAAAAATGGAGTACTGCTACCACATATGGGCAGGAGCTGTCCAGTCTTCACTTTCACTCCAAAGGCGTTTCCGCTTACTTGTGGGTGACAAATTATTTTCCACACGAAAACCCTTTTCTCACAAAAGAAACACCGGAAGCCTCTCGTTGCTCTATCGCTATTTCCATGGAAAGTGCTCAGACGAACTACATTCCTTAGTTCCCCCAGTTCTAACCTTCATGGTTAGGACCCACCATGCTACGCACATTCTAGCGAACCACCCTCATTCTCTTCGGTGAGATGTAAGTTCCACTCGAACAGCTTCTTCACGCAAATTGCAGCTCTATAGAACCGACTCCCAAAAGGATATTTTTCACGATCACTACAATGTTCAAGTCTAGGATTAACCGTTATCTTCTCCATATACGCGTTAATAAACTTTGCCTTTTATTCTCTAACCCTCTACCTCGAGTGGCTCCCGGGCCTTGCACAGTGTGAATATAACTGTAAAAAAAAAATGAGCGAAATGAACTCAAAGGTTAAATTGCATTTAATTCAAAAATTAATTTGAAAGCTAAAAATGTAAATACCCAAAATAGGCTTAGTTTTTCAGGGAAATTGCTGTAACTGCGTGTCGTCTATTATTTGAGTTAGTCAAGTGATGTCATTTTTTATTCAAAATTTGTGTCGGCGACATTTTCGACTGCGAGGTATATATTTTTGTAACGAAATATTTAGACCACTAATCGTTTCGTTTCCTTTTTAAACCAGGAAGGAAAATGGCAATGAAAAAGACACTTTTAATTAGAATCGAAAAGTGAAAGCTTAAATTTCTGGGACACCAAATAGGGAAAGAAGGCTTGGTGAATTTGACACTTACGGAGAATATTGAAGGCAAGATGGGCAAAGAGAAACATAAAGTAACATAACTAACGAGCTTGTACAAATGGATGATAGAAAAAACCTAGGAGAAATAGTAAAGAAGTAAATATTACTTAGAGGTACAAAGGATAGAAAGTTGTGGAGAGCCATAATCACCAACATTCTAAAAGAACACGACACGTAAAAGAAAGTTTAGTAATCTTTACTCTTTCGTGAATTCTAATATCAACTCAAATGAAAGTGAAAAATAGCTCTACTTACAAAAATCAACCACCAAACTCCTTACCAAGACATTGAGCACCAACTGTGCTCTCCATAAATTTCTCCATTTTGACCCTACCCTGCTCAAAATTCTGGATCTGCCCCTGCTTGTGCTGCAAAAACAGGAAAATAATAATCTATACTATAAAAAAAGAGCTGATTTCCCGTCACGCACCGTTTGCGCCCGACTTTGTATGCGAGCATGTTATGTATATGTGTATGCCTGCGTTTTATGTGACATATGTGCATGCTCCACTTAAAGTAAACGCAAGCATACGCACATGTACACACGCACACACCTTTAGACTGAGTTTGAAAGAAGACAGTAGAATAATACATTCCATTCGCACTATGACTGGGTAACCAGTGCCATATGCTGAACAATAAAATCATAAAGTTAGAGACAAAAGGTATTTTTTTTTAAATTTAAAAAATCAAATGGTTATAAAATTTTATTGATCTTTTATCAAAGTATATTTTTTTATTTTGTATGAATATTTTTAGGTCGTCCAAATATGCGTACACCTACATATAGTTTGAATAAGATTGAAGTGAGCATAAATCTTGTCTATTTTCCCTTCCTCTCTAGCAACTACCCCTGGGTAACAGGAAAAGCATATAGGTCGAAATGTGGCGTCATTTAAAGCAATTTTTATGACTTCGTCTGTATTTAATGTGAATAAATTTTGTAATTGTTATATCGTAATATAGTGTCACTACCGACACTGTAGTTTGAACATAGATCGCCAGAGAAAAAACATAGTCGATCCCATTTTTGAATAAGTAGATCATGTGATCACTCTTTCTATTATATGCTCTATAGCGATACGGATTACTCTTTCTACATTATCCTCAATCTCTATACTATTCATTATACTATTTCTCTATTCTTATCACTATACGGATCACTATTCTGTGGTTGCTTTTTGAGCGAGTATTATCGAGCAAGTATTATTAGTACGAGTGATATTGGAAGGCGTCTGACATAAGTACTGTTCAACAGCGTTCCTAAAGTTGTATCTGCAATTACAAAGTCTCTACTACAACGAGCATTACGAAAGTGACAACCTAGCGACGAGGATTCCTTGAACTTACATGAGAATTCGTCCAATTTTTATGGGGTCTACGGAGAATTTTTGGCCTAGCCTAAGTGTTCGAATAGCTCACAATAAACTTGGTCTTGTGCTGCATCCGACTGCGTGGGGCGGTTAGTGAATATTTCACTATACGGATTACTATTCAGATCACTGTTCGAGCGAGTATTATCGATCAAGTATTATTAGTGCGAGTGCTATTCAAAGGCGTCTGACACCAGTAATGTTCAACGGCGTTACTATAGTTGAATCTGCGATTGCAAAATCTCTACTACAACGAGCATTACGTTGACATCACAAAAGAAATACATGTAACATGTTTAATGGACAAAGAATTTATATTTGAAATTTGAATCGACAAGTACCGAACTATCAATAATATAAAATTTAAAAAATAAGGTTTATTAAATCCTTCGATTTTTATATTATGACCCCTGACAAGTTTGACTATGAGGTTTAAAGCTTTTTTACTACGTCATGTTATGAATTATAGTTTATCGTCAGACATTTGACATACTAACAAAGACATATTTACACTATTTCCATTGTTCGGACTGTTGTCCTCATTTTTAATTGCCACATGCGTCACATGGCCCTGTGGACAATAGCATTGGTTGGTTGAAACAAAAAGTGACTTGAACGAAAGAATTCTGAGTTCAATCCCTAGCCTCAGCGGAGAGAACAAAAACTTGGAGGGTTATCAGGGCGAATTAACTAAAACTGAGATATCAAAAGGCATGCTACATGGAATTAGAACAATCTACAACCGTGGACTAAATAAAGGGATCGGTTCGAAATTCCAACAAATATCACCTGACGAAGGCCGAAACGTCGTGAATGTTACAGTAAACATGAGGACAATGTAAATAGGCTAAATATTTACAATACCTCATCTCAAAAAATAAACAGATGAGGAGGACATATTTTATCGTGGTATGTGACATTCAGACAGATAGAGCAGGGAGAAATGGAGTCATGCCTTTCTCAAGTGCAATAAGGAAAAGTGAACATAAGCTATCTCAATTGAAATTCGAATCCAGTTTCATGTTGGTAACCTTTGCGCCAGTCTTTATATTTCCAGAAATCTTCGTCTTATTGCCAAAAGTTTTCGTTTTGTTTACAAAATGTATATAAACCCTTCTAAATAGATAATTTGCTCTCTTTCGCAAAATGAAAAGAGAAAGAAAATAGGATGGAATCGCTGACATTATGGTTCAACTAAAGGTTTAGATTTAAGCGTTTGTGTTGAGTACTTCGGCAGCACAAGCTACGTTAACCATTACACAGCCTTTACACATCAACCCACGGTTTCAACTCTTCAAAATTCAACATCCAGCCTCCTCCACCATTTCCCAACTGTAGTGAGAAGTGGGAACGGAAGATCGCAAAGACATTTCTACTAACGTCAGATCTTCAGGACTGAAGTGAAATAATGGTTGGGGTATGTAATCGAGGGAACACTAAAGTAAAGATGTTAAAAAAAATGTAAAAGAGAGGAAAAAGTTTGAGTTTTTCCTATTTTTTTCCCCTTTTCTTCTTTCTCTCTTTCGTTTTCTTCTTCTTCTTCTTCTTCTTCTTCTTCTTCTTCTTTCTCTCTTTCGTTTTCTTCTTCTTCATTTTTCTTTTCTTTTCTTACCGACCATCTCCAACAAAACGTGTGTGGGAGTCTCAGGTAGTACTTGAGATTCTTTCAGTTTTGGATTTTTGAGCCTGGTGGGTAACAGGGGTGTGTCTATGTCGGCTGGTTTAATCAGTTTATCATAAAAAGTGGGAGAATCAGCGGAGGTGGAATAAGTCAGCTAAATGTTTGCCGAAAGCTGGCACAAGAGGAAAGATTTACTGAGATTAAAGATAAAGTTGGGATTTCGTTTCCCTTCTTTTTTATTCGTTTAGATTTTTTTTTTTTTACCCGATTCCGTGATTATTTTCTTGTTTTTGTTTTTGATTTTGTTTCTGAGCGGGAGCGACAACGGTTTGTACAGTTTTTTTCCTCTTTCTCTTTCTTTTTTCTGTTTTATTTATTTATTTATTTACGTTTTGCATAAGTAGTTTTTACTCAAAATGATTTCTTTTTTTTAACCTCCTATTTTCTTTATCATATATTGGCGTAGGCAGATACTCATTTCGCCCCCAAAAAACAAGGGGTTACACACACACACACACAGAGACAGACACAGACACACACACACACAGACATCGGGTTTATGCTGTTATCATTGTGTGAGAGCGTACCTGTGTGTATACTAAAGTGTGTGTTGTCTATATATTTGTCTATCTAGATGCGTACACGCCAGTTATCGTATGAAATTCACGTGGCCGAGTGGTTAGAACGTTCGCATTCTGACCATGAGACCCGGGTTCGAATCTTGCCATAGTCGATTTATCAGGAAGGAGACTTCCTGATGTTATCGGACTGGAGGGATCGATCCCAGCGTGCGGCACCTTTGGAAAGTCCCTGAAAAGAAAACCATATCACGGGTTGACTCAATCCTTGTGAGTGAAATTGAATAGACGGTACCCTTGACGAAGTCACAAGTCATCGTGGCGGCTTGTTGAACACTCTAGATAACAGGATCATTCCCGGAAACTGTAATTAAGGTTTGCTCAGCACAGTTGTTGTATGAATCACAGGTTGATTATGTGGGTGTTAAATAAACAGAAACGCTTCTGCGCAAGCGTCTGCAATAGGAATTGGCTAGCCGCCCTAGTGGGCAGGTATCCTCAAATACGTGTGGTATGTAATTACCTGACATGCATATTATTATGAAACTGCCAAAAATTTTCTTTTAAAATAATTTGAGTGAAAAAATCAAAGTAATTTTTAAAAATTGCAACCGGGTCTTTTACTTTGCTTCTTAGTTGCTTTATCCCCTTGCTTGTGTGAAATGATAAAATAAAATAAAAATTGGTCACACACAGACAGATGGAGATGCTCATAAGTCCTTAGTTCAATCCACTTCTCAAAATCTTAACAATTTGGCGATCCTTCTAGTTGGGACAATAAATTTATCATCACCGGCCTCTTATATCTATGATGATTATAATTATTATGGCCAGCTTTATGATTGCGTTCGATCCCAGCTCAAGCCTTCATTTTGAGTGTTGATTTTCAAGGTTAGCACTTCTCCCCACATGCCATTTCACTATATATGAAGTGAAGCTTAGTAAATATCAAAAGTATATATATATATATATATATATATATATATATATATATATATATATATATATATATGCTTGATTGAATAATACAGACATTATGCCTGCTAATTTTTAACAAAATCCGTTCATACTCACGAATAACCTTCCGTGTATTGATGTTGAAGGATGAGAAAAATGTGCTATAGCTGTTTAAATTTCTTTTATTTTAATTTCCCAATTACTTTAGTGCAAGTGATACAAAACTATATGTTGTTCATTCGTATAAGTATTTATACAAAGATTTGTGTTGTGAACCATTACAGTAATTTTTTCATTATGCTTTTAAATTCAAAATGGTTGACAATGTTCATTAGAACGTGAAAAAGTTATCCATTATGAATTCTTTTCCTCTATGTTATAATGTCATAGCCACACGTGCATTAAAGCATGAAAAAAAACTGTTCCTTTACAGGCATTTCAGAACATTACTGGTGTATTCATAGTTGATTCTGTTCAGTGCCGGCTTTAATTTTTTTTAATATAAATTGCTACTAGTATCTGTAATCTAAATCTGTTTTTTTCATGGTGTAGGGGAGTTGTGTTGTCGATTATTAATTTTTATATTGTGAATGCGAACAGGAATGTTGTTGTCGTAGATGTCTTGCAATGGATAAATGGCCAGACATGTGTAATGTAAGCCTTCTTGTTAGTGTATTTGTCGTATACCCAACATATATATTTGTTTATTCAATCAGACATGCCTAAAAGAGAATTTTCTGCCTAAATACCGCACACACACACACACACACACACACACACACACACACACACACACACACACACACATATATATATATATATAGGGGGTAATGAACATCTGAATGTTTGGGTAGTTAATTGGCTAATAGTACGAAAAATATTCAAAGTTCTAAATCTGGCACAGTCTTCTGCGTTCGATTTCGCCTCAGGACTCTTCGTCAAAGACAGGAATCCATCTGTTCTCCCTGAATCTCCAGTATGGATTAAATACCAATTTAAACTGGAATTTCTAGCCTTAGATGGCATGTAGTCTTGGAGAACATTGAATTTAAAACCGTGGAAATAGCAATGGGCAGCATGATGTAATGATAGATAATGAAAAAGGAATCTGTGGAGAGCCATGATCACCTACAAGAATGTGAGATTAAGAGATAATTAAAATTTGGTTAGCAGACAATGAATTCGGTTGATATTTCAATGTTTATTTGCATCATCATGTGAATAATCATCGAAATATAAAAATTATTTTTCGTTAATTAAATATCGATATCAAAAATGTTCATTTTACTTACAATCTTTGTTTTATGCCTGACACTATACAAACACACACATAGAGAGGGAGGGAGAGAGAGAGAGAGAGAGGAAGAGGGGGGATGGAGATGAGAAAATCCCTAATTTTTATCCTCCATAAGTCATAGATTTTTTATTCATTAATTCACCAGATTTTATGACTTAAACGTTATTTTTAGTGGATACCCATATTTGAATAGACGCTCCGTTTATTTATTAAACGGTATATTTATTAATTTTCGTTTACCGGCCTGAACACTCGAGAAATCTTATTAAAGAAAGTATTCGCTCATCGGTAGTATTTTGTTTATCAACACCTGTTATATGTTATTCAGTTTCACCATGTTCATTTGTTTAAAAATGGCTAAAATTCTAATGTTTAGCTATCTGAATAAATACAAATATTTTCTTTCATGTTGACAACCAATTTATGAATGAAATGTTCATTTAAAATTTTTTTTTCAAAATTTCAGTTAATGACTATATCTTACTTTGAAAGGCGATAATGAGCGGGCGAAGCCTGCTAATATATATATATATATATATATATATATATATATATATATATATATATATATATATATATATATTAAAAATTAATTGATTTAAAATATGTTTTCGCTACACAGTTCTAACCACGTTTCAAAAATGGGAAGCTAAAAACCACGAATTTAATTTTGCAATTAAATTAATCCATTTCATCCTCAAGCGAAGTTTCGCTTGAGGATGAAATGGAACTAATGCTTTAATTTAATTGCAAAATTAAATTCGTGGCTTTTTAGCTTCCATTTTGAAACGTGGTTAGAACTGTGTAGCGAAAAAAAACATATTTTAAATCAATTAATTTCTAATATTAATGCTCTGTAAATTTACATTGAGCACTATTTTGTAAAAATAAAAATATCTATAAGAACACCGGATTATATATCTTACTGTCCTTTCTTTATATATATATATATATATATATATATAGTGTAACCCGGATATAAGAGAGTTATCGGGACCAGAGAAGAAGTCTCTTATATCCGGGTTTGGTCTATTTTATATACATTAACACAGGCTCCAATTTGGGACCAGAGAAAATCTCTCTTATATCCGGGTTACACTGTATATATATATATATATATATATATTAGGAGATGACAAAATCCGACAGAATTTTTAATTTTTTTGTTTAAGCGTTAATTTTGAAATGGATACTCATATTTGAGTAAATGGTCTGTTTTTATTTATTTATTAAACAGTATATTTATTCATTTACATCTACCGGCCTGAATATTTGAGAAATCAAAAAAAGCGACCTCCGTATGATTTGAACCCGCATTCCCTAGAGGAAACCGTCATTAGATTTGATATACCTTAGACCAACTCGACCAGGTAGAACCATCCGATCAGGCAAAGCCCGAATAGTGTTTTTGAACACACATCTTCCTCCAGATTATCGAAATACGCATGTCTGCTCTGTTTTGTATTCAAACGTAAACAAAGACATTTTTTAGGAAATGGATTTAAATCCAACAAATTTTTTAATTTATTTGTTTCGGAAGATGTAAATAAATATACTGTTTAATAAATCAATAAAACAGAACATCTAATCAAATGTGACTACCCATTTCAAAAATAACGTTTACACAAATAAATATATATATATATATATATATATATATATATATATATATATATATATATATATATATATATATATATATATATATATATAACTTGTATTGTTGTTGAATGGATGTAAGTTTGTAACCCTAGGTTTTCACGCTTTTTCGAACCTCAGACAAACTCGGGTTAGTCTAATGATCGCAAAAGCCTGAAACCCAGGGTTACAAACTCCCATCCATACAACTAAGTATGTTAACTCTATCACTGATATAGAGCGCTTTCTAATAAGTACCACACCCACATATATAATATACAAATAATCCACACACACACACACATACATACATACATACATACATATATATATATATATATATATATATATATATATATATATATATATATATATATATATATATATTCGTATTTAGGCAGCAATCCTTCTTTCATGCACATTTCATTGAATAAGACAGACAAGCTTTCGGCTATACATTTAGCAATTTTCAAGGTTGAAATATATTACGTTTAACAAGAAATAATTTGTTGCATGTATGTAATTATATAATGTCTTAATCTTGACCATGTTTTGAAAATAAAAGAAAGACTTTATTAGATCACATGAGAAATTGAGTAAAAACTAAATCAAAGCACCTTGTCTGTCTGATTCAATGAAATATATATATATATATATATATATATATATATATATATAGAAAAATATGACAGACTGTAAAGTTTTTTTGTGACACGTTTCATCCGTTAGGATTTCATCGAACTGGGCTTTGTTGACGTTACACATACACAGGAAATGAGGAACGCAGGTTGTTTAAAGATTTTGAAAGAATATATTTTTGTTGTGTATTTTTCTAAATACTGTTGATATAAATATATATATATATATATATATATATATATATATATATATATATATATATATATATATCAGGGAGTGCTGAAAGGTTCTGATATTTGGTCATTTGGGAGATTTAGAGTTGTGGTTGGAAGCGAGAACATAAATATTTTTTACATTTCTTTATATTGATTGACATTTTTAAACAATATTTTTTATGAAAAAAAAAACACAAAAAATCATAACAATTCAACAATAACATTTTAAATGATTATTCCGGAGCGTATGATTATCGACACGCATTTTTATAGGCTGAAAATAAAATAATATTTTTATTTAAAAAAAAGTAAACAAAAAAAGCAATTTTTATTAACAAATAACTCGCCTACAAAAACGCCTGATAATTATGCACCAACCCAATAACTGATTTTATTTGTGTTCTTTGTAAAGGGAATTGAGCACATTTTCAAAAATGATTTTTTTTTCCTTTTTGTAAGTTTTTTTTATATTTGGAGATTTTTGATCGAACGGTTTGTAATTTCTCTCAATTGAACAAAAAAAAAAAAAAAAAAAAAAGAAATGGTTGACTGTATCTTGATGTACGCGATTATCAATTTTTTCATTTTTCGAAATCACCTTGCAACATTTTGCAAGATTACGGTTTGCATTGGTAAATACCAACTCCTAAAAAAGGTTTTATTTCCTAATTAAACGGTTTGAATACGTAATTACACCAATAATTCCCTAGCCCAATCTGCAGATACTTAATTTGTTGCTAGTCAACAAAACTTCATTACCAATGCGCAATCCTAACGCTCGCCTAGATATCAGATGTATCGAAAATCATATTGTGAAAATATCAAAATTTACCTAAGAACTACGTGAGAGGATACTTACTCACTGATCTAATTTTATATATATATATATATATATATATATATATATATATGTGTGTGTGTGTGTGTGTGTGTGTGTGTGTGTGTATTTAGGCAGCAATCCTTCTTTCATGCACATTTCATTGAATAAGACATACAAGGTGTTTTGATTTAGTTCTTTTACAATTTCTCATGCGATCTAATATTTTTATTCTCTTCAGATGATAAATTACATAATAACTGTCTGAATGTCCTTTTTATCCGAGCGCTTTCGGCTATACATTTTCAAGAATTAAATATTTCAACTGTTAAAGAAGAAATAGTTTGTTGCATGTATGCTTTATAAAATGTTTTCATTTTTCAAAACACAGTCAAGATATTGTGTCCACGTTCATAGCTAATATTATTAAATGTTGTTTTTTTTTTATTATTAATAAGGCTTCAATTATTTTTAGCCTTTTTTTGCATGTAGATGATGCTATTATATTTGAGTTGTCAAGAAGTATGTTACGAATAGTGTCCAATAGGTCTCCATGAATATTTAAATTAGATCTAATTGAGCTATGGTCAGAAAGGTGTAGAGTAAGTCTGCGTGTCAAACATGTTGTAGTGTGGCCTATATAATTATTTACAAATTTTGATTGATCAGGAATACAATTCTTTAATGGGCATTTAAATTCGTAAATAATATTTGCACTATTTAATTTTGTTTTAAGAGGTGAATTATTATTTTTAACTATAAGGTTAAATATATATATATATGTGTGTATAAGGTGATATGTGTATGTGTGCGCGCGCGCTCCTCTCCAACAGCATCAGTTCCACTGGCTTGGATAAGTACACCGTATGACGGATGTGAGTATTCCGAAGGTTCTTCTGTATGGAGAACTGTCCACCGGTGAGAAGGCTTCAAGGGCGTCCACAAAAGAGACATGAAGGCAATAGACATGGGCATCGATAGATGTGAAGGAGCCGCCAACGATTGCTCATGCTGGAGATGCGAGTTATACCGAGTGTTGGAACGAGGAGAGGAGAAACGAAGGATTGCCGCAGGGGAGAAACGTGCTCGACAGAAAAAACAAAAAAAACAAAAAACAACACGACGACATTGAGGGAGAGTGTCTTCACATGCACTAGTTGCAGTCGAGACTGTCACTCCGGGGTGGGCTTGTGCAGCCATAACATCAGCAGACGGCATAATTCTGGCCGCAAATCCACGGTCTCTCCAAACTGACGGATACTACACACACACACACACACACACACACACACACACACACACACACATATATATATATATATATATATATATATATATATATATTTATATATATATATATATGTATATATATTTCACAGCAGAGGGAACAAAAAATTAGAAAGTTGAGTTACTGAAAGAAATTAACTGAAACTGTGATATCCCAAAAAAGGCATAACACATGGAATTAGAACAATTTACCTCCATGGACTAAATAAAGGGTTCCATTCAAAATTCCAATGTACATCACCCGAAGAACGTCGAAGTGTACAACGGCATCAATTCTTGAGCATTTCTTCAACTTGGTTATTCAGCAAAACAAATATGTCCTTATCCATTATTCAAATCACAATGTCTCATCTTTACAATTATTAACAAACGTTTGCTGATTTAATTAGATTTTGCCTCTCACCATATTCCAACAAGGAACGCTTTCTGTATCAATGGTCACATTCTGATCGTAACGAAAAAAAAAATACATATATTCCTATTCAATTTTACCCTGTTGAAAGATGTTATTTTCTAAGCTGATTTTGAGCGTTGACAATCATTACTTACAAGCAGACTATTGTCCTCATCTTTAAATGACAAAGATGAGGATATTAATCCGCTTTAAATCATGTAATTAATGATAAGTCCTCACCCTAGAAGTTCAGAAAGAATATATTTCATCAACAGTTGTGCTCCGTTTTTGTATCGGATTTCAATCGTTTTAATGTTGTAAAAAAAAACAAAAAAAAAACAACAAAAAACTGGGAAACCTAAGACAAAACCTCACCAAATGAAAATCTCAACCAGGTGACCATCCAAAAAACACAACGCACTTTAAACAGATCAGCGGGCGTAAAATGCGAAAAGGGTGGGTGGCCCGTTGCGATAACGACGCCAACACTATTTAACCAATTCGACGCACTTCACGCTGTTAAGCGAATCGGGCCAAAGTGGCTGCCAAATTTGTTCAAGTGAAAAGGAAATTATCAACGTGTGGTATGCCATTGTACGTGTTCATTACTAAGTCGCTACCTAAAAGATGTCTGCTTCTATCTCTATAACTCTTTGATGTGTGAATATATTGATAATCGTATATCTCCAAACAAGCACGCACATACTCATATCTACAAATCTAATTATAGACGTATACATATGTATTTATTTATATACAGCGATTATATATATATATATATATATATATATATATATATATATATTAAAAGCAGTACCGTTATAAATATGTATAGGGTCGTGTCTAAGTGTATGCTGACTATATTTACTCGTAGGTAGAAACACGCATGATAGGGCTAATAACTTAAATATGGCAAATGATAAGTTACCTGTAGTCATTTCGCTACTATTTATCTTAATGAGGATCCAGTCCCTTACACAACTCAAGGGGATTCAGAAAGCATGAAGAAATGAGGGGGGGCGATCAATTCAGATTCCCAATGATCAAAGATGACTAAGATTTTACACGAAAATACCGAACAATTACGCAGACACATTGCATACAAGTACATTCTCTAGACCCCCTGTAAAGCATAGGACCACAGCCTGAACACGCTAAGCGTTGCCGCTGTGCTTTCAGTAGAAAGTAGGGTGTTTTTTTACCATGTGGAGTTACTAGTCCCAAGCCCACTTCCAATCGGTTTTGAATTCAGAGTTTCCTTCTCCTAGAGTAGATACCAACCAAGGCTAGAGAGCACAGTTTGACCAGCTATTACCCTCTAGTTGGGGGTACAACAGATGGATGACTTTATAGGGCTATTGGTTGTTATTTGAACTCGGCATGTTGATTTCGTGCCTATAACGATCATATGTCTATTAATAATACATCGACGAATGTATTTGCGAACGCCCTGAAGTGATTGATGGCTGCATGCTATGTGCCACGCTGGGTTTGCATACGGTTTTGAATTCAGAGTTCACCGTCACTAAGTCTGGTTGCAACCCAAATTTGAAGGACCCTGTTTGCTCGACGATTTAAGCTACTGGCGTGGGAGGAGAAGCGGTGGATTCATTTATTTGTGCAAAAGTCAATGTAACGAACTCAGCTCGTCGATTTCTCGCCACAAACTGCGAGCCATTATACAACTCACACTCTCATCTAGACACAGTGTAAATATACCTTAAAATAAAGAGGGGCTCGGTAGTAATATAGATGGCAGTGCAACCGACGGTTGCGGGGACTGGACAATTTTTTGTCCTAGCCCGGGTGTACGCGCTCGGGAGCCCCACAATAAACCCGACCTTGTATCACATCACGTTGCCGTGGGGAGATGTGTAAATGCTTACAAAGAACAGGAAGTTGGGGAGAGCCATGATCACACAAGTCCTGAAAGAACACGGCACATAGAAGAAGAAGAAGAAGAAGAAGAAGAAGAAGAAGAAGAAGAAGAAGAAGAAGATTATGTGAATGGATGGGAGAACGAGAAGTGGGAAGGTAAAAAGACAAGAGCTACAAAGTTTCGGGAAGCCATAATTGCCCACAACATATAAAAGAAGATTGCCTTTACGTTCAGTTTTCAACAACCGATCTTTATATTGACTTTAAAACGAAATGTTGATCCTGAAATCAAACTTGGTATTTATACACACGTTCACTCAGAACATGGTCGGTTAAATGTGGGTTTGTTAGCAGAAACGCAGAAAAATCTTCCTGCACTTCGCCTTTTGTAGAGGCCTCAGGTACCGGGCAATAAATCCAGATCCCTTCGGAAGATGTACTCCCTCCTGGGAGAAAGCTCGGCGATTTACTAAACGAAGCTAAGATGTGGCACAAGATCAAAAGTATGGAACACCCAATGACAATCGAACTTACTACTCAGTCGCAATTGATCTAGTGAGAGAAGCTTGCTAACCAATAAGACTACGTCGAAGTGGCCAGTCCTGAAGGCAAGTTGATGAGCAGCGAGCTCCGGAGAAAAGATAGACATCAATATCAATCTCTCTCTCCTCTTCTCTCTCTCTCTCTCTCTCTCTCTATATATATATATATATATATATATATGTCGTACATTGTGCTGGTGTTAATAAAATAGTGCTCGATGCAATATAACAGTTATAAACTATATTTTAAGACTTATCTTAACACCTGAAGAATGCGTTATTTATGAAACTCCGTGTCGTGTTATCGGTGAGAATATATATATATATATATATATATATATATATATATATATATATATATACATAATTATTCACACAAAACTAATGCAAAAGGTTATATTTTAAATAGATTACATCCATCTCTAAGAAAAAAACAAGAATTACATCTATTAAGACCTGAAGATGTCTTATGAATGACGAAAGCTTGTTCAAAAAATAACAACCGTATTAGTTGAAATTTTTACACAAACTTTCGTCTGTTCATTCATAACATCTTCAGGTTTTAATAGTGTAATATAAAATTGTTTGCTAGATGGAAAAAACCATTTAAAATCATTAACCTTGCATTAGTTTTGTGTGAATAATTCATGTATTGTAAATTGATTGCACGTTTATTGTTTATATATATATATATATATATATATATATATATATATATATAGATACTTATTGGAAAGCGCTCAATATCAGTGATGGCGCTAACATATTTAGTTGCGTTGATTTGAGTTTGTGACCCTGGGTTTCACGCCTGTTGCGATCGTCAGACAAACTGATTAATTTTGAAATTTTGGATTTATTTATGGTTGTGTATATCGGTGTTTGATGGTAGTATGAGGAAACATTCTCCAGTGCGTCATCCTCGGGTCGTCATTCATATACACACACGCATGTTCACGCATTGCAGCTCACACAAACATATACATGTATGAACGGTGCGGGACTGGGCGCATATACACATCCATGCGTCATTGCGTGCATATATATATATATATATTTATATATATATATATATATATATATCAGGTATATTTAGCTGTCCCCCCACGTGGGGTAGCATGTGGCACAAGGCCGAGTTTAAAGTGGGTAATCCGATCCCGTAGGCCCGGCCAAAAATATAGCGGGTTCGAGAGCTGTCAACCTCCCCGAACGAAACCTTGCCCTTCGGCAAAGCTTCATCCGGGTTCCTCCCTGCTAATGCAGAGAGTTAGACAGACGGCGGTTGCTGTAAGTTTAATCCAGCTATAAAAAGTTTCCAAGCGTAGCTTAGATGTGGCACACGGCCGAAAGTATGGGGCACCCAGTGAGGAACGAACTCACTTTTCAGTCGTAATTTTTCTTGCGAGACAAGCTTGCTAACCATTACACCGCCTCGAGGTGCCAATATATATATATATCAGGTGGTGCTGATTGAACAAATTCTGCTAACACTTTCTCTTCCGTCTCCACCAGCATTCTTTGCGCCTCGCCTGTCTTTCGGTTTGCATCTTGTTTCATCGTATAACACATAATCGTTGAATGTACCTTTTGAACGGACAGCCTACATAAATGTGGCCATGTTTTGTTGTCCAAAGAGACACCTCGCTGTCAAGCCTATTTCTACGTCACCATGGCTGCTTTGCAAACTGTATCCTTCTTTCTTGGACGATCGATGAGATAGGAAGTAGATGGCTTTTTTTTTGTAGAGGTTGCCGTTTCCAGAAGTGATTAACCCTAACCCTGCCTAAGCACACAACATCCTTGCGTATATAACATCTAATTTCTTTTTGGGTGCTTTTGGTAACGACTCTGGCATTGATGACGCAATGGTTTGGGATAAGTCTTCTTTCATGCTGTTGATTAAATTGTATTTCCAAATTCTTCATAACCTCTCTATGATAGTCCATGCCTTAGCAATGCGGATATTTACCTCGTTAAGAAAAATAAATATATAGCTTCTACAGGTAGATCTATTTTGGCACATTTAGCAGTCGTTGATACTTGGTAATAGTAGTAAACTAGTCAACATAGTCTGGAACAGAGAGATCTTCACTTTTCAGTTGGGGTAAGAAGAAAAGCCCCGTACACGTATCGCATTCCCCGTCGCATACCGCAGTCTTCTTTCTGGCGTGCCAGAATCTAAGCAGGTGCTGCCGACCGTTGACGCTGTACTCGATTAAGTGAGGAATGCGAAATTTGTAACTCTTTCAGCAGAGAGTAAAGTGGTCGCTGAAAAGGATCATCAACTATGAGAAATATCCAAGATGCGACAGAAAATTCAGGAAAGGGTCCCGGAATCATTTGATGTTTTGCTTTCATTGACTTCGCGTTTCATTTCACACCAGCATCTGTTTGAGTTCATTGAATTTGATTAAAAAAAAGTTCTAACTCTATTTAGCCATTACGACACATTGCTGTCATCTTCATCTCCTTAATGTTGAAGACCACATAGTTTTAGAGATTTCGAAGAAAAAAATTGCCAAAAGGCATTCTCTTTTTCTGAGAATTTAACGTTACAGATTTTTCAACAATATATATATATATATATATATATATATATATATATATATATTGTTGAAAAATCTGTAACTGTGGATTTAGGCAGCAAATTCTCTTTTAGGCATGTCTAATAAATTACTGAATAAATTACAGACATTATGTCTGCTAATTTTTTAATAAAATCCGTTCATACTCACGAATAACCTTCCGTGCATTTATGTTAAAGGATGAGAAAAATGTGCTATAGCTGTTTAAATTTCTTTTATTTTCGATCTTTTTACAAGATCTTCTTCAGGGGTGCAAGTAGTACAAAACTATATGTTGTTCATTAGTATAAGTATTTATACAAAGTTGTGTGGTGTTATCCATTACCATAATTTTTTCATTATGCTTTTAAAGGCAAAACAGTTGACAGTGTGCTGAGCGTTCATAAGAACGTGAAAAAATTATCCATTATGCGATTTTTCTCTCTAGGCTATAATGTCATAGTCATGTGCACATTAAAGTGTGAAAAACTGTTCCTTCACAGACATTTCAGTACATTACTGCAATATTCACAGTTGATTCTGTTCAGTGTCGGCTTTAATTTTTTTTAAATAAATTGCTTCTATATATATATATATATATATATATATATATATATATATATATATATATATATATATATATATGTGATTTATATGACAATATTATAGATAGTGCCTTAAAAGACTGTTTGGCCTCAAACTCACACCCGACTTCAAGTAGAACTTGTACATATGATCCATTGCTCATGATGCAGGTAAAATGGTCGTCTCTCTGTACTGCTCTCCTCAAACATTGCAAGAGCCAAATCATGTCAAAACTGTGCTGATGTCATATTTGGGCGGGAGTTGCCCAGACCTCACTCTCCAGCCTTGATAGAATTAAAAACGTCCCGTGGGTGACGAATTATTCTCCGCCTTTCAACCTTTCAACCCTTGCCCCAAGCGGGATGTGGCAGACCTCTTGCTGCTCTACCGCTACTACCAAGGAATGTGCTCGGACCAACTATCCTGGTCTCGCCGGTGCAAACGTCCTCTGCAAGAATACGTCATGCCACTTACATGGTAACAAACCACTCACAACCCCGCCCCAGTGAAAAGAAAGTTCCACTCGAACAGCTTCTTCTCACGAACCCCTACCCTGTGGAATCGACTCCCAACTGGGTGTTACCCCGATCACTACAATCTTAACATGTTCAAGGCTTGGGTTAACTGTTATCTTTCACACCTATACACATAAATGGCCTCCAAACGTAACCCTCTACCTCGAGTGGCTCCCTGACCTTGTAAAAGGTGAACCTCGCTGTAAAATAAAAATAGGTCATGTATTATATAATATACATTGCATGTAAGTTTTTACTTATCAACATTATTATATTATAAATACTATATTGGGTTTGCCAAAAATTCGTTCTGTTTATTCGCCCTTGCATCGAATACTGCTGCCATATATGGTCTGGGGCCCCTGCCGTTCATCTCAAGGTCCTCGTAAAATCCAGAGATGGATATGCAATGTGAATAATCCTGATCAGGCATCTTGCCTACAGTTATTTTCCCACAGACGTGCCGTCGCTTCCCTCTGTCTTTTCTACAAATACTTTCACGGTAACTGTTCCGACGAGCTACTTTCGCTAGTTCCCAAACTGCATGGATTTAAGCGTGCTACTAGGTTGGCATCTCAGTCCCACCCTTTCACTGTCGAAACGGTTAAATGTAGCCATCTTCTTCTCCAATAGCTTCAAGTCTCGCACTTCCCGTGTACGGAACTTCCTTTCTATTACTTGCTTCCTTGATAGCTATAATCTTCAAATATTCAAATGTAATGCCAATCGACATCTACAGATGCCTTGATCTAATTCCATCTCCTTCTCTTCATCTTTTCTCTCTTTACTCTTGTTCCCAATCCTCTGTAACCTCTTGCGTGCTAGTGACACTCCCGCCTTGCCTGGGGTGAAATGTTTAAAAAAAAAGTAAATTTTCTACTTAATAAGCGGATAAAATTTTGGGCCATTCCAGTAACAATATTACGTTAAAAATAATATAACAGATATATATTGCAAGCTTTGCTAACAGTATTATATGTAGTAATATGTTATATACATTACGAGCATTATATAACAATATTCCTATGTTTATGATATATTTTGTAACTTATTTTTAGATACAGTGTATCTGTAAAGAAACAAAATTAATAAGAGGAAAAACAATTCATAGTCGACGCGTTTCGTCCTCTGAGGGACTTCATCAAGGCAATGCTCTTGCCTTGATAAACGCGCCAGCTAAAAGTTTTTCCCTCTCGTCTCCTTTATTCATATATATATATATATATATATATATATATATATATATATATATATATATATGTATGTATATAAATAAAAAATAAAAAAAAGAAGGAACAGTAAGATATATAATCCGGTGTTCTTATAGATATTTTTATTTTTACAAAATGCTGAATGTAAATTTACAGAGCATTAATATTATAAATTAATTGATTTATATATGTTTTTTTCGCTACACAGTTCTAACCATGTTTCAAAAATGAAAGCTAAAAGCCCCGAATTTAATTTTGTAATTAAATTAAAGACATTAGTTCCATTTCACCCTCAAGCAAATTTTGGAGTAACTTTTAAAATTACTGGGTTTTAAATACACAGCTAAAACAAAATTCATGTTTCCATATATATATATATATATATGTGTGTGTGTGTGTGTGTTTTATAATCTTTATATAACGACCGTATTATATTATATGCAATATATATACTTTAACTGTTATATAACAACATTATATCACAAATAGTATAGCATATATAATATATATTATATATAATCTTCATATAACAACACTATATATAATATATATAATATTTACTGTTATATGAAAATTACATATAATATATATATTATATATAATATATGGTATATATTATATCATTCTTGTTCTGGAAGAAACTAATTAAGAAACAATAGAAAAGAAGCAGATGCTTTCTTTTTTAATTTACTGGGTATTAAAATAAAAACAAATTTTACTATTTAATGCTACGTATTTAATATCAATCCTCCTATATGGCAGTGAATGCTGGACAAGGACAGATAAAGAAAAGACGTGAGGCGACGAACATGTGTTTTTACAAAAGAACGCTGACAATACCATGGACGGAGTATGTAAAAAAGTTTTTAAGGTATTGAAAATGTATTGGGAATCAGTTGAAATTCCTTGGACATATAATGAGGAAGGAAGGTTTGGAAAATTTAACACTCACTGGATATATTAATCAAGGCATGAGGGATAGCGGGAAAGAAGGAGTAACATACCTAACCAGCTTGTGAAATTGCATGGAAGAAAATGTGCGACGGATGGTAAACGGATCAACATTGCTAAGCGCTGCAGCGGATAGGGATTTGTGGTGAACCATGACCGCTTAAGTCCGGAAGTGTTACAACAAATACAAGATTTCATGCTGTAAGCGTGTTTCACATTCTCAGGTATTTTTAATATTGTTAGAGTTACCGCTAGAAATCGCTACATTAATATAATAAATAAAATTTAAATTCATCCATAAAATGGTGGCTTGTTACAAAAGGCGCGCGCGTTGTGTGGCAGTAAACGTGTTAAACATAAAAATGAATACATTGTTCACATCTTAAATAAGGTCGCCATTCTATGATGTAAAGCGTTCTATAGGGTTACGAGAGGCAGTGTGATCATCTCTTAGCTCAACAATAGCATGGACTATCCCTGCTGACGACAGAAATCGGTTAGATATCTCCATTACATAAATGAATTGTGGTTTGCTGAACCAGAACAGATGCTTTCATTGCTGGGGTCAAACCTTCTAATGTAAATAAGAATAAAAAATCTGAACTTTGAAAAAGGTATGCATATTTGAATTTGTTAATGTCTTCCAAAGATAAATATACCCAAGACTTAACATTCAGTCACACGCAATATATATATATATATATATATATATATATATATATATATATATATATATATATATATATATATATTAAAAACGACAGACAAGGTACTACGGTTGAGCTTTTTATTTAATTTTTCTTGTGTTCTGACAAGAGCTTTCTTTTCTGGACAAAGAGTGTGTAAGAACTGTCCGAATGTTCTGTATTTCCGAGCGCTTTCGGCTATACCTTTAGCCATTTTCAAGGATGATTCGATTACACCTATCTGATCACAATTCCATCAGAACACATTTAAACACACACTCAGATTTACCAGACACTATTAGGAACATACTAGTAGAAAACACAAATATATTAACTGCATCCACTTGCAAAAAAAGACTAAAATAATGGAAGCTCTAATAATAAAAAAGAAAAAGCCAACTCTTAACAATATTAACTATGAACAAAGCCACAATGTGCTAACCGTATTCGGAAACTAAAAACATCACTACCACACACCGAACATACACAGAACACACACACTCTACTAAGCTGATAATCGAATCATCCTTGATAATGGCTAAATGTATAGCCGAAAGCGCTCGGAAATACAGAACATTCGGACAGTTCTTACACACTATTTGTCCAGAAAAGAAAGCTCTTGTCAGAACACAAGAAAAATTAAATAAAAAGCTCAACCGTAGTACCTTGTCTGTCGTTTTTAATGAAACATGCATAAAGGAAGGATTACTGCCTAAATATACAAATATATATATATATATATATCATTTATATATATATATATATCATTTATATATATATATATATTTATACACACACATATACATACACCATATATATATATATATATATATTGCGAGAAAATTTTTCTCTCAAAATCTGACGAAGCTTTGATAAAAGTGAATCATGTTAGATTAAATACGTTTCCTATTTGTTCTTTTATTTTATCATCCTGTCGGATTCCGATCCATATTTGATCTACATTTGATCTTTAACTTATATATATATATATAATGGACTCTTCTATTTTCGACGTATGAGGATCAAGCTCACTTCTTAGAGCCAAGAGCCAGACAACCCACACGTATCATTTAATTATAGTGGTGAACCAACCACACTTTTCGTGGAAGATCCGAATACAGAGAAATGGTGCACAGTTTGCCACAAGGACCCTAAAAAATATTCCAAATGTTTTTGAATTTGAGTTGCCCTTCAGCTAGACTGTTCGCTACCCAAGGTTATAGAACCAAGTCTGTCCGGCTATTACCCATAGCTGGGGCTGGTAGAAGAGATAGAGTTATACCTTTCCCAGGTATATACATACATACATACATATATACATACATATATATATATATATATATATATATATATATATATATATATATATATATATATATATATATATATATATATAGACAGCAAACGTTCTTTTATTTCATTTAATGTCATAGACAAGGAAAATGAATTCTATGTAGCTTTTGTAATGTTCTTACAGTTTTACTTTTGTTTGGTGGGGCGCGTAAGAGAGTGTTGAAATTGTCCGTAATTGATTATAGTTCAAAATGATTTAGCGTTCACTTTAAAAATGTCTAATTACTTAGGCGAAAGCGCTTGGGACAAGAATCACCTCAGACAATTTCTACACTTTTTTGACCCCACCCATTAAAACTGTAAGTAAACTAGAAAAGATTATTAGAAAACTCTTCAGATTGTCCTTGTTTGCTTGTTTCTCATATCCAATGAACATAACACACATGCTGTATCTACGGTCAAAAATGTGATTGTTAAAGCCTGAGGGATTTCCACGGCCTCAATCTGCATAGAAAGGCTAATGCCGTAAGATCGTAACTCTATCCAGCTACCAGACCTTCTCTTGTAGTTGCTATGGATATACTTTCCTGTCTTGAGTGGATCTCGCCGTCCATAGGCGAATCTGAAAAAATCGCTGAATCTTCTCCAGATTTTTCGTTTGGGAAATATATTGTCGGTAATTGAACGACAAGATAGAAAATTCCTATGTGACGCGTTTCGTCCTTCGAAATGTCTTCTTCAGGTTTAAGTGATGTTTTTATAAATTGAATCGTATACATGTAAGAGGCGGAAACTTTTATACAAAGAAACGTAAGTTATAATTATAGATCGAGGAAAAACGTTGAAGATGAAAGGACGTTTAAATTTAAATTGGACAAGCAGTTTATTTCGTCTGAAGTCCTTTTAAAGGATAAAATGCGCTACATGGGTTTTTTACTTTTTGTTATTCAGTTACCAATCTGATATACAGAATTTATATATCGTACTCTGCCATGTTTTTACATGCACTTTTCATTGATGTAAGTTTTTTTTTTGCATAGTATATGTGTGCATGTGTGTGTTCGCACGCATGCGCCCGTCTGCGCATGCGTGCGTACGTGTAGAATGTCGTGGCTATTTGTCCTTTTCGTCGTTTTTATTTTATTTTATTTTCACTTACCAATCACTCCTTGATCTTTTCTCTCTTTCACTCTTTTTCCTGTTTTCCTTCAATTGTTACCATTTGACTATCGATTGTGTTGTCGTTGTTAATCTTTGAACGGTCTATTTTTTTATCTCAGTTAGAAAAATTGTATTTTTTTTTGTTTTACACAACTAATTTAAATTATATATATATATATATATATATATATATATATATATATATATATATATATATATACACAAATGTAAAAAGAACGAAAAGAATATAAATTCAAACGTTCATAACATTAATTTAAAAAATGCTCAATACAAGAGTAGAGCATAAATATTTATATATATCGTCAATAAAGTAATAAAAGTTCAATTGACTTGACCCTCATCTGGGACTGTGAACCTGATGAGCGGTGTCTTCGTGAAACTTTAAAGTTGGTAGAAAGATAAGTCAATTGACCTTTTATTAATTTATTGCCTATTGTCGTTCTAGTTGTTTGTTGAACACTTTCCTGACAAATATTCTGCCTTCTTTGAAAACGAGTAATTTCCTTCCTCAAGATTTCCCTTATTATTATTATTATTATTATTTTAGAAGTAGTGGTAACAAATATATTAGGTTTAGAAAATTCTTTTCGGTCTAAGATTAACAGAAAATTTGTTATAATTACTTCTGAAATAATAAATTAATTAATACAAAATATAATGATACACTACAACCTGATGAAGCTATTTACTCTATCACCTGCAATAAATGCTATAAAGAATACATAGGAGAAACTTCAAGGAAATTAAACAAAAGATTATATGAACACTAACGGGATCTTTTACAAAACAACACATATTTTGCTTACCGTAATGTGTCTGACCATAATTTTGATTTAAGAATTACTACTCCTAGTGAAAGAGAAGGCAATCTGCTAAGATTGAAATGTATAGAAAGTGCTTTAATCGCAAGGTAATCCATAGTAAATCCACAGTAAATTTACATCCAGATTCTTAAAACATTTCACCGTTTTTAGCAGATCTTCTATTATCACAATGTAGGATATTTAAAAACAAAACTGGTAAAAAGAGAAAAAGCGAAATGAAATCCGTGTGATTATATGATCAAAACACATATTTAATAACATTAATTTAAAATTTCGTGTGCATTTGTAAATAATACCATTTTTTATACAATGACGTACTAAAGGACTAAACGCATCAGACACAATGTTTTTACCATATACATACATACATATATATATATATATATATATATATATATATATATATATGTATGTATGTATGTATGAAAATTTCTCAGAGTTAACCTGTAGAAAAGAAAATATTAATAAATATAAATGACAATAGGAAAACTGTAGTTATTGCTGGCGTGTTTCGTCCAATGAAAGTCCACATTGGACGAAACGCGTCAGCAATAATTACAGTTTTCCTATTATCATTATATTTATAAATATATATGTATAATATAATAAAGTTATAACCGTAAATATCAATTTTTTATGTTGCTTCCCCTACGTCGAAGTTTCTTGGAATTGTACATTCTTCAAATGGTCTGTTCTGATATATTAATAATAATAATAATAACAATATATATATATATATATATATATATATATATTATAATAATAATAATTCCTCAAGTCTTGAACGAGAATCATCAACAGAAAGTGTATATTTATTCAATAAAATCATCATTGGCTTCAACTACCTCCTCCAGACGAATTTTGCATTACCTGCAATTCTTCTAGACAGACTACTTGGTTAAGTTGGTGAATTCTGCCATAATCCTTGTCTTAAGTTCATCTTTGGTGTTACTAGGAGTTTTGTTAGTCGCTCGCTCATCTGCACCTCACAAATAATAATCAATTGGTTTGCGGTCTGGGGAGTTAAGTAGGCAGATATAATGGGTGATGTGGTTGCAGAAATTGTCTGACAGCCATGATTTGTTTCTCCTGTTTTAGTGGCATGGTGAAGAGTCTATCTGCCAGACATAGAGTATTCCAGCAGCCACCCTCTTGACCCAGGGCAACACTATCTCCCCAAGGAACGTTATATAGACCTCTGTGTTGAGTCTGACACTCTCACCAACAAATTCAGGAGTTCTTTTCTAATCAGAACGATCTGAGCTTCTGTACCTTCGTAATCGCCATTAGACTCATCCAACTATCTCCAAATCCTCTGCACTGATCTCAGATTGACACCCAAACACTCTGAAATGTTCGTAATGGCGGTTTCAGAGTGAATACCTAGCAGTACAATATGCCATTTCCAAATTTCTGGCGGAGTGAATTGCGTCATGGTGCTCTTTTTCTCAGTGACGGTGCCCAACTGACCCTACTATAATGTGCAGTAAACAAAATCAAAAGCAAACAATGCGCATGCGCAAAATTAAGAATATAAAATGGCGACAATTTGCACCTCGCACCCTGGATATAAACGAGAGAATTTGAACGCTGACGGAAAATATCTGGCGATGTTCACGACAGAAGTTTTTAATTCTTCATGAAAAAAATAAAATAAAATAAAAAATAGAAAGTTGATGACAAATCATAGGGATGATATTGTTTACGTAATGCTACAATCATATCTTTCTTCACTGTGTAAAGAACCCAGGATAATAAGGAATAGAATTCGAGTGAAGACGAATGCAACGACCTAGCTATTCTGTAAGCAGAGAAGGGAGTCTAAGTACCTAATTTAGTCGTGCTCCAATGATTTCGCATCACTCGTGATATTAGAAGCCTTCTTCATTAGGTAGACGGCCCACTAAGACATCCTGCGCCAATCTAATTATTGTTATTAAAGTAATACGGGTCGGTTTCTTGTGTCGTCGGAATATGTACTTTATGAAGAAACACTAGGTTATAAAAATATCTTACCTACATACCTGAAAATATTTGTGTGAATCTAATACAAGTTTTTAATCTGTGGTTTCTTTCATTTTTAATGATATTATATATAATGTTGGGTTACTTGTAAATACTTCAGTTTTCTTTCTTTCGTCCGTGGATTGTCGGGTAAGTGGTTCAATTTTGACCGGATTTTCACCTGAAAAGTTTTTTTAAGTAGAATTCTCTTCATAGGTTTTCTTTATTTTAAACAATTAAATTATTTTCTATGTATTAACAAAATGATTCATTTATTGACCTAAAGAGAGAAAAAAGAGTAAAAATAGACGGGAATTTAGCTTGCTCGTACAAAAGTTGAAAATGAAGAAAGCAATTTCAGTAGGTGATATAAAGTGTAGTTCGTGTGGCCTAAAGTTAACGATACGGCGAAATGAAGTTGACGATGCGACTTCAAAGTGCAGCTTAGCCAGTCGGCCTTCACATCACACTAATAATCTTGGGAAAGGCATAAACACATTATGGTGTTAATACAGAATAAATATAGTTTATACAGAATTTTATTATTATTTCATTATGTTTTTAATTTTTTATATTGTTATCGACTCGACACTCCTGATTTATAAATTTTTTCGATATTTGAAGGTCGTGGTTTCGGCAGATATAATGGGTGATGTAGTCGCAGTAGGTTGCCATGTAGATTCGTTGCAAATTAATCTCCTGGGTAAGCCAGAATCAAACAAACAAAATTCTCATACCACGTGATAAAGCATATACTTACCTTTTACCTTTGTTGTTTTAAAATAATGCTTACGTACAAAATGTCAAATAATTTCAAAGCAGCCGTGAAATATGAGTTTAAATCATATTCTTACTTACTGCTTACCCATTACAATTAATTAATTAATTAATTACTTCCCTTATCTGTATTTTTACTGTATTACGTAGTGGGGGTTCATTTGCCATGGTTTTACATAGCAAACTGAAACCCTCACTTAAAATTTAGAATTTCTTTTTTAATCGTGAATTGGAAAGCTTAATCCACAGTAATATGAAAAACGTTTTGATTTTGTTATTTCAAAGTCCAATTTAATCAATATATATATATATATATATATATATATATATATATATATATATATATATATATATATTCACGATAAGAAGTACGCGAACAGCACAATGATTTCTAAGTATAGCTGGGAAATTAAAAACAAAACGCAAATCACACCAAAAATATCATGGCAAATAAGGAAAAGATCATCAGCCTACAACGATCAATCCAAAACCTGCAAACTTTTCTTGGAGGGAAAAATAGCTATTATCACCTTCTCAGACCAAAATAAATTACTAAATAAACAATCTGAGCTCATATAAAAAATGCAGACATGAAAACAAATTTTTACTAGGTTACTTAAAAATCGAAAACTGAAAAGAACAAATAAAAATAAACAAAATATAAAAAACAAGTAAAATAAATTAACCCAAAGCAACTAATAAGTAAATTAATAAACCACTTCCGTTAGAATAGACGAAATATAACAAATTAAAATAGAAAATAAATACATAAAATAAAAAATAACCAATCCAAATAAATAAATAAACAATAAACAAATCAAGAAACCAACCCCACCAAAATAACCGATAGAATAGACTACAACAATCAATTCAAAAATTGGACGAGGAAAAAGCTATAACTGCTATACAGCGATAAAAAAATTCTACGTTACTCAAAAATCAAAAACCGAATACAGTAAATAAAAATATACAAAATAAAAAATAAATAAAGAAAAAACAAGTAAAAATTAATCCAAATAAATAATCAAATCAACAAATCGCTCCCGCTAAAATAGCCGTTAGAACTAATAACAATAAACATAAATAAGTAAAAACAAGTAAAATAATCAATCCAAATAAATAAATAAAGAAAATAATAAACAAATTAAAAACTTTCACCCGCCAAAATAGCAGAATAGACTACGGCAATCAAACCAAAAATTGAACGAATAAATAGCTTTATCTTCCCAGTCCGAAACAAAATATTAAATAAGCGACCTAAGCAAATCCCCCCCACCATTTATTTTTAACAACGTTAATTAAACATAGAATATATATATATATATATATATATATATATATATATATATATATATATCCCGAACGGAATAATTTTTGAGTAAACCGCCATCTTGTATACATTCGGGTGTTGTGGCGTGCTTCAGTTTTATTGTACTGTGACTTTTTTCTCTACATTGATTTCTATTGGAAAAATAGTTTCAGTTTACGAAAATTGCGGGTTATGAAAGGCCTTCAAGAACGAATTGCATTCGTGAACCGAAGTTCCACTAATATTTTAGGCTAAAATCGTGACAATATGTAAGTATCCTATTTTTAAAAATAGTTTTATGAACGTGTTTATATAGAAAAAAAGCAGATAGCAAGATAAACTCAGTAAACATTTATAATCATCGTAATATTAATAATATAACTCAAATAAACTTATTAAAAGCACGTGAAAATAACGAGAATTGACGATATTTCTCGGTTGCAGAAGTTTTACACAATATTCAATAAATCAATAAATGATCATTGAACGACTCGAGATTTTCACGTGAAATTTGAAATTTATTATTAACGTTTGATCAAAGCAGCATATATTTGAAATCTGATAATAATGTACTAGATTTATCGATCATCTAATCCTGACGAGCTATCTGACCTAAGACTCTATAGTCGGTCAATAAGTCCATTGAAGATTCTTAAAAAAGGAGCGTCTACTTTAAAACGAGTTTTCACGAAAAATAACGGTTAAATAATAAAAATCTGTCGCATTAATAAATAAAAATCCATCTCGTTTCTTCACATATATTATTATTATTATCATTATTATTATTATTATTATTGAAGTAAAATCAAAACTGAACAACTTGCCAACAGACCTAAATAATGCAGATAAAGTCTCAAATACAAACGACAATACTGAAAAAAAGAAAAAAAAATCCTAAAGGTAAACCTACCTAAAATAAAGTGCTCAGAGTTTAGACTGCCTAGACAGAGCAAAAAACGCTTGACAATGTTAATTCGTATAAAAGATAGCCCTAATCGTAACCTGAGTTTCACGCTCACCCGATCTTCAGGCGACTTGAAAGTTCAAGTCGCCTGAAGATCTCACGAGCGAGAAACTCGGGTAATATATATATATATATATATATATATATATATATATATATATATATATAATAAATCAGTTAATGGTCAGAGTAAAATTAGAGCAAAGAAATAGATATATCGAAAAGTGTCCAGAACATGTGTAAAGAAAATAAAATTTAACATACAGAGCTTTTAAATTAAAAAAAAATTGGAACTCAGCCAATCACGCTACCTTGGTTTCAACCTTATGGTATCGTCACGCATTATAATCTTATAACGTCTGACAATACCGAAAGGTAGCGTGATTAGATGATCTACTATTTTTTAAATACATAATATATATATATATATATATATATATATATATATATATATATATATATATATATATATATATATGATAGATAGATAGATAGATAGATAGATAGCCAGAGGCTAATGTGACATACTAAGAGAAGTTTAGAAAATTCTCTGTATGTAAGTGTTTAGTTTTTAAACTTTGGTGCTGGTAATAACTTTAGATACGTTAACAACATTTGGTAGAATGTTACAGGCTTTCGGGCTAACACCCACGTTCATTTATCGGTCGAGAAGACGTATATATTACTGAGCTGGTGGGTTTTAAGTACATGATTATGTGTCTGTGCGTAGAGCGAACACTTTGCAAGCTTTTCGTTTCGTTATTTCAAAGTCCAATTTAAAATGTGTTTCAAAAACCTGGAATCTATCAACGTCTTTTGTCAGAAGCTTGCCGCTGCTCTCACAAGACTGCTAACAGGTAGATGTTAGGCGCGTTCTGTTGACTTTGGTCGTGTAAAACCCGGCAGAATATTTTGACAAGAGGCGACTGGCATGGCGGGACGGGCGAGGCCCCTGCCAAAAATAAGTGATTTTTCCTTACGATGGAGGTTATTTCAGACTGTGAAGCTCATCATGATCGCCACGGTTCGAGCATTAAGGATGCAAAGCCGGAAGCCGATGAGGACGTTAGCAAAAGTATAAGATTGTGGCCGTACAAAGTAGATAAATAGAAAGAGAGAGAAAGCATATTTGTTTTAGGAAAGCTCACTCAATAGAAGACTCAAGAGCCACTCAAGGTACGGGTTTTACTGAGTGTAGAGTGTGATAGGAACCTAAATAGGAAATGAAGATTACCAGGATATGGTTTTTTAACCTAGATATAAGAAGATGAAGATTGTAGGGTTCCTGAGAAGTATCCATGGCGGTGGCTATTCCACAAAGTAGCGGGTCAAGGAAAGAATCTTTTGCAGCGGAAAGCTGTTCTTATTAAAGGAATACGTAGAGAATGGTGGTGAGTCTTGGCGTAACAACGCGGGTTTTGCCTGTAAAGGATTGAGCTGAACTGAGCTTGAGATTGTCGAAACATTTGCCATGGAAATAGCGATGGGGTAGGGATAGACATGCGACGTTGCGTCTGTGAGAAAGGGACTATAGGGTGGGAAATCCCCCACAAGGTCGTCTAAAGAATATCGAACTCTTTCAAGTCTGAAAAGTGTGGAATGGGCAGCTCTAGCCCACATATAGTAACAATACTTCATTTTCGTTCTAATTTAACTCATGTAATGTTAAAACATGGCCGAAAGAGCCAGGTACTTTTTGGAACGATACGAGGAACCGACCATTTTCTTGGAAAGAATCGGAGAGCCAAGTTCCAATTCCAGTCAGATTCATTATATCCACTTACGCGCAAATATCCATAGGAAAGGTATGAATCCACATCTTCTCCCCGATGTATGGGTTAATTAGTAAACTTGTATCAGTAAATCTTCCTAAAATTCTTACAGCCTAAAAATATTTTCTGGCTTTAAATAATCTGCAAAAGGTTGATAATCCGTAAAAAACAAATTAATCAAAATTTAGTGCTATTATCTTCCCATGTGGAGAATGTGGGCATAATTCCACCATGCTAGGTGTTGCTACAGTGGTTTTCTGAAACAAGTGTGAAGTTGTCAGTCCCATCCCCAACAGGTTTTTCAAAGTTTGTTGTTCTACCCAGACTAGATAACATAGTCTGTCCTTCTATGTAATCTATACCTCGGGAAAGGGAAAAGATACATTCATACCATTACTAAAGGGATTTTTGCGAAAGTGAACGCAACTATCTTGATTGGTGTTTGAACTCGGCACATCGATTCCACTTTCTGCACCGATAACCACTACATTACACGCACTAAGTAATGCAGTATACAGTATAAGTACTTTTAAAACCACCAAAAACCTCTTAATATTTAACGCCCTCGATCTTATGTACTAATTTTATTCAATTTTTTTCGATTTCACCTATGGTCTGATGAAACGGCAATATTTAATATCTTGCTAATACTTTCTTTACGAAGACTAAATCTGATCAATTGATTAGTTTGAATATCAAAGCTTTTGTCGCTTTCTATTTTCATGTACAGATTCTGGCATTTGCTTGTAAAATTATGTAAATGTAAGTTGTCGTCAAATTCTTTTACCTTATTAAAATGACTGTATAGACATCATTTTCAGCAAGACATCCATTTTCTAAAGTTCGTTTTTCATTGTGCTCGAATTTCCTACTCTACGTAGCTACATAGACCTGACCATAAGAGAAACATTTGAATTTTTATAATGTATTAGACAAAGTTCAAATTCTCTCTAACTCTCTCTCATATATATATATTGTTGTTATATATATATATATATATATATATATATATATATATATATATATATATATATATATATATATATTCTTCTAAAAAAATTTGCTATTACCCAAGATTATATTTATTTTAGATTATCTTTAAATACTGATATTTTGATGGGACAGATATAAATTCTTTTATATAAAATACAATGAATTAAAAAAATATATAGGCGGAAAATATTGCTTATATATGTTAATTTAAAAAAAATTGAATTAAAAATGAATAGAACAGATGAAACATTTATTAATATTTTTTTTTTTTTTTATTTATTTTTTAAGTATTTCACCCCAAGCAAGGCGAGAAGCCACTAGGACGCAAGGGGTTACAGAAAATCTAGAGTAAGATCAGATAGGAGTGATAGAAGAAAGGATGAGGAGAAGGATAGTGGATAGATCAAGGCAACTGGAGATGTCGACTGACATTACATTTGAATAGCTGGAGATTATAGCTCTCAGGGAAACTGGAATAGGGAAAGGAGTTCTACAGGCGAGAGGTGCAAGACATGAAGCTATTGGAGTAGAAGAGACGGCTACATTTAGGAGTTTCGACAGTGAAGGGGTGAGAGCGGGATGCCAGCCTCGTAGAGCACTGGAACTCATGACGTCTGGGAACCAGCGAATGCAGCTCCTCGGAGCAATTTCCATGAAAGTATTTGTAGAACAGACAGAGGGAGGCGACGGCGCGTCTGTGAGAAAGTGACTGTAGACGAGACGCCAGGGCAGGGCCAACTACATTGCATATCCGCCTCTGGAGCCTATCAAGAACCCCGAGACAAACAGAAGGGGCACCAGACCATATATGGCAGCAATACTCCATATACTTTAAAAAAATGTTATGCATATTTATTTTTAACACTTTATATAAATGGCAGCTATCAGAATGTTTTTTTTTTTTTGTTTTGTTCAACTGATGTAAGGTGGGGATACAAAGAAAAAATTCAGCCTTACGCAATTTCAGAGATTGTTATTCAGAATTTCTCCTTAATCACTCCTGGAGACATATGATGGGTATATTTAATGGATGAGGTCCTCAATAATATTTGAGAGACGCCGAAGAAGACAATCTTCTGGACTTCTTATGTAACATTAAATCTAATAAGAATAAGAAGATTTCATGTGTAAAATAATTGTTTATTTATTTCTAGATGCCGTTAAATTAACGCCGGTCGTGGAGTTTATGTGACTTTTCGGATACTTTCTTCCATTGTTCAATATTTCAACGAGCGGGCGTTTATATATCTTCTTCTTATCTAGTTGTCTTACGCAAGTACATCCAAGTGCAGCTGGGTTGACTTCTTTTTTTAAGTTGGCACAGTTCGCCACAACTACTGAGGCGCTATTCAGCACCTGGTCGGCTGGAGGCCACCTTCTTGATTTCTTCCACTGAGGCACCTAGCTTTTCTCATGTTCAGATATTACCCCGAGTACAAAGCTTCCCGTGGTATCTTTTTGGGTTAATCCAGTACATATTCGGGTCACCATAAATAAACTCCTCTTAGATCAAAGGTTCCTGATGGACATTAAGTTCGATTCAGGCCATGTGGCATTTCTTGGTGTGAATCGCATACTACATTCCTATCTTGATTTTCCCAGAGACGTTTTGGTGTATTTTTTCACTTCAATCCTGAATTACCCTCTTATCGCTGGTTTATTGTGATGTTCATATCCCACGTTCTCCCAGTTTCTATTTGTTGATATTTTTAATTTGGATATTTCTGGAACTTTCATAGACTTGTTTCTTTCGGTAGGAACAACCTATCTAGGACCAAACAAGTTCTTTTTTTGTTCCTCACTAATATAGAAAGTCTGCTGGGCTTAATTTCTTTATTAGTTTGGATTAGGATGTCCTTGAGAATAGTAATTACATCCTTTTCAGCTACAGCTGATGGCCTATGTTCACAGTATTTCTCTTTGATTTTGATGTTACTGCGCTGACATATTGCCCAACAGTAATTATTATTACTAGAAAAAACCCGTGAAAATTTCAGTTTTCCTATTTGAATTTTCTGATGAATATAAATTCTTAAGTTAATAATGGCAAGTTCTATGATAATAAAATATCCGTAGAAATTCCCCTATCACATCGTTAAATATTTGAACTTAACAACTTTAACAAAATATTGCAATAACAATTATAAATATGAATGCAGGTCTTTATTTTAAGAAGTGGGTACAAATGAAAAGATTTGAAATTGACAACTTTTTCCATTTCACTGAAACAGTCATTAAACATTTCTATCTTTCTGTCTTTCTTATTTTCTTTCTTACATTTTGTCACCGAAACCAAGTAGTGTTTTTCCCCTTCTTTCCACACTATCAAAACGGAATAGCTCATTATTAATGAGGTATCGACAGGGCGTAAAGGTCGTGCGAACTAACGAAGGGAGGGACAAACACAATTATAGTAGGATTATTATTATCAATAATAATAATAATAATAATAATAATGATAATAATAATGTTATTAAAGACCACAAACAAAAACGGTGCTTGCTTATTGATATGGCAGTCCCTGCTGACTGCAATGTATCTTTGAAGATATTCAAAAAGCTGTCAAAATACAGGGACCTTGAAATAGAAATCTCGAAAATGTGGCATATGGGAACATCAACAATCACTGTTGTAGTTGGAGCCCTAGGACTGGTTGGAAAAGATTGCAGTAGACTAATTGAAGGGATTCCTGGAAGTCCATGCCTCAAGGATATACAAAAAAATGTTCTGACAAGTGCAGCCCACATTTTACGAAGGGCTTTATCTATGTAATTTTTTTTTTTTTTTGTCAGTGGAAAGTGTCATGACGTCATTTCTAACCTTAGATCCCTGGGCGGGACCCGGAAAGAAATGTGTAAACGCCAGAAATCAAAGAAAATAAAAATAATAATAATAATAATAATAATAATTATTATTATTATTATTATTGAGAAATTGTCCAAATACAAGGACCTGGAGATGGAGATTAACAGGCTGTGGAGAATGAAGGTTGAGACTGTACCAATAGTAATCGGAGCTCTAGGCCTCGTGAGAAAAAGAATGGACAATTTTACTAACAGCATCCCAGGTAACATCAACATACAAGTTGTCCAGAAAATCGTCCTACTAGGAACATACCATATACTAAAAAAAGTACTATCAATTAAATGACAATTCTCCTATAGAGACTAAGGACTATAGTTTGAAACCCGGTTCTACTGGATACAAAGCAGGAAACATAATAATAATAATAATAATAATAATAATAATAATAATAAGAAGAAGAAGAAGAAGAAGAAGTGAAAAAGCACATCAAGAAAATGAAGCTGGAGTACAAATATACTGATTCCAGTATGCCCATCATAATACTCGTTTTAATAAGAGTATACTAAATACTTGCATCCTAGCCAAAAGTGGGCTGTACAGTCATAAGTTTTGATAACAGCAACGAATAAACTTGCAGGTAGGGATCAGATATCCCTCAATCCATTCAGTCGGTCTCCGATTGAGTGTTTTCAAGTATCTAGATGTGACTCCCAATTCGCTTTGGATCACTCATCCTTCAAGTGTAAAAAAAGTGGAAAAAACAAGCCTTTCGACCTCCAGGTATGATGCTTCTTCTCCATTACTTCTTTTCATGAGGCACAGTACGTCAGTCCCTGGGTGCATGACAAACTGGTTATGGTCAGGCAATTGACAAGCAAATGTCTTATTGAATGGGTTATTTATTATAGGCCATCTTTATCAACAAAACAAAAGATGTATATGTTAACACTTCTACTCAATTCAGATCTTGAATACACGAGAGCCATTTCTGGCACAGAATCTGTGAATATATTATTATTATTATTTTTGATTTTCTTTGATTTCTGGCGTTTACACATTTCTTTCCGGGTCCCGCCCAGGGACCTCAGGTTAGAAATGGCATCATGACACTTTCCACTGACAAAAAAAAAAAAAATTACATAGATAAAGCCCTTCGTAAAATGTGGGCTGTACTTGTCAGAACAATTTTTTGTATCTCCTTGAGGCATGGACTTCCAGGAATCCCTTCAATTAGTCTACTGCAATCTTTTCCAACTAGTCCTTACCAGGCTCCAACTACAACAGGGATTGTTGATGTTCCCATATGCCACATTTTCGAGATTTCTATTTCAAGGTCCTTGTATTTTGACAGCTTTTTGAATATCTTCAAAGATACATTGCAGTCAGCAGGGACTGCCATATCAATAAGGAGGCACCGTTTTTGTTTGTGGTCTTTAATAACAATATCTGGGCTGTTGGCCTTGATTGTTCTGTCAGTGTGTATTGTGTAGTCCCATAGAATTGTAACAGGTCCTATCTCCGTAACCGGGTCTGGGTGGTGTTCATAGCAGTTTCTTTCAGTTTCCTTCCCGTTGAAGTTGCAGATTTTCCATTACAGATATTGGCCCACTCTGTCATGTCGGGTTTTATATTCAGTGGGTGCCAACATCGTGCAACCTGATACAAGATGATCAATCGTTTCTGGATATTTATCACAGAATCTGCATTTTGGGCTGACACAATATTTTAGTTTTTAATTCCTAGTCAGCTTGTTTGGTACGGGCAGAGTATTGGCAATGAAGCGGTTTATCTTGCCATCGCTTCTGTATCTGGTCGGTTGCATTCGTCTTTGCTGTCTTTTTTAGGTATTTTGCAGTTTCAGCCGGTGTATTGTGCTGTAGTTGCATCTCTACGCCTATTTGAAACTCCATTTTGAATTTGTTGGCTTCTTTCAGTACGGAGTAAAGACGCTTACTACTTTCATGTTCCTTGACGCATACCATCATCCAGTCTTCTGTAGTTTCCAAATATCTTTGGAGGCCAATTGTCGTAGTTTTGTAGGACAGTTCTTGTTGAACTAATCCTCTGCCTCCTTCGGATCTGGGCACATACAGACAATCAACATCAGCTTTGGGATGATGCATGCGATAGCAAGTGAGAAGCTTTCTCGTTTTGGCGTCCATTAGCTTAATTTCAGCCATGGTCCAGTTAAGGAGATTAAAGCTGTATTGCACTACAGGGACAGCCAATGTGTTTATGGCTGATATTCTGTTTTTTGAGTTTAGCTCAGTATTTAGTACCAGACGTACACGCCTGTAGTACTCTTTTCTTATTTTTTCCTTCATTTGGGGGTGTTGTATGCCATCTCCTTCGCTAATTCCTAGGTACTTATAAGCTTCATCATGCTCCAGTTCCCTAATCTTTGTTACAAAATCTAAATCTATTAAGGGTGTTTCTGTAATTCTACCTTTCTTGAAAGTTACTTTTGCACATTTATCTAATCCGAAGTCCATACCTATGTCGTCACTGAAGTATTTTACAATATTGAGGAGGCCTTTCAACTCATTGTCGTCTTTGGCAAAGAGTTTGAGATCATCCATGTAGAGTAGGTTTATTAGTATTATTTCTATTATTATTATTAACAACAGTTAAGAGAAGGGTGCGATTTAAGTAAAGCAATGAAATGAAAAACACAGTATTTCACAATGTTAAACAATATTCCAACAGAATCTTCCTCAAGTTATATTTAAAAAATTCAAGCCTAGCAATATATAAATCTACAAAAATTATAAATCTTTGTACAAACGTTGATTATCTTGTAATAAAAATTGCTATAATTTTTAAATATAACTTGAAGAAGAGAGGCATTCTGTTGAAATATTGTTTAACATTGTCAAACATTTCCTTTTTTTTTAAATCACGCTCTTTTAATTGTTGAAAAATATTGGAAGAGTTACGTCAGTCATTTTGTTTATTATTATTTACACTATTTGCATAATACCTCATCTCAGAAATATAGATAATATTATTTTCATTATGATTATGATTATTATTATTAAATTATAATTTAATGGATCCAATGAAACTAAAACCTCTAGTTCGTTAAATAAATTCACTGAAATGATTATATTTTACGACCTATTTTATATTTTTAAGAGATAGAAAGCTTCGCTTCGCTTAGGCTTTGAGCCATCTGTGAACATCTTTGAGGCTAACAAGTTAGAATCATTGCAAAGATCAATCGAAAATGCTTGTTTTGTTACACGTTTGCATAAAAAGTGTTTAATCATAAAATCACTAAAAGTAATGGTAATATCAAGTTTCGAAATCAGCATTTATTTATGCATCTGATAAGATTTATATCGGAATAAAATAACTAGCGACAGCATTTCAGCTTGAAAAGATTGTGTTTTTTTTTTATCAAAAGTATTTTATTTTCTTCATCATAAACATTATCATCATCTTCATGAGCACAGTGCCTGTAAGACTTTTCTATTCTACTGTGATTCGTTTGTTTAAGTTAGAAAATGTAATCATGAGAGAAATATAAGGGAGCTGAATGTGTAAAGGTATTTTCTAAATGTTAATTGAAGTGTGGTTTCAATTCTGAAAAAAACATTCTTTTTTCGCGTTCAGACAACTTCCTAGAAAGGAATTCAACTAACTTGGAAAAGGTTCCTTTTAAATCTTTGTTATCAACTGGATTCCAAACTTTCACACTTGTTTGATTAAATGCAAATATTTTAGAATGTCTACGAGTGCATGTTTATATATATATATATATATATATATATATATATATATATATATATATATATATATAAATTAATTGATTTAAAATATGTTTTTTCCGCTACACAGTTCTAACCATGTTTCAAAAATAGAAGCTAAAAAGCCCCGAATTTAATTTTGCAATTAAATTAAAAGCATTAGTTCCATTTCATCCTCAAGCAAATTTTATATATATATATATATATATGTGTGTGTGTGTGTGTGTGTGTGTGTGTGTGTGTGTGTGTGTGTGTGTGTGTGTGAAAATATAGAAAATAGGAAGGAAAGAACTCGTTAGGTAAATCATCCAAACTTCTTTAGTATTTTTTATTATTAAAAAAATTTAAATAATTATATTGACTCTTGTTTTGAAACATGAGAAACATCTCGTTTTGGAATCATATTTTAAATAAATAATATAATTATTTATTATAAAAAATATCTGACATTCCTTAATTATCGAAATACATAAAAAAAAAACGAGTTCTCATGTTTCAAAACAAAATAGCATTTAATACTGGTAGAAACATATTAAGCATATTTAAAACTTCAAAAAGAATAATTACCAATTTGAACTAAATTGATATTTTTAAATCTATAAAACTAAAACAACCAATCTGTTCCGTCTTCAAGGCAGACAATTGTTTTGGAATATGGGAAGCAAGAAAAAACTTCAATGGAAACGTTCCGTAGTCTTTAATAACGTTGCCTGAATAATGACATGCAAAAATTTTCACAATACATATATAATATATATAAAATGCATATTGTAGTTTTTCCAAAGTTTTGTCATTTTGTCCTCTTATTTTTAATAAAAAAGAAACATGAGAACTCCTGTCAGATTAGCATATTTTATTGGATGCATATATATATATATATATATTATATATATATATAATATATATATATATATATATATATATATATATATATAAACTTCTTTAGTATTTTTCTATTATTAAAAAAAAAAAGTACTCGATACAAAGTAGAGCATATTTATTTATTTAAAAATATGATTCCATCGCTATATTTCAAATTTAACAGTTTCCTTCCTATTTTCTATATATTTTCAATATATTATATATATATATATATATATATATATATATATATATTGTATTTTCTAGCTCTTATTTTTGAAACATATTTGAAATTCAAATTATAAGAGATTACATGTTGTTTTTAATAGTGTTCAATTAGAGATTACGAATTCAGATGTCTATCACATCTACATATATCTACCTATTTATATATCTCTCTCTCTCTAAATATATATATGTGTGTGTCTGTGTGTGTGTGTGTGTGTGTGTGTGTGTGTGTGTGTGTGTGGTGCAGTACAATTTATATTACAATGAATCATTCATACAAAAAGTAAATTAGTAAAGTTAATGATATAAAATGGCGAAATCCCTTCGCTAACAAAATGTTTAAAGATGCATTAACCTACTAATCACTCGATGAATGTTATGATCTTTGTTTTTTAAATTTATAAACTATATAAGGTCTTTCTTTAATATGTAAGTACTTTCGACTGTACATTCAGTCATCTTCAGGCATGGAAATAATTTCCATGCCTGAAGATGACTGATGCTACTATATTTGTCTCGAAAAAAGGATTCTCAACGACATTTGTTCTTTTCTTCTGTCACGTCTTCCTTCATTTCCTCCACCTTCTTGGAGATTTCTTAATCCGTGACTTTTCATTTATATTTCATTGTACCAAATAAAACTGCCAGAACGATGAAATTATTTCCTTCAATTTGTACCCTGGTACTCTACCTGTTATTTTGTTACTTTCTAAAAATTCTCGAGCGAACGCTTATTTGAACCGATGTTGTATAATAATATTTGACAATATTTCGATAATATGTCTCTCTTCTTCAAGTTAATTTTTTTAATGCATACACGTATAAAAATATTTAAAAAAAAGCCTTTGTACAAACGGCGCTTGATTTGAGAAAAACGGTTGTACTGTTACTCAACGCAACAAAGGGACTGAAACGACACTTGCGTGAAAGGAATGCAACTCAAACGCAAGTAACATGACAGGGAACGTGATCCACTTAAAATATTTCCTCAGTAAGAGCAATTAATCAAATAGTTTAGTATAAATCTTACGGAAATCTGTCATTTTGTTCATTCCCCGGTTTGGGACGTCAAAAATGACAGGAAAATGAATACACCTAGACAGACGGAAGGAGAACAGCGTAGATTAAATAAAGCGCTCAGTTAGAAATTCGACATGTGCCTTAAGAAGACGGGAGAGTACAACGGCCAGATCGCTGTAAGATTAACAATAAAGATGAGGATATTAGTCCGAATGTAAATAACCTAAATACAAATATAAACAATAAAAAAATCCCGTTGATATGACGATTGTTATGAAAAGTAATCAAAATTGATCGTTTAATGAAATGGATGTGTTGGTTGATGAGAACAGTTGCGAACTGATGAATTACTTACCGTATTTGACGGCATATAAGACGCACGGGTGTATAAGACGCACCCCAATTTCAGCAGGGCAAATCAAGAAAAAATTAGTAATTAGTAAAATTATTAGTAAATGGTACAGCCTAGGCTATATTTATGAGATATTATTTTGGTTAAACAAGCCATAATTACAATTAAACGAAAAATAATATATGAAAGAAAGAACACGAGCCTATAAAACCTTTATTATATCCAAAGGTAAATCACCAGTTTAAAAGTAAGCTCGGGTCTTTTGGACAGGAGTAGAGGTTTATCCCTGTTTAGCTCTACTTCCACTCTATACTTCTAACGTCTCCGACTGAGCTCTGAAATTTAATTCACTAATTGTTATTTTTTTTTCTTGTCTTCTAACTGGACTAGATAAGTTCACCCATCCTCTGGTTCACACACCTCCCTGGTCTTTAGAACAAGTGGGGAGATTTATTCTTTGTTTCCTGTTTAGCACTGGGTCTCTGGTGCCTTCTAAAGTCTATTTCCACTCTATACGTCTTACGTCTTAGACTGAACTCTGAAATAGAGTTAGCTGTTATTTTTCCTGTATAACCGCAAGAACATTACTTCTTGCCCTTTATTACGATCATACAACACCACACAGGAACCCTCTGGCTTGAGTGGCTCTTATTGGGTTAAAATTAGTAAAAAAAAACGCTCGTTTGTTTATTTTGTGTGTGTGTGTTCCATTTAGTGAGAAGTAACAAGTATTTTTTAAGAAACTAGTTGCGTCTAAGATATTTGCGTCTAATATAATTTTTATTTAAATTTTGTTTCAGCATCATCCTAAAACACATAACCAGTTGTCCCAAATAAATGTTTATTCGTCCTCGGGTTGAAAGAACAACGTTAATTTCGAGTCCTTCTTTCTGTTACTTTTGTTTTTTGTTCTCGTCTCTTGTACAAGTTATTTTTCTTTCTCTCTAAATTCCCATACTATCAACTTTCTAACTCTTGGCCCCACCAGATTCTTCCGTTTTTTTTTTGTTTTTTTTTTAAATCCTTTTCTTAATATCTCATCTGTAAAACCACTTCTAGATTTTGTTTCCTATTTTTCTTATGTTTCATTTCGTTTCCTTTCTTTCTTTTCTTCTTTCTTTTTTACAAAAAAAAAAAAAAAAAAGGCCAAGGAGTTCTTCTCTCCGAATGATTTATCGAATGGTACGAACGCTGAGTACCCACGTGCCTTATGACCATTTCCACCTCTCTCCCGTCCAACTTACCTCCTACTTCGTCATCCCAACAGTAACAATAACAAGTAGGGGTCACTTCAAGCGATTCATTAGCGTCTTGTAAGTACAACTGCAGGGTCAGCACAGAGCAGGTCGGCAGCTATCATTTGTACATACGTGTCTATGTATGCGTGTGACGCCGTTGGCAGGAGAGAAAGCTACCTAGACAGCTTCATACAGTGCAAGGCGCTTTTAAAGATATACAATACAGATTTCAGAAGTTCACAGATTTAAAACGCTGTTTTTATCAGTACCTACACACGCACACAGAGGAATATATATATATATATATATATATATATATATATATATATATATATATATATATTTTTAAAAATCCAAATTTGCCAAAAAGTAATAGTTGCCAAAAGGACGGAGTAAATCAATAAAAAAAGTCCTGAATACAATTAAAAAAAAAACGAAAATATAGAGCAATCTAAGACAACAAATAAGTGGAACACCAACCTTCCTAATACCGTGGTTTCAATCAGGTATGTCCAGGTTGGTGTCACAATTTTATGTCTCACACACACACACATATATATATATATATATATATGAAGAAAAATTTGGAAAAAACAAACAAAAATCCTTAAATGCAATTATGTTGTTTAAAATGAATGAAATGTCGAAGTCTGACGTTTCGGTTTAATAAACCTTCTTCAGGACAATATTCATTAAAATACAATTCAGTTCAATTTGACAAAGACGATGGACATAAAAACAAGTCTTATCCAAAACAGATAACTGAAAATTTTAAAAATGATCAGCTTTCCGTTTAGCATGGTCACGTTGTCGTCACATGGGCGACGCTTTAAGGATTTTTGTTTGTTTTTCCAAATTTTTCTACATTCTCTCGGATCTATATCCATTTACATTTGCTTACATATATATATATATATATATATATATATATATATATATATATATATATATATATATAAATTATTTATTCGAAAATTATAAATATGTTATAAAATCACTACAAAAATAGCCATTTTGTTTCAACACTTCTGGTGTCTTATCAAGTGATGGGATTGAATGTAGAATAAAGGGTTTTAAAAAGGTTCAAATCAATCAAACACCCCTCGTTTGGGAAAACATAAGCTGGAATGACCAATCGAAATACAAGTATATGAGAATTCAAAAAAATTGACAATGAACCTTGGTTATAATAATTAATTAATGCTTTAATGTTAGGGTTAGACTAAAATAAAATTCTTTCTAACTAATTAATATTAAATTTTACTATAAAATTAAAAATTACCAATTTTAAATTTAACCTGTATTTAAAAATTATTTAAAGAAGAAACGAATGAAAAAATACAAGTGTTTTGTTATTTATTTTGTTTTTATTGAAAGGTCAAAAATTCAGTTAGAAGAAACGTTAAAATCTAATGTTGCTCTGTAACAACTTAGATACATTTAAACTGATGATATGGGCAGGGGAGGGTGAAATCTTGCAAAATCAATACATACACTATGAGATTATAATACACAAACACGTAGACATATTTAGATATATAAACACGCAAAAAGCGACAAAACGGGAAAACGGCCCTTAAAAAATAAAGAAAAAAAAAAACAACATATACATTACAATGAAAGACACATATAAGCGTTTATACACACATACATTGATAAAGTCACACATATACCCACCGAGAAATAATCAAATTTGAAAATGTTAGTAAACGAATTCAAACATACTATTAACATATAACTTACACGGGCAAAGATATATAGATAAAAATGGTTGAATAGATAAAATTTAATATGGGTAGAATAGAAAAACAAATATTCGTCAATGAACAACATAAGGAAAAAGGACACTAAAATATATAGAAATGGATAGAAAAATAAATATATACGCATGCACAAATAAGAAAAAATCAAATTCAAATGTCCAGGCAAAATGTAATACTTAAAAATAACACTATCCAATATATAAAAATATACATATATATATAACACTATCCAATATATAAAAATATACATATATATATAACACTACACAATATATAAAAATATACATATATATATAACACTACATTTATATAAAATATATATATATATATAACACTACACAATATATACAAATATACATATATATATAACACTATCCAATATATAAAAATATACATATATATATAACACTACACAATATATACAAATATATATATATATATAACACTATCCCATATATAAAAATATACATATATATATAACACTACACAATATATAAAAATATACATATATATATAACACTACACAATATATACAAATATACATATATATATAACACTATCCAATATATAAAATATACATATATATATAACACTACACAATATATATACAAATATATATATATATATAACACTATCCAATATATAAAATATACATATATATATAACACTATCCAATATATAAAAATATACATATATATATAACACTATCCATATATAAAAAATATACATATATATATAACTACACAATATATACAAATATACATATATATATAACTATCAATATATAAAAATATACATATATATATAACATCCAATATATAAAAATATACATATATATATAACACTATCCAATATATAAAAATATATATATATATATAACACTATCCAATATATAAAAAATATACATATATATATAACACTATCCAATATATAAAAATATATATATATATATACACTACACAATATATAAAATATACATATATATATATAACACTACACAATATATACAAATATATATATATATAACACTACATTATATAAAAATATATATATATATAACACTACACAATATATACAAATATATATATATATATAACACTATCCAATATATAAAATATACATATATATATAACACTATCCAATATATAAAAATACATATATATATAACACTATCCAATATATAAAAAATATACATATATATATAACACTACACAATATATAAAATATACATATATATATATACATAATATATACAAATATACATATATATAAAACTACACATTATATAAAAATATACATATATATATAACACTACACAATATATACAAATATACATATATATATAACACTATCCAATATATAAAAATATACATATATATATAACACTACACAATATATACAAATATATATATATATATAACACTATCCAATATATAAAAATATACATATATATATAACACTATCCAATATATAAAATATACATATATATATATATAACACTATCCAATATATAAAAATATACATATATATATAACACTACACAATATATACAAATATATATATATATAACACTATCCAATATATAAAAATATACATATATATATAACACTATCAATATATAAAAATATATATATATATATAACACTATCCAATATATAAAATATACATATATATATATAACACTATCCAATATATAAAAATATACATATATATATAACACTATCCAATATATAAAAAATATACATATATATATAACACTACACAATATATAAAAATATACATATATATATAACACTACACAATATATACAAATATACATATATATATAACACTACACATTATATAAAAAAATATACATATATATATAACACTACACAATATATACAAATATACATATATATATAACACTATCCAATATATAAAAATATACATATATATATAACACTATCCAATATATAAAAATATACATATATATATAACACTATCAATATATAAAAATATACATATATATATAACACTACACAATATATATAAATATACATATAATACCAAATTGTAATTGCAAATTATAAGAATAATTAAGAAAAAAAAATTAAAATCCAAAATCAGTAATAAGTTTATTTCGTTGATGAGTTGAATATAACCATAATCATCTCATCAAACCGACTACATCTTATGAATATATATATATATATATATATATATATATATATATATATATATATATATATATATATATTATTTATTTAAAAATATGATTCCAAATCGCGACATAAGAAGTCCCATGTTTCAAAACAAGAGCCGAAAACTTCAATATAATTATTTAAATTATTTAAATTAAATTGAGTTAAAATAAGCTCTGTTCCATCTTCAAGCGAAATTTTTTTTGGAATAACGTGTTTCTGAAATTTACGTGTTTTAAAAATTGAAATCAAAATTTCCATGGTAACAGCTAGGGCGAATTGTTTAAGTTGGGTAGGCGGGTGTTGGGTGTTAATAATAAGTATCATTATAGAGTTACTTTCGTAGATGTCAAGGCAGTGAAAGGTGGGGGTGTCTAAATTTGAAACGGAAGATGTATTAACCCTCGTCTAGTTTGCATGTCTATGGAGATTTATTTTTTTATTTTATTTTTTATGAAAGGGATTTGTGCATATAAAAAAAAAAAAACTGTCGTAACGTTTCTTTTTTGACGATTTCATAAAGGGTTATCTTTTTTTAGGGTATTTAAACTATTTATTTCGGCTATGGATTATAAAGGGTGTTATATTGTATGCATGTTTTTAGTTAATTATTCAAATCATGAATCTGATGAGTGGGCTATGGATTAAACAAGTTATTATATTGTATGCTAGTTTTTAGCTAATAGTTCAAACCAAAAATCTGATGATGCCTACAAAAAAACGTTAACTCGTGTCTATTGTTTAATAGATTATTATTATTTAGAAGCTTAATTATGTGTAATTTCTCATGGAGGCATAAAGGGCATGGGTCATCCCAAGTTTTACATGTTCTAGCCTTGTTAATAATTTTCCATTTAACTTTAGGTGTCCTATTTGTTTCCTTCAAATGCCAAAATATTTAGATAGGGAAGTCTGATTTCTTTTGTTTATATTATTGAAAGAACACTTATGCTGCCTCCATCTATCCTTAAAATTATTCTTCGTGGACCCAATGTATATATATATATATATACGTCAGTGGCAAATCGTGAATTCGAAATGGGGGCATGCAGCTCATGATGACTGTTAATGGTTACGAGAGGAATCTGAAAAAATTATAAAATCAACAAATAATGTCGTATTTAAAATTCATGTATTTATAAATGAATTCAATTGTTTGTTTCGTTTTGGCAAAAGTCGTCGATCCCTTTGCTGTAAAAAGTAGCAGTACCGCGCTTTGCCGTTTTAATTTCCAAAAAGGCTTTAATTGTGCGAACGAAAATCAATTTACTCAATCTATCTTCATCGTGAGAACAAGAAGCAGCAGCTAACTCCATTTTCTTTTTTTTATTTTTCCCCTAACACTCATCTTTAACCTTTGAACTTTTTTCTCAGTTGGTTCTTTCGCCTTCTCTCTATCTATACATAAAACTGATGCGGGACTGGTATACTAAAGCAGGGGTCTTCTCTGCTTACACTATTATATTAATGTCCCTTGTTCGTGATTTATCCTAAGAAATTAACGAATGGGAGTTTTTAAAAATGATCACCAGTTCAAAAAATGATAGTAAAAATAATTCATTTTTTATCACAAAAAAATCTACCACACGCAGTGCATGCGTTGCATACATGGACCCTTCGCCACTGATATATATGTGTGTGTGTGTGTGTGTGTGTGTGCAATGATCTAAATCATGGGTTCTCGGCTTGATTTGTCCCTCTCTCTTGAGAGGCGTAGTATACATAGTGTTAGGAAGAGTTCATTCTGTAGTTATAGGTAAGGACCCATGACAAATTGGTAGGTCTGTTACTAGAAACGTTCATCTCTTACAGATTTATAAATCTACCATTCGTCCATGCATTGAATATTGCTGTCACAACTGATGCGGTTCTTCTGCTATGTATTTAGATAGTTTTGATAATTGAATACATAGAAGAATCTGAAATGCCATTGTTCCTACACCCTGTGCATTTTCTATAAATATTTTCATTGTAATTGTTTTGATGAGCTTTCCTCTTTGGTATCTCGACATTATGATTTAAGCGCGGTACTTGATTGGCAGTAACGTCCCATACTTTTACAGTTAAAATATCTAGATGCCGTCGCAAGTTCCATGACAACATTTTCTTTTTTCGCACTTATCGCTTCCGGAACTATCTTCTGAATTCTTGCTTTTTAATTAAAATTAATTGCCAAAAATTTAAATGCAATGTCTTCTTAATTCCTGACCTTTTATTATCTCTCCTTAATAATGTTTTCTTTTTTCTCATATTGTCTCACACCCAGTAAAATTTTGCCTTGCTTTGGGTGAAATGATTAAAAAAAGTAAAAATCCGTTAGAAGCACGAAGTCGGTCAAAAAAATCTTCATCAGACAAGATACCTTTTCAAGCGCCTATATCTGGCTCGTGATGCTTTCGCGTACAAATAAAACTGACAATTTGCCCAAAATAAACAGCTTTCTAGTATTAACCTAAATGCTTATGTTTTTGGAATATCGCAGATATCGAAGCAGTAAGGATCAGAGAGAGGCAGTTGAAAGTGTCCCCCACAACAGAGAGAAATGGAAACAATGAGTAACCTACCTAATGAGATTGTGTAAATGAATGACAGAATAGGGACTGGGAGAGATATTAAGGGGACAAACATTAATTAGGAAGTTGTGGTGAGGCATGATCTGAAAGAACACAGAAAGAAGAAGAACTAATTTAAAAAAAAAATTACAATGTTCCGAATGCTGAGGGACCGTTTCAAGATACTTGACCCTCTTCTGGGACACATACAGAGGAAATAGGGCTTGGAGAATTTGACTTTCATAAGAGGTATTGAAGACAATAGGGACAGAAGGAAGAAGCATCCTAATATACATATATATATATATATATATATATATATATATATATATATATATATATATATATATGTATATATATATATCTCTCACTCACTCTCTCTCTCTCTATATATATATATGTCTCTCTCCCCCTTTCTCTTTCTCTCTCTCTCTCTCTCTCTCTCTCTCGATAGATAGATAGATAGATAGATAGATAGATAGATAGATAGATAGATAGATGCACGAGGGAACGATGAAAGTTTCAGGAATTGATCCAATTCTTCAACCCAGGGCAAATTACCAAACATCGGAATTTTAAAAAATCCTTTCTTGGCAAAACACGATTCATATACTGTGGGGGGAAACAGATATTCATACACATACACATTTTTAATTTATTGTATTTCCAACTAATGAATAAACATACTTTTCATATAATTAACTTTGCACAGATGCATAATAACTAAATATGTATAGAAAACAGAAAAAAATTGATTTAATAGAAATAAATCCCATTTATCCATTTTAATGGGTGAAAAAGTATTCGTACAATATAATACAATACAAAAAAGAATACATAATCTTCATTTAATTCTTTGTAGAATAGCCATTATTCACTTCTACAGCAACCAACCTCTTCTTGTAGTTCTCAATTAATGATTTGAAAATTTTTAGTTGGTATTTTGTTCCATTCTTAATCGCGTATGGCCTTCAAATCCGCGATGTTTTTGGAGCTATCGATTGGATATGACTTTTCAAATAACACCTCAGATTCTCAATTTGGTTTAAATCTGGGGATTGATTTGGCTATTTCAGGATATTTACATTATTTTTAGCAAGCCATTTCTTTGTAGATTTTGCAGTGTGCTTAGGATCATTATCTTGTTGGAAGATCTAATCAGGAGGAAGTTCAAGATTTTCAACCGAAATCATTAAATTTGCTTCCAAAATATTTTGATATGCTGCGGCATTCATTCTACCATCTGATATGATGCTGCCTCCTGTAAATTTCATTGTTGGAACTGTGTTCTTTTGTTTGAAGGCATCGCCATCTTTCCTCCATAAATGATTTCTAGAATTACGTCCAAATAACTCAATTTTGGTTTCCTCTGTCCATAATACTCTTTCCAATATGATTTTTCCTTATTCTTATGTTCATGAACGAATTTCAACCTGACATCCCTGTGACTTTTCAGTAAGAGTGGATTTTTCCGAGGGGAGCGTGACATTAGATTGTTTCTATGACTTTCATTTCTTTTAGTCTGTTCAGTAACACATATTCCTGATGAAAGCAAATCATCCTGAAATTCTTGACGAGTAACCATTGAATTTCCTCGATGATCTTGAAGAAATCTTCCGTGGTGTACTTCTTTAGTTTTCAATTGTTTTGAGATTTTATACCTTGCAATGAATGAACTAATGGTAGTCAATGTAATATTCGGGTTGTCTGAGATTTTCCTGTATCTTTTATCTTCTTTCCAGAGCTTAACAATCAGTTCTTTTGTCAATTCGTTACCTCTAGCCACGATGAAAACCTTCTTGCATCAATATCAATTATATAAGGTTCTGTTTGTATTTTTTAGGCTAAAAATAACTACTGATAATATTATTGGAACATTCTAGAATATTCCACTTGAATAATTATTGTGAGCCCGTAACATACCTACAACATGGACTCTTCCAGGACTATATAAAGTATGCGACATAACACTCTAGAGAGAGAGAAGAAGAGAGAGTATTCTAATACCGTAGTATCAGCCGCGCACGACTACCAATATTGGACACTAGCACATAGTAAGCTTACACTTACACTATCTTTGTAACCTTTTTGTTTAATATATCTTTCTTACCTCTAATCCGTGTTTTCCTTCTGTGGTCCCAACTTTGGGCCTACATCAATAATCTAGAACATTAAAGCAATTTAAACGTTTTAAAATCTGAAATTTGCATTGTACAAATACCTTGTTCACCCATTAAAATGGAGAAATGGGATTTATTTCTATTACATCAATTTGTTCCTATTTTCTATACACATTTAGTTATTATGCATCTGTATACAGTTAATTATATGAAAAGTATATTTATTCATTAATTATAAATGCAATAAATTAAAATTTGCATGTGCACTAATATTTGTTTTCCCTCACGAATATTGTTATCCCCCAATGTGTGGATATATAAGATAAAAATAATAAATAAAAAATAATTACAATATAGGCTCTAATTATGTACTGATCACTGTTTTTTAAAAATAAAAATAAAAATACTAAAGAACTTCGTATAATAAACTAACTGTTCTTTCCTATTTTTCTATATATTTGCACACACACACACACACACATATATATATATATATATATATATATATATATATAACTAAATCGGGTCAAAATCATAGTGTCCATTTTCGCCTGAACGTTTAAAGTCGTTAAGAATGTTCAGCGACTAAACGAAATGAGATATTTTAAGTGAGGTGACGAATGAAGAGTCATTGGAGAATGGGTTCAAGATTTGTGTTAAACGATTGTTTCCTTTTAGGGAAAAAGAACAGAAAAAACTCAGGAATTGTGCCAACGGAACTTTCTTGGGAAGAATAGGAACCTGTGGATATTTTTGTCATCGGGTTTGAATGGGAATACACTCGAAACGGTTGTTGCGGTCAAATAATGCGAGGAAATTTAGATTCACCAGAATCAGTTCAGTTTAGAGGAATCAAATTCAATTTACATCTTAAAACTTGATGAATCCGTAAAATACATTGCAATAACAGCAAAATCTCCATTTTAAAGTCTTGCACCCACACGGAATTACACATCTATCTATCTATCTATCTATCTATCTATCTATCTATCTATTTAAACAAGTTTTGCTTAATTCAACTTCTTCGATGTGTCCGTTCATGGCTCTCCAAAAATTCCCCCTTTTTGTAACTCTTAACGGCGTTTGTTTTTTTTCCTTCTCCCCGAATCGTTGTTTTCTTCTCTCAAGCAATTACGTAAACTCGATAGCTATGTTATTCGCTATTTTCCTCCTCTCCCATGTTCCTTTTTCCCCTAATGGCAAAATACAATAGGAATTAAACAACTAAACCTCTCTGGTTGAATTTAACTAGTTTAAATGAATCCTTACTGTCGAAATATACCTTATATATATATATATATATAATAACAAATATCACTTATTATATACATATAGTAACAAATAAAATTCAATACTCACTTATCAGTAACCCCTCTGAATTTCGAGGAGGTTACATCCAGCCAGGTAAGTGAATATTTAATTTTATCTGTTATTCTTAATGACCGATCTCTTGATTTGAGTCTTCCAGCAATACTCGGTTGAACCGTGTCTTTGTTTTATTTTTTTGGGCAAATCAATATATATATATATATATATATATATATATATATATATATATACGTGTGTGCGTATGTGTCAATCTCTCTCTTTCTCTAACTCTCTCTCCATATACATATATATTTATATGTATATATATGTGTGTATATGTACCATCACAAATTTGCGATACTTAAGGCTTAAAATTAATTTTTGAAAATTCAATTTCAAGCTAATAGATTAAATTTAATATTGCCAATAAGCAAAATACATTTTTTCTGTATTTCAAGCCTAATTTAATTTGATTGGAAGTTGAAATTGTTGATCAGAATTTAATACTAAAATAAAAATCTTCAAGAAAGAGTTTTCTTTTTTAGAAATCCATTTTAAAACTTACATATCGCGAATCTGTGGACGCACCTAATACATACATACATATATATATATATATATATATATATATATATATATATATATATATATTGACAGCTTGAATGACAGAGTAAGTTTATCTAATGTTTTTTAAGGTGGATATATCTGTAAAAATAATTGAGGAATGTAACGTGAGCGCATTTTTAATGTAATGTTTAAGTATTCAGTAATTTTACAAATTTAGGAAAATATTCTTTGAAATATAATATTTCATTGAATTTTAGGTACTTTGGCATTAAATTTACTATTCTTCTCTTATTTACGGATAATGCCGTGTATGACCAACTGTATATACTAAAATCGACACTTTGATACATATATAAAAAATTGATTTTTAATACTGAGGGTCAGTAAATTGTAATAAGCTTTTCAATTTATGATTAGTAAATATAGTTTTTACATAATAAAAATATTAGCTAAATCTTACGAATTAATACAGATTTTTTAAAAGATTTAAAACTTTATAAATTATTCAAATTGAAATTTTAAAAACATGAAAACAATTCTTGTAAAAATTCATTATTCATCAAAAAACGTTTTTCTTAAGTGTTATGGAGTAGTTTCATGGTGGAGGCTTGTATTTGTATTAAGTCGGACCTAAAATAGGTTCGACGTACAAAACGTTAGGAACTTTATATAATAGGTAATGACGCAGAGAAATCTAGTTGTGGTCGCTGATACTTTATTTTTGAATTCCGGAGTTGTTTTTTCTGTTTTCATTTTGAATTTGTAGGTCTGATGATTTGGATCGTATTTACGATTCCAATGGAATAAATTATGACCATGGAATATTAGTGTTTAAGCCTTTTTATTATATATATATATATATATATATATATAATGCGTATCGAAATATATATTTTTAAATGTGTTATTAATAACGGATACAAACTTGTGGCGGGTGAAACCGCAACGCTAGAATTGAATTTGTTTGAAAATTTAAGTGATTGCATTTTTTTTACTAATATGGCAATTTTTAGAATTTTTTGTTGTAGAAGTTTATTAGTCAGTGTGGCATGAAATAAATTGTTCAATAAGTAGAGGAATGTCTTACTTGTTATCCCGAAAATCTGCACGTCAGATCAGTTCATTTAAATCAAATATGTGGTGCAGTTCAATTTATATTACAATGAATCATTCATACAAAAAGTAGATCAGTAAAATTATATATATATATATATATATATATATATATATATATATATATATATATATATTGAAGTCAACAATCAGAGGCGACAGGCTGTTTCATGCTAGACGCAATCGTCAGGCCGCGTCTAGCATGAAACAGGCAATCGCCTCTGAGTGTTGACTCAATATTCACTTTTTATATTTATATTTACATACGCTCTATCTTTGGTATAGAGCTCTTTATTTCAAAAAATATATCTCATAAAAACTATATTTCTTCATACATATATATATATATATATATATATATATATATATATATATATACAAGAAGGCACTGCAAAGTCCTCAAATCGGTCCACTTTTTAGATTTTGACCATATAAGCAAGTATCAGATCTTTGGGGTAATTCTTTCACGTTCTGGCCGAGAACTTTTCAGTCAGTACTCGTGTGTATATATATATATATATATATATATATATATATATATATATAAAATAAATTTGAAAATGTAAATGTGCAAGAAGAAATGCGTTTCAAGTCGAAGGGAACACATTAAAATACTATTACTAAAGCCCCTACTTTTAGATGAAAGACACGAGACAGGAGCTGACACATCCAGACAAACGCCCGCTGTCATCAAGTTCGGTAAAAACAAAACATCGACAAAGAAAGTTAAAAAAAAAAAAAAATCTCAAAACAAACTCTCGGTGAATTTGTCTTTCATTTTTTTTTTTTTGTGTGTAGGGGAAAATAATAGTAAAATAAAAAGACAATGCCTTCAAATTTTTTAGTTTAAGATTTATCAGGAACAGGATTAAAGACATACTATCATGGAAAAAATCTCCATATTGTTTTTAGTGTCAAGTCGTTTTAGGTGTGTATTTATTTATCAATTTATTTACAGATGATGATTTTTTTTTTTTTTTTATCCTGGTTGGGAAGTTAGGGATGGTTTTCTTGTCTTCACTTACTTTGTAAGATTTCCCAGATTTTGTGAAGAACTTTTATATGAAAGACTGTAAATATCTCTCTAAAATTATATATGCTTTTTTTAAATTTTAGTTTATCAAAGTACAATCTGATATATATATATATATATATATATATATATATATATATATATATATGTGTGTGTGTGTGTGTGTATGCATATATGTATGTATGTTTTTCTTCTTCATTCGTCATTACTTTCTTCTCGTTCTAGTCTTTTCAATCTCCTTTGTGAATGGCGTTTTTCCAACGCTTTCTTCTTGCCGAAACTTTTGTTTTTGTTTTTCTTTCCAGTTCTCCCTTCAGACTCCCCCCCGCCACCCTACCGCCATTTTATTCATCTTTCCTCACTCTACTTTCTGCTTCTGTTTTTGTTGATTTCTCCTCTGTTTTCTTGTTTTGTTCTTTGTATTGTTGTTGTTGTGTTTCTCTTATCCAACCAATCACAGCGACCTTTTGCTTTTTTGTTTTCATTCTTCCTTTCTTCTTTTTTTTCACAATATCATCACTCTTTCTCTTCACCTGAACTTGCGTCTGCACTAAATTAACACATGCCCGCAGCTAATATTTCAGCAGAGATACATTGAAGAAAAAAGCAACAATCAATTCATCCCAACAGCACCGGCAACAACCACACTACTACGAAGAAGAAGAAGAAGAAGAAGTATGAGCGTACGTTAACTGCCGTAGTGGGAAATGAGAGTGTAAAGCTGCCTCGAGACTTCACTGTGTAAGGTGATAATGTAATTGAAATAGAAAGGCCAGACATCATTATTATCCAGAAAGAAGACAGACGATGTTAGACCATGGATATAGCTGTACCAGGGGACGTAAATGTAGTTGAGAGGGAAGAGGAGAAAAGGGAAAGGCATCAAGATTAGAAAAGTTCGATAACACGCTTAACTGTTTGCAACTGTTATTTTTGTTGACCTCTGCTGGCGCCAGTTATTGAACTCACAATTCACTGGATCAAGACCCTGGATTACTTCAATCAACGTTTTTATCCACTGTGTCATAAGTTTAGTTACTAAAGTGAAATAACTGAAACTAAGATCACCAGAAAAGGCATGACATGTGGAACTAGAACAATCTACCCCAGTGGACATAATAAAGAGTTCAATTCGAAATTCCAACGTATATCACCTTGTTGTGGTACGATCCACCTAATTTACATAGTGGAGTACCGACGATATAAATATGGGTTGGTACCGGAAGACGGGGGGAAAAAGAAGGAAGAAGAGATCGAATCGAGAGACTCTGCCCGACTGCGATTAAGTCAACCCATTCTACAGGAACAGTCTTCCCAAGAATATACCAAAACTAACTGTAAATATTGTGTACCTTTTCCTTGTTTCAATACATTTTGTTTACGTACATTTTGTGTTGTATTATTATTATTCCATGCTTATCCAAGCTTCAACACACCTGAAGAAGGCCGGGGCATACAACAGCCGAAACGTTGTGAATATGATAATAAAGATGGGGACACTAGTTCGAACAATCTAAATATTGGGAACAGTTACAATACCTTATCACAGAAATATAGACAGATAGAAAATAAATAATTCAGTATACGAAAGAAAAAAAGTGAACTTTTCTTTAACTGCAGAAACAACATTCTCGTAAGGATAAGAGTTACCATTTAATGGATATGTGATATAATGGTTGTACAAAAAAAAGAATAACTTGTTGAATTACTGTTGGAGGATAAAGGAGCTATAACTTTGTATATGAATGTGGATATAAACTGGTATGCTTACGGATATATATTACAGATTAGCATGGCTGATGCTAACCTTCAAGAGAGTGACATTGCGTCTTCTTGGGCTGATATGAAATGGAATATGAAATGGAAAGGTTATATTGAATCAATTGGTAGGCCTGCTGCTAGGGAAACGCGTTCACTGTGTCTTATTAGACCATTTTTTCTCGTCAGAATCTATCTAACACATTTCTAAGTCTACCATTCGTCTTTGCATTGAATATTGCTGTCTTCTATGTAGGCAAATGCGTACAGCATAATAAAAATAATTTCACTTCAGTCTGTATGTAGATTTATATACCTATGTAATGTAAGAAGCCACACACATAAAATTGGTTTCGTCTGACCGTCTGTCCTTTGTGGCCAAGCGTTAAGGCGTGCCGGGCTAAACGGTAGCTCCCTCTGCCCTGAGAGCGCAAATGTTTCTTTAATAAGATTTCTCGAACATTTAGGCTGGTAGGTGAAAATAAATAGACAAATATACGGAGCGCCTACTCAAATACGAGTATCCACTAAAATAAAAGTTTATGGTGCTAAACACACACACACAAAATTTATATATAAATATATATATATATATATATATATATATATATATATATATATATATATATATATATATCTGTGAGTGTGTGTGTGACGAAAATAGATCAAAAGAGACAGGAAATACTAAAATATTTGAAAAAAAAACAACATCTCAGCCACAGTAAAAAAAGACACACACACACAAAATGGGAAAGAAATGAAGAAAAACCAACAAACACATAAAGAGATAAGATAGAAAGATTAAGACAAAAATCAGAAGCTCACTGACAGGGAAAGTATAAACCAGAATATACAATATATATATATATATATATATATATATGTCTAGATGGGCTGCATGTTGGTTGGAATAGTTGAACGTTTGTGAATGGCGATAATAGAAAAACAGTTGAAAGATAATATTTTAAATGTTGATTTGCAAGACAGACAATCTCCCCCACCCAACAGTAGCAAAATTGGTGCAATATAATAGTATTTCCCTGTTCACCGCTATTTACCATTATGCCAAAAGGAACTTACGCAATATGGATGTGTGCATGTATGCAGCACCTGTCACGTGATGACGTGCAAGCGACCTGAACAGAATTTACAAAACAGGTTAGTTAGTTTGCTGTGAATGTATTGATAAGTATTGGCATTGACGAGACTCATGAGAACTCAAAACGCATTTATCTTACACGTTTCTAAGTATGCGATTAGACATTTTATTGAATATTGCTGTCATATCAAGTCTCGTGCTTCGGCTATGTATAAAATTAGAGATTCTTGATAAAATCCGAAGAAGAATCAGCAGTATTATCGGTCCTAACACGGCATATTGATTTCAGTCATTTTCCCATCGCTATAACGTAGCTTCCCTTTTAATTTCCTATAAATATATTTGTAATTTTCTGATGAGCTTTCATCTTTAGTACGTCGACCATACGAATTTAAGCGCATTATTAGATTGCCCATTAGGTCCCATCGTTTGACATTCGACATGGCTAGATGTAAATTCGGTTCAAACAGTTTTTTCCCTCTCACTTCTCGCTTGTCGAAATCTCTTCCAGTATTTAGCTTATCAGTCAAGTTTGATCATCAAACATTTAAATGCAATGTTAATCGTTATCTTCTTTATTCTTCTTCTACTTGTATTGTTTTTTCTCCTTAAAAATGTTTTTCTTTCACTGATATAAAAAAAAATCTGAGAAAACATTAGTTTTTTTTTTTAAAGGCTTTTTGGCCGTGCTAAGAATATTTCGAAGTCCCTCATATATACAAAATTCAAATAACTAAGCTATAAGTCGTCGGCATTTAGAGAATGCAGTGGTTACAAATGCGATCGTCAGCGCTTAGTTTTCATAAGGCGAATGCCTATGAATAAGCGGCACTATTAAAAAATAAATAAACTTTTTCCATTTTCTCCTACAATTTCCTCAATACTGTTCTTGTTATCTTGTATCATCATATATATATATATATATATATATATATATATATATATATATATGATGCGATATAACGATATATATTTATATATCAAGAACAGTACTGAGGACATTAATGGACAAAATGGAAAAAAAATTTATTTGTGACACATTCATCCATCAACAAACCCAGTCCATGAAATCCTAACAGATAAAACGCGTCACAAATATACTGTTTCATATATATATATGTATGGGTATGGAGCTCCTGAAGATTTTTGCAACACCATGAAATTTCGAGTCGTGCCATATTATGTGGCATATATCTATCTATCTATCTATCTATCTATCTATCTATATATATATATATATATATATATATATATATATATAGTAAGGAAAAACAGTGCTCAATGTTAAATATCAAAGATATTTAATACATATATATATATATATATATATATATATATATACATACATATGTATATGTATATATATATATATATATATATATATATATATATATATATATATATATATATATATATATATATATATATATATATATATATATACATACATATATATATATATATATATATATATATATATATATATATATATATATATATACGTAACCCCGGAAATCTGATATAAATCGAAGGATTGCTCATAGATATACAAAAGATATACGGGTAGATAGACATTATATATATATATATATATATATATATATATATATATATATATATATGTGTGTGTCTGTGTCTGAGAGAGAGAGAGAGAGAGATAACGAGAGGAGTATAAAATATATCTTTTTGAATTAATTTTTTATCCGACATTATTTCGTATTATTATAAAGCATTTTTAGTGACAACATTACTATCATTCAAGTAGCAACTCAAATACTTCTACCTGATGAAATGGTGTCCTGAGTATTACGATAAACAACATCCGATATTAAGGCATCTGGTCGGGAGATTGGAGGTTTTGATGAGCGTGCTACAACCTCTTAATTGCTGTTGTCCCAGCACCTGTTAGGTTCCCAGACATAGGCTAAGAGTGAAACCTTCAAACAAAAACAAAACACTGTGAAAGTACAAAAATACATTTTTATAGTCAAAATGCCACCAAATACATTTTTATATAAAATATTACCAATAATACATATTTATAGAAAAATGACCAACAATACATTTTATCTGTAATGGAAGGTATACAAGTGCGTTCAAAATATATTTATTTGAAGCCATAAAATTGTGTTCTAAATATTTTCATCTCGGCATTAAATAACCCACAGAGGTTAAGATACTGCTAAAAACTCAACCAATCAAGCCACTAAAATAGTTTTTTACAGTATATATATATATATATATATATATATATATATATATATATATATGTGTGTGTGTGTGTGTATATAGCACACAGTGAGTGCTGGTGAGTGCTAGATGTGAAGTAACAATACCTAAAATCTATACGACTAATAATAAATATACATTCTGTTACTCGTCTTTTTGGTATAAATGAATTTCATGCGCCAACCAAAATGAAACAAATATGTATATTTATTATCAGTATTATTATTAGTAATAGTAGTAGTCGTAGTATATATATATATATATATATATATATATATATATATATATATATATATTATTTACATTATTCGGACTATTGACCTCATCTTTGTCGCCATATTTATCACAACGTTTCGGTTGTACGCTCAAAATTCTTCAAGAAGGCCAACCACCTGTTGGAAACGTTTCATAAATTCAACCAAGATGAGGACAATAGTCCGAATAATGTAAATAATGTACATAACACCCCTCTCAGAAACACACACACACACACACACACATATATATATATATATATATATATATATATATATATATATATATATAATATACTTTTAATATATGCTATATTTATGGATTAAATTGCTCAATATGAGGGATAGAATAAATATAAAATTGGGCATTGAGGTTAAAACCCAACGGCGATAGTCTGTTTCATGCTTCAACGCAATCGTCAGGTCATGTGCCTTTGTCTTTTGGCTCGACTATTTATATATGCTGGTCAGTGATGCGTTATGTGTATGTCTATTGTATTATTGTAACGGTTAATCGGTGGTTGATAACGCATACGTTTCAAATTATTCTAGGGGCTATTGGGTGGAAATGATTGTAGATCCGAATGCTGTTGCTTTATAGTCTTGTTTGTTAATTTTATTATTGGTTGTTTTTTAATATTGCGTTTACTTGTGCTTATGTGTGCATTCGTAGTTTGTTAATTCGTGTATTATTTACTTAATTTATTTGCTTATTTATTGATTTGGATTAATTTAATTTACTTATTTATTATTTTATATTTAGTTTTTATTCGTTTTTAGTTTTCGATTTTTAAGTAACGTAGTAAAAATTTGTTTTCCTGTTTGCATTTTTAGATGAGTTCTGATCGTTTTTTTAGTAATTTGTGTTGGTCAGGGAAAGTAAATATATATTTTCTCCTCCAGACTGAGTTTACAGTTTTTGAATTTATTGATATGGGCTGAGGTTTTTTTCCTTATTTTCTATGATATTGTTGGTATGATTTTTGTTTTTATTTTTCCATATGTGTTTAGAAAGCATTGTACTTTTCGCGTATTTTAGATTTTTTTTTTACCTTTGTTTCCAGGGGCTTTCTGTTAATTCTGTCTATTTTTTCTTCGTTATCTTCTGATTTTACAGTGGCTTGGTATATTAAATTGTTCTGCAAGTAATTGACGTTTAAGGGATTTCGTTCTTTGCTCTGAACTAAGGAAGAAATTAGGATTAAATAAGTGGCAAAGCACAAAAACAACAATAGAATGGTTCCGGAACCTAAAAAATAAATAAATAAAAATAAAACGTATTTGCGAATTTATACAATTAGATATAAAACACATTTACATTTTTATAACAGAATCCATGCTGGATAAGCCCTTTTCTTTATTTCGAGAACAAATAAAAATAAAACAAACGAAATAAAAATCATAAAACACTCCAAAAAATCATTACGATTCGACAACGAAGACGCGTGGATAAAGAAAGTGAGAACATTTGACATTGCAATGGGATGCTTTGATGGAGCCAAATCCTGTAAGCCTATAGGAATACATTTACTACACAGACTAAGTAAAATAAAGGATATAAATTATATAGGCTTCTACAGGCATGACGGTCTCATAGCCCTATAAAATAGCTCCTCAGTATGGGAGACGGAACGAAATCAATCTAACCCCGTGGATTGAATAAAGAGCTCGATTCGAATTTCCAACTGGTTACCGAGTACGTAGACTGATACCTAAAAAAGGCCGGAGAGTACAAAGACCAAAACATTGTGAGTATAACGGCTAAGTTGGACATATTCAACGAACGTTTATTTCCCGCGATAAATATTTCTGCGGCGCTTATCGGTGACTTAGTTAGACTGAACATTAAGATTCATCCAATAACTGTGTCAAGCTACGAACTTATTGATGTACCCCATATATATATATATATATATATATATATATATATATAGTTGTATATTTAGGCAGCAATCCTTCCTTTATGCATGTTTCATTAAAAACGACAGACAAGGTACTGCGGTTAAGCTTTTTATTAAATTTTTCTTGTGTTCTGACAAGAGCTTTCTTTTCTGGACAAAGGGTGTGTAAGAACTGTCCAAATGTTTTATATTTCCGAGCACTTTCGGCTATATCTTTAGCCATTTTCAAGGTTGATTCGATTTTTCAGCTTAATTGAGTGTGTGCGTTTTGTGTATCTATTAGTGTGTGGTAGGGATGTTTTTAATTTCCGAATACGGTTAACATGCATATATATATATATATATATATATATATATATATATATATATATATATATATATATATATATATGGGGGGGGACGTGGACCGAGTAGTTAGAACGTTCGATTTCTGATTATGAGACCCGGGTTCAGATCTTACCATAGCCGATTGTCAGCAAGGTGATTTCTTAATGTTATTGTTGGAAGAGACGAAAACCATACCACGGATTGGCCCACGCCCGTGAGTCGAATCAGCAGGGCGGAATCCTTGGGAACAGTCGCTGGTTGTACTAGCACGAAGTCACAAGTTATCGTGACCGAGGGTTTAGCTTTTTTGAGACTGTTGAGCCAGTGCACTCTTTTAGAAATAATGTCTTCTCAGCATAGTTGCAGTATAAACCAGAGGTGGGCTCTGTGTGTGTTAAACAAAAGACATAATCAGCCTGTGTATCCTCGAATACGAGTGGCTGCACCATATATATATTTTTGTTTGGGTCGATATATACATTTTTATAAATCTAAGAGGAAACTGAGACGAAGTGGAAGAGATTTTCATGCGCATGCGTAGTCGCATCAGCGTAAATATCACTTTAGTCCGATGAAATTCTAAAGGGTGAAATGGCTCACAACATAATTTTTTCTACTTTGTCATAGTTTTGCCTAATATATATATATATATATATATATATATATATATATATATATATATATATATATATATATGTCTATAAAGAGAAACAGATAGACATGTACAGAGAAATAATTATATCTCTTCATTTATTTATTTAATAAAATTACAATTTTTAAACCCCGCCTTTTAAGTTTATGTGTTCTTTGAGAGACTTTCAATTCTTTGTCCTCTTTGTTTCTCTATCTTGGTATACTGCCAACGGCCTCTTTTATAAGGTTCTTCTTATAAAAAAAAAAGATCTCTTCGTGCTTCGCTCATGTTTTTTTTTCATTTCACAAGCGTTTTAAACATATTTTGTGGCAATTACTTCAGGCCGTTAACAAAATTGGAACCCACCCTAAATTACACCAGAGAGCAAAAACTTTGCCTTACAAATCACACCAGGTTTACCCATTAAAACAGTGCTGTTGAGTCAGAGTCAAAATTGGAAGTGGTCAAAGTCACGAAAAATGTACTCTTCAAATCTTTATGAAATCATCCAAAACAAAATAAAATAAATCCTTAAAATAGTATTATAATTGTCCTATTATTGCGGGTAACGTGACATTTATCCGTAAGTGAAATCGGTGAGTCAAGTTTAGATTCTGTCCTGTTCTCTTGCATTCACTTGAGATAAGTTCAGACTTGTCCTAGTCTGTTGCGTTCACGTTAGATGAGTCCAGATTCTGTTCTAGTTTGTCGCATTCACTTGAGTTGAATTGAGATTCTGTCCTAATATGTTGCCTTCACTTGAGATGAGTTCATACTTGTCCTAGTCTGTTGCCTTCATTTGAGATAAGTTCAGATTCTGTCCTAGTCTGTTGCATTCACTTGAGATGAGGTCATATTCTGTCCTAGTCTGTTGATGAGTTCAGACTTGTTCAAGTCTGTTGCCTTCACTTGAGCTGAGTTCAAATTCTGTCCTAGTCTGTTGCATTCCCTTGCGTTGTTTTCAGATTCTGTCCTAGTCTGTTGCAATCACTTTAGTTCAGATTCTGTCCTTGTTTGTTGCGTTCACTTCAAGCAAATAACCTTTGGAGAGTCATGATTTAATTCCTTTGCCCTCAGCTATGTGTTTGAATATCAAGGAAGTCTGTCTTCTCGAGCAATGTGTAGCAGACAGTTTAGTAGAGCAGCTCTGAAGTACAAACTGAGAAAATAATGAATGGTCACGCCACTATCTTTCTCATGTCATACAAATTCACAGTTGATTAACAAAAAAGTATCTGTGGAAAACTATAATTGCCAACAGCCTGAAGGGACTTGAAATTATAAAAAAATAAGAATAACATGTTTTGTTACTAGAAATACCCGTGAAAATTTCACGGTTTTCCTATTTTCATTTTCTGGTAAATCTTAATTCTCAAGTTAATTTACTGAATAAGCTCATGGCGAATTCTACAATAAAATATATATAAATTCACCTATTGCATCGTTAATTATATGAGCTCAACAATTTTGACAAAATATTCGAATAACAGTCATAAATAATGAGGTACAAATGAAAAGATTTGAAATTGAGAACCTTTTTTTCCATTTCACTAAAATAGACGATAAACATTTCTATGTTCCATTTTTCTATCTTTCTTTCTATCTTTTTTCTTCCTTTTATTTTCTCATTGAAACCGAGTAACGTCTTTGATATGTCTTCTCCGTCTTACCACGCAATCAAAACGGAATAGTCCATTATTCATTAGGTATTTGACAGGGAGTAACCTATGTGCGTGCTAAGGAAATAAGGAAATAATAAGCAGAATTATAATAAGATGTAAGTCTCAGTTTTAAGCATTTGTTCTTTCTCGGGAAATGTTTAGAATTTTTAGAAAAACTTTGAAAATGCATAACCCTATATAACTGAGGGATAGGATGCTATTATCACTATAATGTGAATTTGCTACTTCCGGGGGAAATCAGAAAAATATCAGAGTTGGAGAGTATGGTTTAATGAATAATCTACATTAACCTGATAATAAAAGCCAACAATATCAAAAGTGACAACCATTCTAACATATTAAATATATGTTAAAAGCGCTGGATTTATCGTTAACTTTGAATGTTTAACAGTGCCAGACATGGCGCCTAAAAAAAAAAAATACCTTGAGAGGAAACTGATCACTTGTGAGATGAAATATCCGAGGAAAACATTGAACAAGACCAGGCGAGACAAGATCAGGAATGAGGCAATAAGATAAATGGTAGGAGCAATACCAATCATACAACACATCGAACGATAGAGGATCAAGTGGTTCGGGCACCCCACTCGTATCCACTATGTTCGCCAGTTGTTCTCTATTTATAGTTGTCTACCTAATTTGCATACGATACTACAATTAGATTGTAGGATTTTTTGTTTAAGATAATAATGATTTTATATGTCCTACTAATTAACCCTTAGCTTGGGGAGAAGAGGTGAATTCATACCTTTCATGCCTAAGTGAATATAACGAACCCGAATTCGAAAATGGTTCTCCGATTTCCAATTCCGAGTCGTTATCCATTAAACCATTCACACATCTAAGCTTACAGTAACTGATATTCCCAAGCGGTCATCAATCTAGATGCTGACCCGTTTAGACGCTGTTTAACTTCGCAGATCTTACGAGAACTGGTGTTTCAAAATCATTTGATTGTAAGATTCGAATTGTTATAATAATCGATGTATTTCACGTATTTTCATATTTGGTTATAATAAGTTGATTATGCCTATCAACTAACCAGCTCTACGAGCATACAGCCTCAGGCTGGAGAGCGTGTAACAGACCAAGAAGACGCTGGAGCGACTCAATGGCAGACACTCTCAGAACCCACGACTTATCTCTCCTCCAGGCTACTCGTCTTGCCGCTGACAGGCGACTGTGTCTCTCCGTGATGCTTAACAGCACAAGTGGAAGGAAAAACTAAACTCAAAATTCAATGTTTAAAATGGAGATCCGATCCGTGTGAAACAGTAATATGTTTAAAAAGTCCCAAAATCCAGCAGTTCAAGCAGCTTTTTGCGTCGTACCTTATCAAAAGCTTTTGCATAATCTATAAAACATAGATACGTATCCTTCTGCATATCATTTTGAGCGTAAATATCGCATTACTTGTACCAGTGTCATTGAGGAAGCCATATTGTTATTGTCCTATTTTTGTTTTTTTCTTGTCCTATTTTCAGTCTTTTCTTGTCCATTTTTAGGTCTTTTCTGCACGCGCTCTATTCATCAGAATTTGGATGGTATCTTTCGTTATAAGGTTGATTGTCGGATTTAGTTCAGATTCGTTTGCATCTAACTTCTTATACATCGCTATTAAAACTCAGCTCTTCCGGTGTATAGACACGATCGTATACGTCATTAATCATTTCTATGTATCCTTTTAATATATTATTATTATTATTATTATTATTATTTCCTTTGATTTCTGGTGTGTACACATTTCTTTCCGGGACCCGCCCAGAGACCTAAGGTTAGAAATGGTATCATGACATTTTCCACTGACAAAAATCAAACATATTTTATATAGATAAAGCCCTTCGTAAAGTGTGGGCTGTGCTCGTGAGAACAATTTTTTGCATTTCTTTAAGGCATGGACATCGAGGAATCTCTTCAATGGAATCTTTTCTAACCAATCCGAGGGCTCCAACTACAACAGGGTTTGTTGATGTTCCCATGTGCCAGATTTTGAGATTTCGATTTCAAGGTCCTTATATTTTGATAGCTTGATAGTTTTTTGAAGATATTATTATTATTATTATTATTATTATTATTATTATAATCAACTTATTATAACCAAATATGAAAATACGTGAAATACATCGATTATTATAAGAATTCGAATCTTACGATCAAATGATTTTGAAACACCAGTTCTCGTAAGATCTGCGAAGTTAAACAGCGTCTAAACGGGTCAGCATCTAGATTGATGACCGCTTGGGAATATCAGTTACTGTAAGCTTAGACGTGTGAATGGTTTAATGGATAACGACTCAGAATAAGAAATCGGAGAACCATTTTCGAATTCGGGTTCGTTATATTCACTTAGGCATGAATTCACCTCTTCTCCCCCAGCTAAGGGTTAATTAGTAGGACATATAAAATGATTATTATCTTAAACAAAAAATCCTACAATCTAATTGTAGTATCGTATGCAAATTAGATAGACAACTATAAATAGAGAACAACTGGCGAACATAGGGGCTATGCCTAGCAAACTCGGTTGTTATTCAGGACATGGAGAACTGCTCTACGACTACTACTACGCAGAGAGATATGCAAAACATAATTCCAATACTATTTTCTGGCTTTAAATAACTAGCAAAAGGTGGATACGCCTTAAAAAAAAATCAATCAATCTTTAGTGCTATTAGCTTCCCCTGCAGATAATTGGGACACACCTCCACCACGCTAGATATTGTTACTGTGATGTCTGCAGTAAGTAGAGTTTTGTCAGTGCCACCACTAATTTCAACTATACTGGTTACCAATCAAGGCTAAATAGACTTGTTATTTAAAATCATTATTATCCAAAAAAATTTTTTACAGTTTAAAAATATTTTAAATGAAGTGCCATACAAAACAAATTAATGAATTATAGCAAAAATATTTTTCAGCGAAATGGGTATGACGATAAACTATATCTGCGTCGTGGGTAAGACGATAAACTACGTCCAACAGCAAGCCCTCTGATCAGGAGGTTTTGTGGGACGTGGAACCACTTCTTAATTGCTGTTATTCCGAGGTTCACCCTGATCTGCGGTGGTAGCACCTGTTAGGGTCCCAGCTATGGAGTTAACACCGAAAATGGGCTTAAAACACTATAAAAATGTAAAAATAGGTTTTAATACTAGAAATATTTAAAAAAAAATTATAACCAGCAATACATTATTACCAGCTCTAAATTTTTGAAAAAAAATATTACCAGCAATAAAAATGTTGTCGGCATTAAATAACACATTGAGGTTGGTATGCTGTAAAACAAACCAAACCAAACCAGAAATACTTTGTAAAAAATTATTACCAGCCATACATTTTTGGAAAGAAATATTAGCAATAAATTTTTGAAAGCAAAAAATATTACCAGGAATACATTTTGAAGAAAAAATATTACCTGAAATAAATTTTTTGAAAAAAAATATTACCAGCAAGAAACATTTTGTCGGCATTAAATAACCAATTGAGGTTGATATGCCGTAAAACAAACCAAACCAAACCAATCAGCTAATACTTCTTTCATATTTTCAAAATATTTTATTTGAAAATTGAGAAATTATAATTTTAAGTAATTAATAAGCAATTGCTATATTTTTATCAATAGCAGTATTTGAAAATGACGCAATCTGTACAAGCAGATATTTACGTGACACACAAGTTCTCGTAACTTAAACTAAGTTCTTGTGTCATTTTACCTCGTAAACAAGGGTGCTGCAAGCAGTTAATTAATCACTGGAAAGCCTAACCGAATGCTGATAACTTTGCGCTGGAAAAGCCAGTCTAAATTGCTCTGTGTAATGTATAAGGTCAAGGTTTGAGCAATGAGTTCATGTAACAGAGAATAAAATGTTTGCCTGAATCTTATCTTGGCGTTTTATTTAGTTTCGTAGTAAAATTTACAGCTTTCAATTTAGGACCATATTCTGTTCAAATAAAATTAAATGGATAAAAATTTACAGTTTCTTTTTTTTTAAGAGAAAAAAACAAGCTCCGAATTACATTTCTATTAAGAGACCACTGCAACGTTTAGTATTAAGGACGGGTATACACACGCACTCAAACACACATACACACAACACACACACACTCTCTCTCTCTCTCTCTTTCTCTCTCTCTCTCTCTCACACACACACATACACACGCATACACATATACATGCATGTATATGTGTATGCATGTGTGTATCTGTTATATTGGATATTTGATCAGAGCCCGCGTCAAGGGTCAAATGTTTTACTTTGTTATAATGAAGAAAAGAAGCGGGATATAGAGTCGAGTGGGCATGCGCACTGATACAACATGTCGACCTGTTTCTCAGGCGTGCCTTATCACTGGACATGCTTTTAATTAAAAATATCCGACAAACAGGCTGAATCTAACCGAACTCTTACAAGTAGAGGGGAGACGTAATTAACATATATTTCGATAGATTAAGTGATATTTATACAATCATTTTTTTTCGTACTAACTTATCTCCTTCGGACAAGATTGTACTTCAAGGGAGAATCTCCAAATGACGTATAAAGTATTAGGGCATTTCTTTATGTCTACGGCTTACTCGAGGTCATCCAGGGGATTTATTAAAAACTTCTGAATAAAACAGCATTCTCTGTGTCGAATTTTGACTAATTTTGTGATAAAAACTAAATATTGACGATAAAATTTTGACCATACTTTTATACTAAACTGTCCTATGGAACAGATTTCCAGGAAGATGTTTGTCCAATCATTACAGTCTTAACCTATTCAAGTATAGAGTTACCGTTACCCCTCCCACCTAACCATATAAACTATCCCTTAGCGTAGCCCTCTACCTTGAGTGGCCACAGGGCTTTGTACAGGGTAAACTTTACTGTAAAAGAAAAAAGAAAAAAAAAGGTGACATGGGCGAATAAAAGCAAACAAATAATACACTTAAAAAACTGCTGAATTAAGCATTGTTAGTCAGCTACGATCAGAGATCTTGAGTATTATCCTTATACTTTATTATTGATTGATTGAGTATTGATGATCGAGTATTATCCTTATACTTTATTATGGCAAAGCAAAACCTAAATTAATTTAACACACTTCAATTCAAAAGATAAGTCCGTTAGGACATTCAGTAGAAACATTGCAAAAAGTTTGTTTTTCTTGTCTTTATTTTTAACAGTAAGAACTTCTAGACAAAGTAGTAAAGGAAAGCAGGAAGAAAGGATTAATTATCAATTATAAGAAGACAGCTGCTGCAAATTGCTATCTTCTTATAATTGATAAATGTTATGATCCTTGTTTTTAAAAACTATAAACTGTATAAGGCCGTTTTTAAATACGCAAGTACTTTCGACTGTACATTCAGTCATCATCAGACATGGAGATTATTTTGTTTTTCGTAAAATTCAGGTAGCATCCGAGACGAAAAATATAATGCGAATCAAAATATGTTTTTTTTTTTTTTTAATGTGTTATTGATAACGGATACAAATTTTTGGAGCGTCCAGTCGTAACGATAAGCTTGATTCTATTTATTACATTTAAACACGCGCATGCGCTTACACACAGAGAGAATATATATATATATATATATATATATATATATATATTACATAATAGAGAATTCAAACTTCCCAACGTAGTAACGTTTGGTTGAAATAGGTATTCTGATGAGGTAACTTTGGATTTCTCTATTATGTAATTTCTATGCTCTGTTACAATAACTACATTGAGGTCTTTTTGTGGATACGTGTGTTTGTGTTAGACAAAGTAGAAAACATTTGTAATGACAACGCGTTTCACCTTCATTAGGTAGTTAATTAGGCGTCTTCGGGTCCGAATGAAAGACAAATCTGAGTGTATTTTTATATTAGAATAGTTAATTTAATTAGACACTAACGGCTTTAATATAAACACAATCACAGATTTTTCTTTAATTCTGAGCTGAAGACGCCTAATTAATTAACTATCTCGCGAAACGCGTTGTCAATAAAAAGGTTTTCCGCTGTGTGTGATTTCTCCACTTTAGTTCGTATTCTATATCCTACAAAGCATATATATATATATATATATATATATATATATATATATATATATATTGGTAAATTATAATTTTGACATACATTATATAAAGGCATTTTGAATAGACGATTTAACATAAAATTCTTACCTAATAATATTTCAAGATTGACATGAGACGTAAGGTTTACGATATAATGCAAAGTGTTATCCAATATACATTATCTATCTATCTCTCTCTCTCTCTCTCTCTCTCTCTCTATATATATATATATATATATATATATATATATATATGTGTGTGTGTGTGGACATTTATGGATTTGCCCAGCTATCCTTTTTAATACAAGCTTTCTTAAAAATGACTGACAATATACTTATATTAAGCTTCCTATTTCTCTATGCGAACAAGAGCTTTTGTTTTGGGAATTAGTGAATGTAGTAATTGTTTAAATTTGTGTTGGAGCCGAGAGCTTTCGGTAAATCTATTCGCTCGACTTCAGTCACTTTCTCGCCGACATGTCTTGGCTTCCCTCTGTCTTTTCTACAAATATTTTCATGGTAATTTCTCTAACGATCCTTTTACGTGGTACCCGGACTTAAGCTTGCTACTAGACTGGCATTTCGGTCCCGCCCTTTTACGGTTTCTTTTCTCACACTTTTCGCTTGTGGAATTCGCTTAGTTCCTTGATAACAAGAATCTTCAAAAATTTAAATGCAACGTCAAACAGCATCTTCTGTCTTCTTGAAATCCTATTCAGCTTTTATTCTTTCCCGGGTCTATCTTATGCCCAGTATTTTTCTTCCACCATCACTCTCTTTACCCCCACTGCATCCCAGTGGCATGTCCACCTTGCTTGGGGTGAAATGATTAAAAAAACACGATATTTTTCAACTACTTTGGTTGAGCTATTTTCAGTGGTGTGTAAATCAAGGTCACCTTCCATGGTGAGATACGAACTCGCGTGTCTGTCTGTATATGTCTATATTTATGTGAGTTACTTTATTGACGATTTTATTATACAGAGAGGAAAACAGAGAGATAGATGGATAAACATATGAATAATTATATTTTCTACTTCGGATGCAAATATAGACGCAACTAGCTAGCCAGATAGACTTTTTTTTTGTATATGCACATATTAATTATCAGCTTGAAACGAATTTAACTGTTAACAATATACATATATTTATTCGCGAATATATACATATGAAGACTCATTAATTTCTGATTTCCATATTATTTTCTTTTTCTTTTTTTTTCATGCTTGCCACTCTTTCTGTTAACCTGTCTGCCACTTGTGTCACTGTTAAAGACCTTTTGAATAAATGAAGCTAAAACCATGAATTCAGATTTCAATGGAATGTCACACGCATCGTGCAAATCCATTATACCGAATGTAAAGGTCTGGAGTTTTAAAGACACTCCACATTAGAAAAAGAAAAACACACAATGAATGAACATTAAAATGTATATTGCATCAGATGTCAGATGTCCTCATTTAGAATTAAATAGATACCTAATACAAAATGCCTATAAACGAAATGTCAATTTTTGTATGAACAGCTGTTGTTATAGACATGAACACATCTTTGATACAATTGCCATTATTTGGGCTCCTGCAATAGTAGACGTATTCTCGTGTGTTTGTTCATTACCTATCTCGTGCCACACTAACCTAAAGTTAGTGAATACGTATTGGGTAGGAACAAAAATTCATGGCGTTTTTCAATTGGTTGTGTTTGAACACGTGATTTTCTTTCATACGTGACTGAAACTTTCTGGAAGGTAAAATTTCAATGTTTCTTTGCGTATGATTAGTTTGTAGATTAGGAATTTAAAATGATTTTACATTAAAAGTGAAAATAGAGGAAAATTAAATGCTTTTGATGCGCATAATTAAGTCAAACTTAGCATAAAAATAATGAAAAATGAGAAAATCCACAGTCATCGCTGAAATCTGAAGAGTGGACTGAACAATTACATAAAACTTCCTCTACGAAACTCCAGAGTTCAGGTGGTGAATATAACATCTAACAACTAAGTGACATTTTTATGTGTCACTTAGCTGTTAACGGTATCAGTTTATAGAAGCGGACAAACTCCCACGATAAATAGTTTGAAAAATCCTACGAATTTAAAATTTAAAATTCGCGGGTGAAAATGATCATTAACTAATGGTATCTTAATTCCAACTGTACGAAAACTTATGCTCTGTTTAATGAAAATAAACATTGGACGCTCTTTGGGAGTCAGTTTTAACGTTTAATATTTAAAATTCTATATTGTGTTAATAGGACTCGCTACCAGCGTAAATAGTCCACTAGGTTCTAAAATGGAAATTTTGATCTGGAAGACTAAGAACGTTCCGGCAGGTGTGCAGTCCCAGATGATGACTAAATTGAAACGCTGATTAAGAATAACCCAAGTCACACAACACGGAACATCGCAGAGTTAGTCCATAAATAAAAAAAAAAGAAAAAGAAAAAAAGAACGATCACAAGCGATGAAAAATGAATTGTTTACAACAATGTGGAACAGAAAAGCTCGAAGGGAAAGGAAATGAGCTTCCGTTAACCATTCTAAAAGCCGGTCTGCACCCAGAAAAGGTTATGCGAGTGGGACTGGGAAAGTATTGTGTATTACGATGAATTCAGACAAATATTGATCCCAAATGACGCGATAAAAAATAGGGATCGATGAAAAGCAGCCGCATTTGGACGATCAGAAAAGAACTATCTTTAGTGAAGACAACCCCTGACCTCACATCTCTTTGCTGACCTGACATGAATTGGTAAAGCTTGACTGGGGTTTTCTAATGCGCACTACTTACTCATCTGACTTTAAACCTTTGGATTAACACTGATTTCTATCTATACAAATTACACTTAATCGGAAAACCTTCAATTCTCTGAAAGCC
>CAHIKZ030002445.1:1207500-1215000 GCA_903632075.3 Acanthosepion pharaonis | reverse complement strand
GAGAAGAAGTATGTTCATGCCTTTCCCAATGGTATTTACAAGTAAGCGAATATAACAATTCCGACTGGAACTCAGCCCTCTGATTTCCAATTCCGAGCAGTTATCCATTACACTAACCACACATCCAAGCTTACAGCATTGCGTATCCCCATATATTACTGACCAGGTTGCACATTGCTTAACTTCGGTGATCATACTAGAATCGGTGGTTGAACGTGATATGACCGTAAGCCAGTTTTTGTTTTAATTGCAAGTTGAGGTATTTAAAAATAAAATTAACTGATCGTGACGTTTTATCAGAGAAAATTGTTACCATATCCTTGTTAAAAAAAAAAATAAGACCACACCAAAAAAAAAAAAAAACCACCAAAAAACCCCCGAAAAATTCAAGGAATTTATATTTAGTCTATATTTTAAGTTTGCCTTCGATGGCTCATGTTAAAATTTGCAGTTCATATGTCCATTTTCTTTGGCTACTGAAAGACGGCATCCGTGTCATTTTTTCTGATTTAGCATCACATAATATGTAGTCGTTAAAAGCAGACTGATTATATAATGTTCCAATGCAAAAAGTAAATAAATAATGAGTAAAATTTTAAAAAAAGAAAAGATCTTTATTTATATATTTGTTTAAATGTAGTGAAACGGCTTCTGTTTCTGATTAAATTCCATTCCAGTCGGTCTCGCATCCTCTTTTCAACGTATGTACGCAGAATAAGAGGAAGTCAATCCACGTGCAAACGACAGGAATATGAGGGAACGGATTATTACCAGCAAACTGCACATGCATTGTCTTACTTTTTTTTTCTAGTTTTTATTTTCAAGCGAAATTTCAAAACACCTGTTGATGGGAGCAATAATAAAAATAACATTCTTTTTTTTTTAAAATTACATTTAAATTTGCAAATAAAAATATTTATATACTATATATATATTGTTATGAATAATCAAGAGTGGTCTCCCCTTGTTTTGTTACTCTCCACTTTGAGAGAGCTATTTCTGTTACTGGAGCTATAAAAGGACACTATACGCGAACCTTGTATTCTCAGTTGTATAAAGTTTTCTTGAAGCCTTCATCTACGGACATTCGTCATTACATATATATATATATATATATATATATATAATTTTCTATGGTGATTGATTTTTATTTGCCAATCCGACAGATTATTGTCACTTTAAACATTATTTTTAGTGGATACTCATATTTGAGTAGACGCTCCATTTATTTACTAAATAATATATTTATGTGTTTTAGTCTACCGGCCAGAATATTCAAGAAATCTTATTAAAGAGAGCAATTTTTTTCTTCACTGAGAATTTTCGAATATTCAGTCCGAAATATCCAGTTCAAATAAATTAATATAATTTTTAATAAGTAATATAATATATACTCAAATATGAGTATCGACTAATATATATATATATATATATATATATATATATATATATATATATATATGTGTGTGTGTGTGTGTGTGTATTTGGGCAGCAATCAGTCTTTTATTCAAGTTTCATTAAAAATGACTTACAAGGTACTGACATATAATAATGATGAAAATATCCTCCTTAAAATATCCCTACTAATTATCAAATAATATGATGTATATTACAGCAGATTTTCATGCTGTAATACAACACATTCATCAGGCGGATAAGATTTAACATTTTTATTTTATCAGCTTGACGACTATTGATTATCATCTCAATATAATTGCATTAATAATAATTTATAATTTAATAGAATAAAAACTTCCCCTTCACTTATATATTCATTCTAACTTCGACGGCTTTTTCCTTCGAAATCCGCAGAATATTGGCCGTTATCTATATATCTTAATTAAATGTTAATTATTCATTAATAATTAATTCCTTAATAATTATATATACATTTGTGCTTTACTAACAGCAGTTTCAGCAGCAGATAGATTAGTTTTATGGCTCAAAGTTCTACACGCAGGATTGTCCCACAGGACAGTAACCTAATGGAATATAGCGTTGGTTAGTGAATTTGGTGACATAGTAGTTGTGACTTTAATACATGGTGCAATTAGTGTATACTTAGGCTCAGTGGAAACAGAGCGAACAATTGAGCATTACTATATAAAATTTACACGATTTATCCATAATGGTCAACAGAACAAGAAAAATGTACCCCTGTAAATTAAATAAAGTGTTCTGTTTGAAGTCCTTTGAAGTTTACTTGGCCCGGCATGCACATGATGAACGCTAGGGAGTACAACGGACAAAACGCTGTGATGACAATAACAACAAAGATGTTCGTGTTCAAATAATCATATATATATATATATATATATATATATATATATATATATATATATTATTTTTAATATGACAAACAAGGTAAATTTTGTAAGTTTTCAGCAATAGACCCGTTCTAAATTGTGACACATTGTTGTGTTTGGAAACTAAACAAAAAATACACTGAGACTGAATTACTCTCACACAAAACAGTAGAGAAAACAAATTCAATAAAATACACCAAAAACTGCACTTCCCCACCACACGGAAATGGTAGAAGATAATAATAAATAAATAATCACTATAGACAATTTCTAAACACACTCAGCCCTTACAAAAAGAAAGGACTGGTTCCCATATATATATATATATATATATATATATATATATATATATATATATATATACACACACACACACACACACACACACACACACACACACACACATATATATATATATATATATATATATATATATATATATATATATATATATATATAAAATGTCGACAAAGTCCGACAATTATTTTAAGACATTTTTATGTTTATACGTTCTTTTTATAGATACAAATATTTAAGTAAATTCTCTGTTTATAATAAACAGTTTTAACGACATTTACCGAAGGTCACATATTTTCTATGACATTCAGGCCGGTAAATGTTAACACCGTATAAACTAAGAAAATGTCTTAATATATATATATATATATATATATATATATATATATAAAGAAATATACCCTTAAGGTGTGCTATATTTATGGGATAAAGTGCTCAATAGCAGTGTGTAAATATAAAAGTGAACCTTTAAGTCAACACTTAGAGGCGACAGGCTGTTTCATGCTAGATGCAATTGTCAGGCCATATATATATATATATATATATATATATATATATATATATATATATATATATGCGTGTGTGTGTGTGTGTGTGTGTATAAGTTGTTACATACGAACGTATACCTAATCACTACAAATATGCATATTTGTTTCTTTGCATAAATTTATAAACATCTCATCAGGTGGTGAACAAATATTCCTTTCGTTCTCATTACATTTATATATATATATATATATATATAGATAGATAGATAGATAGATACACCTAGTGAGCCAGACAAACCTACCTAGGTTTCACCTAAACGGATCGTCAGAGAAAGTTTGGCTCTTAAGTAAGTAGTTGGCTACAGGAGTCTCTTTCATATTTATTCCAACTACTTATATTTATATATATATATCGCAGTCTGTTTCATGCCTATATGCAATCGTCAGGCTTGATTGCGTATAAGCATGAAACAAACTGTTGACGCTGGGTGTTGACTTCAATGTCCACTTTACATACACTCTGTCCCTGACATTGAGCACTTTAATCCATGAATATAGCATAGCTTAAAACAATATTGTATTATATATATGTGTATGCGTGTGCGCGCGCGTGTGTGTGTATACGAGTGTGTGTGTAACGAGAGAGAGCATGAGAGATGACAAAGAAGAAAGAACCATATTTATTCCAACTACTTACTTAAGAGCCAATATCTTCATTTTATGAGTAAAAGCAATCAAAAGAAGAGCTTAAGTATTGAACATAACAGGGTATTGGACTCAGATCCAAGTTCTTTTCATGACTCAACTGAAGCTTACGCGAATGTAATTAACGATTCTTAGGAAAATCAAATTAAGTACATGGATGCCCACAGTGACATCAACAATGTTTATTGTGTATATAGTGGTTTAAATGAGAAGCTTTTTGATTAGAAAGTACACTTATTACACCTGTTTTCTTAATATAGGAATAGCTTTGGCGTTATTTGTTAAATAAATAACTTCATATCTGTTCTACCACAACATTTTTAACATAGATCTAAATGCTCGAAGAGCTTTTTCCCAACATTTCCATATATAATGACCTGTATTTTTCATAATTTAGATTCGGACGTTTTTTTAAAGTTTATAGTGGCGTTCCTCCTTAGCAGTAGTAACAGTAGTAGTAATATTCATGGTAGGAGAAGCAGCGGTACTTATATCAATAGTACATGTTAGCGGATGCTTCGTTCCAATCTCTGACGTCACTTTCTCTCCTGGAGTCTCCAACTCGACTCTCCACTGTCTCTAGACCAACTCTTGCCCGGGCTAATTCTCTTTCTCTCTCTCTGTCTGCCTCTTCCATCTCTCTCTTCCGTCTCTCCACTCGCCCGTCTTCTTCAGCATAACTACGCGTTTATATAGAAAAATCCATCTGGTTACAACTGAACCTTGGCCCTACTACTTCGCACGCTATTATCACGGGGCTGTTTCAACCAAAATCATGTGAATTCCAAAGTTCCTTCTAGCTTACTCAGCTCTATTTCAAATTTTAATCGATAAAAATTATTTCGGCCATTTCCATTGTCTACTGATGACCCAGATTCAATGGGTACAACTTCTGCCCTAGATCAGATTTCCCTATCAGTAAACAAAATGCTCTCATTTAATTTCGCTATCCAAATCTTCTCCAATTTCACTAAAAAAAAATATACGTATGTGTGTGTGTGTGAGTTTCCCAGACTCTCTCTGCCACAGTAGCAACAGTAACAAAATCCTCGCAAAACACGGATGAGGCGAAGAAATTCGAACTTAACTGATCCACATCAAAGAAGTGTTCGTAAAAGCAGTCAAGCGGCAATCTATGGCATTTCTTTCGAAAAAAAAAACTGCCTGAATGAAAGAAAAAGTAAAAAACAGAAAAAACAAAAAATAGTTTTTGTAATGCATAAACTACAAGGATATCCCAAATAAGAGAAGAATAACTAGAAGTAATGATAATATTAGAATTTGTCTTTGGTAGCAACATGATGATGTCTATAAGGAAATCTGTGTTGACGGTCATCATCAGGCGGGTCAAGAGGTTGTGAGGGACGATAAGTGGGCACACGGCGACAACGATAGTGATGTCGGCGAGAGCGTTGATGGTCAGTCAATGATAACAGAGACGAGGGCGCAAACGATCGCAATAATTTCGGTGATGATGGCGATAATAGCGCCCTCTGGCGACCAATACGGCTTTGACGAGTGATATGACGAAATGAAATATGGGATTTCCAAACGAAGAAAGAATCGTGGAACTTAAAAAAAAAAAACAAGTTAAAGCTTTTAAAAGGAAGAAAATCAGGAATAAATTGGTTGAAAATAAAACAATAAAAAAGAGAAAAGGAAAACACGTGCCTACAAAAATGAGAACATACACATGCGTGTGCATACGTACACATACACACACACACACACACATATATATATATATATATCCGTAATTATGAAAAAAATATATATCTATATAATATATATTATATATATGATATATATATATATATATATATATATATATATATATATATATATATATATATATATATAATAAGAATAAGAATAAAAAAGAAAGAACAGTATGATATATAATCCGTTGTTCTTATTGATATTTTTTTTTTATTTTTTATTTTTACAAAACAGCGCTCAATATAAATTTACAGAGCATAAATATTATAAATTAACTGATTTAAAATATGGTTTCTTCACTACACAGTAATCATGTTTCAAAAACCGAAGCTAAAAAATTGAAATTTAATTATATAATTAAATTAAAAGCATTACTTCCGTATCATCTTCAAGCGAATTTTGGAATAACTTATTTTTAAATTTACTGTGTTTTAAACGCACATATAAATTCATAATTTCCTGTTTCTAAGGATACAGAGAAATTCAATCATTTATGTATAATATTATATAAAATATATATATTATATATATTATACATATATATATATATTATATATTATAAATATTTTGAAAAGCATAATGGTAGGCAGTGTTAGAATTCTACCTTTTTCTCATTTTCTTCCAGTCTGGAGAATCACTTCTGCGGGTATCTACCTCAGATTCCGTACTCATCAGTTGGGAATGACTTTTTCTGATGGTTTTTGCACGAGGTTAATAAAAAATGCACCACCGTCTGCACACTTATACCACAGGCTGCGAGACCTCGTAACGAGACGTTAGCTGGGCGAACTCATGCAATGTCATGTCTTGTGCCATTCTCTGCTACAATTGTCACGATGAAATAAAAACAGTAATTAGTATGAAATTGTACCACTTTTGGGTCACGATATATTTTGCTTCATGCAAATGTGGTGATATTAACAAAAGTTATGAGTAATTTTCTATATGGAGTTTCTTTCGACTCACACTGTATCCATATATATATATATATATATATTAAAGTAAATATTCTGGTAGGCAGTGACCGGCCACGACTGCTAGTTTCATGCGTTTATCACGCAATCGTCAGGCAGTCGGTAGCCGGTATATACCACTAGGCGAGTTCAAGATAGTGAACCAACCAAATCCGCCCGGGAGAGGTAAGCCATCTGGCCACGATCAAAAATAGCCGAAAACTAAAAAATAAATAAATTCTACCGGAAAAGAGGTTGCCTATTACAACGAAAACGATATATATATATATGGACAGCGATCCTTCTACTATATAGCCTTCATTGAATATGACGGGACAAGGAATAATTTTTTATTCATTTTTTTTTCCTTTCTTACATTTCTTCTTTTATGAGGAATAAGATTTAAAATGGACAGTTCTTACAAATTCTTAAGTACTAATTAAAAAAAGTTATAATAACGCTAAAAATGAGTAAAAATCTCACAAAATATTCTTTATACGTCGTATTCAAGGAAACATGTCTATAAAAGAAATAAGTAAAACGGTATTTAAACAGAAATTAAACGGAAGAAAAATATGAAGAAAAAGGAGACGAAGAAGAAAATGAAAAGAAAGAACGATACAGGACGAAGAGGGAAAATGACTCAAAAAGGGAGGCAACGGGAATATGAGAATAAAATGTCTAAAAAAAGAATAAGAAAAGAAGAGAGAAAGAGAAAGAGAGAAAGACAGTGAAAGAAAGAAAAAGAAGTGCGAGAAAAAAAGCACGAAATCAAGAGGACGAGATAAAGACATTAAAGAAGATTGAAGGAAAGAGGACGAAAGAAAGGGAAAAAAAGAAGAAAGAACGAGTAAAATAGAGCGAGAGAAAGGTGGGAAAAGAATACGATACTGCCTAACATTAGTTGCTTCTGTGTTGTTGAGGTGCCGTTATGTTCCATTCAAATAACATGAAGGCCAATCAGATTATAGGTTTAGCCCAAAAGCAAGTGGCGGCTGAGTCCAGGTTATGTTTCATTCTGTTGGCATCAAA
>CAHIKZ030002445.1:1190000-1205000 GCA_903632075.3 Acanthosepion pharaonis | reverse complement strand
CTCTCTCGAAAAGGCAGTACCTGCTCCTATTTATAGCTGGAAGAGTCCATGCGTGCGTGGGTAAATTACCTCAACATTTATATATTTTTGTGCTTGATTGAGCATTCACCACCGTCAGTTGCCGAGAATGAGAAAGTTAAGTTCTTGTCGGGTACAAACATCTTGACTGACAAGCTTTTGGAGAGCAAGAGCCCTGATATCACACTTGTACACAAGAGCAGCTATGAATGGTTTCTGATAGACGTTGTTGTATTTTTGGGCTAAAAACCTTGTGAAGTTGGAACGGGAGAAAATAAAAAGGCCACATGACCTGACAGGACCCATCGGAGAAATGTACGAAGCAGCAGTTCACCTTATTCCTGTAGTGGACGAACACGGCACTATTTCCCGGAATCTTTCTACCCAGCACGGCGCGTTAGGTATACCTGGTAACACTGGGAGTGCGTAAATGGCAGAACTGCTTAGAACAACGCATGTGCTAACGAATGTGTCGTGTCTCCGATGTGAGTAAGAGCTGAGATACAAACACCATCAACCGGTCGAAACATCTAAGTCGGAGAAGATCAAAATAAAATAAAATAATAGTAATATCCTTTTCAGTTTATATACTCCAGTCAGTTTTACAACTTTGAAAATATAAACATGTAAATAAAAATGCGAAATATATGAACCACTGATCAAAAGTTTATTTAAAATTTCTCTGTATATTTTTAATGTTTCACGTCAGACTTGATAAATTCACGTAAACATTTGAGTTTTTCTAAAGAAATTTAAAAAAAGATGGTTATTATTATTATTAATAAATTTTCGACTAACCTTTGTTCAATCTTAATTTCAGCTGCTTTTTATCTGAACGCCCACAAATTGAAAGACATCTAAGAAATTAAGAAAATACTACAATTAATTTCTATTAATATAAAGGTCATATTTTGTGTCTACACGTTTTTCATTAAAAATCACCGTTTCTTAACTGTTCCCAAATTACTTTATTTACGTTTCGGTTGCAAAAGTAAAGCAAACAGATATGAACTTCGAAAGGTTCCAACGAAGGAAGTGCATTTTTAATAGGATAATTGAGTGTAGCTTTGCTCCAATGGCTTCCCGTAGCTTAATGGTAAACCACACCTGCTTCGAGGGTGGTTTCTCTGATTAAAAAGAGATGCCAAGACATTAATATCTCAATATAGGTACTTATTGATGTCATCGTTTTCATTGGATATCTAGTCAAGCACGTGCACCAACAAAGAATAAAGTTGATATAAATCGAAATTATGTCGAATTAAAAGATCCATTAATTACTGAAGCTCTACTTTATTTATGTTTCAAATACGAAAATAAAGTTAGCAGATATAGACTTTGAAATGTTTAAAAAAATATTTTCCTTTCTTAATAGAGAAATTGAACTTTGTTGTAATGGCTTCCCGTAGCTTAATGATAAAGCACGCAAGGTTAGAATGTACTCTACCAGATTAAATTAGAAAAGAAATACAAATATAGTTTCGATTTCTGTCGAGAGGTACATATTTTTAATAAGATTTTGATCTCTAAGCCAGTAGATATTAATTTCAGATTTTAAAAATCGGGGACGCCTACTCAAACACGTGAAATAAATATAACATTTGAATTACTTTCAATCCTATTTCCCAGAGATGAAACATCGAAAGCCTTTCGCTGTTCTATCGCTATTTCCATGAACTACATTCCTTAGTTCCACCAGTTTTAACTTTCACGGCTAAGACCCACCATGCCACGGGCATTGTAGTGAATCACTCTCAGCCTCTTTGTATTCCATTGGTGAAATGTAAGTTCTGCTCAAGCAGCTTTTTCCCAGGAACCTCTGCTTTTTGAAACCAACTCCAAAATGGATGCTTCCTCGATCACGACACATTTGATTGGTTCAAGTCTAGGGTTAACCGTTATCTTTGCCACATATTTCTATAAATTGTTCCTCATATTCTGTTTGCCTCTACCTCGAATGGCTTTGAGGCCTTGTCATCATTGTAAAAAAAAAAAAAGAAAGAAATAATGTCAGACTAAAAAAAAAATCATTCATTATTTTTTTTATCTAATTTACAAACAGTTGTAGAAAGACGAACTGAAAATTACGTAAAAAAATGAAATTAAGATGAAAGAAACACTCGTTGAAAATTAGATAGAAATGAACAGACTAGGATAGTAGAACATCTAATCAACTGGAATCGTTTCTATCAATGTAAAACATGACGGTAGACATATCGTCGCAATACTGTTTTCAGCCGGGTTCAAAAAGTATCTGTTTTTGCCTTGTGTTCATGTGTGGATTGTCTGTTTTTATAAAGACAATACTTTCGAGGTTCATTTCTTTTACGGTAGTGCAAAAACCCCGACTTAAATTGTTTCATTCACTCGTGAACTCATCCATACTCACCACTCCTTGCACGCACATAAGAAAGAAAGAAAGAAAGAAATGGCGGGGTGCAGAGGAGAGAATGAAAACAGCGTTCGTTAATTCTGCCACCCACGCTGAGTTCTTCTGGAGGATCCCAGGTGCAAGAGAAGTTCCCTTTTAAAAATTCCAGTTTTTTTTTGTTTTTTTTTTCCCAACCGCACTGATTTCACCACCAAACATTTGTCGCTATCTGCATGTTCGCCGTTTCTCTTTCAAGACTGTCTGGCTAATTTAAAAAGGGAAAAATAATTTTATTTAGAAGAGGAAGGAATATTTTACGATTGTTTTACCAAAATAGATAAACCTGTCATCGACACCAGTTCGGGGAAGAAGATATTTTACGTTTTCCTTTTTGCATTTTTTTTTTTTTACTTTATTAACACAGAAAACCTCCTTTTGGTGATTGAAAAATTCAGTAGATCACTGTATATCTGAGAGGGTGCTCGGGCCGACCGAAAATCTGACTAATGTCCAAACATTAGAACTTCTTTTTTTTTTTTTTTTTTTTTTTAGAAGGGCTATTTGGTTAGGCTAAGAACTTTTGTTCACTCCCTTATATATTTGCAAATGAATGAGGGAGACTAACACACCCAAATGTTTACTAAATGTTTGCCCAACACAATGCCCAAGTGCCACTTAAGTTAGAGCTTGTATAGAACTTAACAGGAGGAAGTAAATGCAGATTATAAGGATGTGTAGGATAGATAAAGTTGTTCTTAAACTTGAAGTACTTAAGATTATATATATATATATATATATATATATATATATATATATAGTTGTATATTTAGGCAGCAATCCTTTATGTATGTTTCATTAAAAAACGACAGACAAGGTACTGCGTTTAATCTTTTTATTTAATTTTTTTTGTGTTCTGACAAAAGCTTTCTTTTCTGGACAAAGGGTGTGTAAGAACTGTCCAAATGTTTTATATTTCCGAGCGCTTTCGGCTATATCTTTAGCCATTATCAAGGATGATTCGATTTTCAGCTTAATTGAGTGTGTGCTTTCTGTGTATGTATCAGTGTGTGGTAGGAATGTTTTTAATTTGTCCAGAAAAGAAAGTGACCTGGTATTGAACTTACAACTCTAGGCACTGGATCTAATCAACGCCTTTACCCACTGGGCCATGAAGATGGGGACAACAGTCTGAATAATGTAAATAATATAAGTAACCTTAATACCTCATTTCAGAGATATAGACAGATACTAAAAATAATGTTTGAATTAATCGAAATATGTCGGATTAAAAAAGCAAAATCTGTTAATTCTTAGAAATGGCTTTGTTTACGTTTTGGATAAAAACTGAACAGATATGGCTTTCGAAAATATATGAAGGAGTGAATGTGTTTTAAAATTTACGATTGACATAGACGATCAATCAAAGCACACCAGATCAGAAGATGGTTTTCACTGCAAAGGGAGACGTATGTATGAATCCTAACGGAAGCCTTCTTTTCTTTATTAAGTTTTGTCGAGTGCGCAGGCTGGTAGATGAAATAATAATTTTTTGAAAAATGTCGCGTCTACTCCAATACGGGTACCCACTAAAAATAAAATGTGTGTGTCTGTAAGTATAAGACGTAAATATTATAGGACGTAAATATTAGGGACGTAAACAGACCACAGACGACATTGAAATAAGTGGCCTTTCAATACGAGTTGAAATTATGGTCAGACTTATTAAGATGAACGACTAAGGCATTGTGTGTATTGTTTTGTAAAATCCCTTTTGCGAGCATATAATCTTTTATTTAAACTCCTTGTACCTGACTCCGAAAGAAAAATACAGGGATTCCTTGTAGGTAACACAGGAAGGAAAATTGAGAAGATAATGAACGAAAGCGTGAAAAAAGGACTAAGTATAAATTGTAAGAAGACATTGTTTGGCAGTGAGCAAATTTTAAATAAATAAATAAAATAAAAAACATGTAAATTAGAAATTGGAGATGCCAAAATCAAGCAAGTACAAAAATTGAAATATCTAGGAAATGTTTTAACAAATAAGCGAAAATGCATAGATATGATACCTATAGAATGATACCTTCGAAAAGTTAAACAAATTATTGAGAAACTGGGAAATATCGTCAGAAACAAAGAAAAAGAGCTCTAAATTGTTATGTAATATCGGTATATATATATATATATATATATATATATATATATATAAAATATATATATATATAATATATGACGATCGCAAAAAACAAACCAAGCGTCAAATCATATATATATATATATATATATATATATATATATATAATTTCTATATGTATTATATATGCCGGTACTTACTGAAAGCCCCAGTATCAGTGATAGAGCTCCTTAGTTGCATGGAATGAGTTTGTAAGCCTGGGTTTCACCGTGAAACCCAGGCAAACTCACATCCATACAACTAAAACACACACACACACACACACACACACACACACACACATATATATATATATATATATATATATATATATATATATAATATATATATTATTTACAATATATATGCATTTACACACACATATATATATATATATATATATATATATATATATATATATATATATATATATATATACAAACATTTTAAGAATCGCTTACATCGCTATGGTGAGGTAGCACAATTTGTGTACTAAAACATGAAATCTATTGTGTAGCAATTTTTCACATGTTTTTGTTTTAATCTCAAATATATATATATATATATATATATATATATATATATATATATATGAGAGGAGGTTGTAAATGTTTTGGATCGAAAAACACTTTTGATGTTTGGTTATTTGAGGAGATTTCATGAGAAAAAAAGAAATGTATTTTTATGTAATATCGATCTTCGTATATGGCAGCGAAAGCTGGACAGATGAAAAAGATGAAAAACAGACTTGATGCAACAGAAATGCGGTTCTACTGAAAGATGTTGAGAATACCATGGATTGGACATGACGAAGTTTTAGCTAAAATAGAAGCAAAAAGGACACTTGTACTTAACATCAGTTGAAGAGAGAGTTGAAATTCCTAGTGCACTTAATGAGGAAAGAGGACTTAGAAAAAGTGACACTGACAAGGTATATTAAAATTGCAGATAGGCACAGAAAAGCAGGGTATAACCTACTGGTGTTACCTAGCTGGTGTAAATGTTTGGCAGAACCATAGGAGAGATAGCGAAAAAAACAGAGAGAGGGATATGTAGAGAACCCTGATTACCCACGTCCTGATGGGAGACGGCACATAGAAAAGAAGATGTTGCTTCTATGTATTTCTATTTTGTAAATTCCTGCTTAAGAATTTTAATTTATTATCATCATATATAAATAAATCAAGTGCTTTTTTTATTGAACCAAGCGTCAGAGTGAGAATATGTTTATTATTGTTATGGGATCTTACCAATAATAATAATAATGGACTATTCCATACTTAAATACTGCGCCTCAGGAGTAGGCAAGGAGTCAGTAGTTCAAATCAGTTAGTAGTTCAAGTCGAGTCAAGAGTCGAGTCAGCAGCAGTCCGAAACAGAGTCGCGTTCAGACAATTACTGCAAGGCATTGAAATAGTGATACTGGTCGAGACTACATTGTTCTCTCTACTAAACCTGATTGTTCATACTAACACTTCTACTTCCCTGTATATATTCCTGTTTGTAATATATCTGTGTTATTCCATACCTGTGTTCGAGTTCTTCTTTATTGGTTCTACCTTGGACTATCACCGTGGTACATAACCGGGCCATAACAACTATGAATCAAGAACTTGTGTCGCCAGAACTTAAATAATCTATCACTGTTTCCCTAATTCATATACAATTGTTCTGCTAGCAGTTGCACATTTAAACTTAAATCTGAGTGCACCAAGGTTGCATTCTGTCCACATTTGCATCTGTTCTTTTTGTTTTTGGCTGTCCATTTCTTGTGTCATTTGTATTCTTTCTTGAACGGCCTGTGTCACTCATAAACATTTGACTTCTTCATTGCATGGTCAACATCAGCCATTTTTAATAGGACCAGCTTCATTTGCACTTTTATGAATCTTCGCACAAAATTTGATGTTAATCTTCTCCTCTATATTCCTCTCATTCATTTTCCGCCAACAGTTTGACATGAACACCTGCAACTTCCTCTACTGCTCGGCAACAACTGACTGATCTAGCTGGCTTGCGTCTCAAGAAAGCGCAAGTTTGAACATATTCGAATGTGCTCAAGTAAAAAATGTTTTCTTGATTCATATCGCCAGCGATATACTATGGTCATTCTAGGAATTGAATTGTCACACCTCGTGTGTACGCTCTTATGTGCGTACGTATAGCAATTCAGAAATGTATCTCCGTGCAAATATATTTTCCACACAAAAACATATCATCCAAACACACCAACTGTCGTCCAAAGAAACAACAAAAAATGTTTTAACACACACAAACATTGAAACCTATTCAGATGCAAGCGTATAGGTACACATCAAACCGAGCGAGTTGGATGCCTGCACACTTTTAACCAAATCTTCTAAATATTTACCTAAGAATTTTTCGGTCTAGATTGTTAGAAAGACCACACACACGTACATGCGCGCGCACATACTCACACACAGCCAATGAATACACGTATGGTTACATATGTCCAGAGATATACAAAAATTCTAGAGATTAGAAAAAAATTACAAATAAAAAGAAACATTCAAATTAATTACAACCGAAACTTATAAGATAAAATCTTCTCGAGTGAAAATTTAAAAGACCAGCTTCAAGTCTATTAAAGTAAAGTACAATTTTTGGGTGAACTTCGAATAATTTGACATAAAGCCCTCAACACGCAAGCAGAAAAGAATACACAAGATTTATACTTGCTGATAAATTTTCTAAACATTTCTTAATATTATGTCGAAGAGAAGTCACGGATTCTTTTCTTTTTTAGCGATTTTATTTGTAAATGAATCGACTTTTGAATCGGGGTTGTCTTTCCTTGTTTTAGCTGAGTTGCCTCATCAGAAATTGAGAAAAGAGTTATTGGGTGTATATCTTTTGTAAGCATATACAGTATAACCTTGATTTAAAGAACCTATTAGGTGCGATTATGTTCCTTAAATCCGATAAATGCCTCATTTCGTAAAGGCGAAGCAAATTGCATTAATCACTACATTTACTGAATATAATTTTGTTAAATCCAAGTTAGTCTGTGTGAGAATGATCCATGGTGCATAAAGATGCATAACAAATGAAGTAATATTTCTTTGTTCACATTGAGGGGATATTTTGAAATTGACGTTTTACATGTAATCTGCACTGTAATTTATTATGAAACCATAACCGACTTTTAGGAAATTTCCAAAGCTTTAAATGTAAATAAGCCTAACAGTTTTTGATGGGTACTATGCTAACAGGGTTGTCAGCACTGGCTTTCAAAACCCAAATTGAGTTTTTCGATACCTGTCTGAAATGATACAATTTTTTTCGTTCCAAATTTAATGAAATCGGAGGTATCCAACGTGCTTTAGTTTCTTAAATCCGGAGAGCAGCAAAAATGAAACAAACTCCTTCAAAATAATCTTAAAACCGGATAGTAGCAAGCATGAAATAGACTGCGTCAGATTAATCTTAAATCCGGAGAACAGCAAAGATGAGACAAACTGCGTCAAATTAATCCGAAATCCAAGAGTAGCAAAGATGAAACAAACTGCGTAAAAATAAATCTTAAATCCGAAGTGTAGCAAACATGAAACAAAGTGCGTCAAATTAATTTTTTTAATTTTCGAAAACCATGAAAGATTCGGTGAATGTTAGATGCAACCCAACAAATCAGGATTGCCAAATAAACTATTGTAATGTTTACCTCCAAATATTCACAAAAAAAGAGGATACATGAAAAAAAAAATATAAAAACAAAATTTCATCGTTAAAATATTTGTTATTATTTACACTATTTACATTGTTTGAACTGTTGGCTCCATTTTTGTTGCCATGTTCACGACGTTTCGGCCGTTGTACGCACGCTCCAGCCTTCTTCAGGTGATTGGAATGTCGAACTGAAATCTTTATTCACGGCCGAAACGTTGTGAATATGGCAACAAACATGAGGACAACTGTAGGAACAATATAAATAGTGTTAATAATTGCAATACCACATCTCAAAAATATAGTCAGATTTGTGTTATTATTAAGAAGAAAAATCTTCTTTTTTTTTTTTTTGTAAATTTTTTATTCCTTTTAGAACATTGGAAATTTCGCTTAAAAATCTTCTTTTTGGCGGGTATCAACGCGGTACCTTAAATATGTACGGGAAATTTGAGCGTGGTTTTACGATGAAAAACATTGAATTGGAAATTCTTGCAAAATATCAGATAATTTTCGGATTTTAATTAAGCTTTCAGGACTTATTCAGAAATGAATTAAATTACTTTTAACACATTTCTTTTGTAGAAAATCTTTGTAAAACGTATTTTTACATCCGTTCACCCCCACCCCTATGCTCACACACGCGCACACAGACGTACGCACACAAACACACACACACGCACGCAATTCATTTAAATTTTATAAAAATTTGAAATATCATTTTTTTTATCGCTTAACATTTACAAAGACAATTCCCCGAAGAATTTAAATCAGCAATTTTTTTTCTATCAAACAGGACCCTCAGTTACAGAAAATCTACTCTGAATCGTAAAATAAAAAATGGAACAATACTCAGTCGTTTTTTTAAATAGGACATCTTTTGATTGCTTTTACGAATAAAATATATTATGGAAACTATTGCCTTAAGAAAAAATAAATTCGATGAATAAATTCAATGAATAATGAATTTTTACAAGAGTGGTTTTAAGTTTTTTAATTTTAATTAGAATGAATTATCAACTTTTTAAATTCTGTATAAATTTGTAGTGCCCAAGTGATATTGTTATTATATTAAAACTGTATTTACTAATCATAAATGGAGAGGCTCGCTAGAATTCAAAATAACTCTAAATAACAATAGTATTTTAAAAATAATTCTGAATTTTCTTTGTGTTTAGATAAACGTCTCGACTGTTGTAAATACGGACATCCATACAGATTATCAGAAAATAAAAGATTTAAAATTTATTGGTAATTTTCTAATATTTTTTCAACATGCCTCTTCCTAAGTAAAGCAAAATACCTAAAATTCAATATAATATTATATTGCTTAGAATAATTTCTTAAATTTTTAGGATTACTGAGTAGTTAAACAAATTATGTAGAAAAGGCGTTCATGTATTTGTCAAGTAATCTCTTTCGATTATGTCCTTCTTACTTAAATTTCCCAAACATCAGGCTGTTAATAAATCACTTAACTCGTTAGAAAAACGCCCTCTCCCTGTTCAAAATTCCTTTTTGTGATATTTTAATCTAAAAGTAAGTAATATTTGTTTCAGTTTAGATTAATAAAACTTGAAGTCAGCTAATTTTCCTCAAATATAATTTCAGAAAAATATATTTTATTTTTGAAAGAGTTTTTAAACAAAGAAATCTATTTTGTGTTGAAAGATCTGTTAATATGAACGAATTTATAGATTTAGAATAAAAGATTCTGATCAATTAAAATTCGGTTTGATGTACACCGAAGTTTTTTGCTTATTGGGAATAGTAAATTTAATCTTTTGACTTGGAATTAAAACTAAAATTACAACTTGAAGAAATATTTTTCAATTTTTAAATGCATTTTAAGCTGAGCTATCGCGTTTTTAGAGGTAGTTATATTTTAGGCTTGATCAAGCTGATTTTCCCCAATTCAGCCGAAAAAAACTACAGTAGCCTAGAAATAATAAACAAAACATGTCTCATGTGATCTACAAGTGGTTCTTTAAACCCAATTGTTCTCAAATCGAGGTCATACTATCTTTCTGGGTGCTGAGGAAAAAAGATGCGATCCCTTTAATTCAAAAAATAGTAAAATCAACAAAAAAAATCTTAAGACACAAATGGAATATTAGTTTTAATGACAACGTTTGCGAGTTTCTGCAACTGTTTTGGTGATATTCTTCGCGGACCAAACGGAACCTGTGATTTTAGCCGTTGCTTTTTCCAGTGCTTCTTGAATATCGAAAATTCGGCCATCAACACAATCCTGGCGCCAGATTGTCGTCGTGTAGAGTGAATTGGTTTCTTCTCTTTCTTTGGAAGGGACATGACATTTATACACCTCCGATAAGGAGACAAGTGGTGTCCGGTCGATTGTTGACCATTCGCAGCTCTTCCAACAGGAAGTATGATAAAGACTGCCAAGAGAAACAATGTGATGAGATCCCAAATACAATGTTGACCAAGGAGATTGCCCGTGTCCGTTAGGTCAGGTCAGAACAGTGCAGATTGTTGTTCGCCAATTGAACAAAGAAGAAGAAGAAGAAGAAGAAGAAGAAATATGCGTACGAATTTAAGACAAAAAGGAAAACAAACAGGAGATAACATTGAAAAAGAGAAAAGTGCGAAAGTTCATCAATAAGGCCATAGACTAATTAAAAAGTTTGACAAATATATTTTTCAAAATAGTTTTCAATTTTTTTCTATGTATATAAACGTGACAATTTTTGTAGATGTGGTCACCCATACACGACATTATCAGAAAATAAGAGCGATAACTATAGTAAATTTAAAGACAAAATTCTCTAAAATTCAATAAAACATTAGATTACGGAATTATTTAAGATTAATGAGTACTTAAAAGGCGCTCGCGTTATATTCTTCAATTATTTTATATGGGTAAAGCCGTCGTAGAACGACATTAGATAAAAATCTATTTGTAATCGAGCTGTCACGGAGTTGTTAAAAAGCTGTCAACGTAAGCTTACAATAGAAAACAATATGCTGAAAGGGCTACTTTTTATCCTTCATTCATATGGCATTCATTTGTGAACAAAACACCAACATTCAACGAAGTCTGATTCACAACTTCACGAATACACCAGAAATCGGCCCCCAAAACAAAAGCCAAAAGTACAAAGTTGCGGTCATTTTATATTAACAATGAAAATCAGGCATGAACTTTTGCAATGATCTGTAATATACATGTAAATATGTATGTATGTGAATCGATACACTCCTGATCAAAAATTCAAGACCACTTGAAAAATATTGTTAAAACGACTGTTTTTCATGGAAAAATTTTAGACATTTCTTACTTAAGGTTACTAATTTTATAATCTAAAAAGTTATGTCGACAAAAAGTTATAATCCGAACATTTTATTGAGAAATTGGCATTTTTATAAAATGAGGAGTTTTACACTTGATCAAAATTATAAGACCAGAGACAAAAATTCTACAAAATTGTACGAAAAGTGTAGGAAAACATTGAGTTCTAACTCCACTGGTTTTGATGACTTCAAGCAATTCTTTGGAGCATGCTAGAAATTAGTGTTTCCATTAAGCTGCGAGGAATATTGTTCCAGCTTCTGAAGATAGCTTCACGAAGTTTATTTTTTGTTTGCCATTTCGATAAACATCTCTTGCCATCCCCAAACATTTTCAATTGGGTTCAAGTCTAGTGAGCATGCAGGATGTCTCAAGAGATGGACCCCATTTTCTTTTAGAAAGGTCAAGCTCCGGCAGGCAGCGTAGATTGCAGCATTATCCTGTTGGAATAACCATCCATCCCCACACAAACGATGGCCCTCTGTCACCAACGATGCTTTTTGTAGCATGCTAATATAGCCAGCCGCTGTCTGACAACCCTGCACCACATGGAGCTCCATCGTGCCTCTGTAAGAAAAGGCGCCCCATAACCATATGGACCCTCCACCACTATGGCGTGTGGGCATGTTTTTGTTATACCAATATCGTTGGAAGCCATCAGGACCATCTAAATTTAATTTTTTCTCATCAGAAAACAGGACTTTCTTCCACTTCTCAATGTCCCAAGTTTGGTATTCACGGCCAAAACTTAAACGGTTCATTTGTGACGTGGAAGCAGCCGAGGAATTTGTTTGCGCTTTTTATTTACCATGCCTTTTTGTCGAAAGTGTCGTTTGATGGTTACTGGACTGCAATCAGCATCTGCGGCTGCCTTAATTTGACTAGAAGGAAGTCCACTGGCTTTTACAACAACCCGTCTTATTCTCCTACCCAATGCCGGAGAAATTTTGGGGATCTTACCAGTAGACTTTGCGTTTCCATAATTCGCACTGTCTTTTAGAAAGTTGCAAATCACAGTTTTACTGCGATTTAAATTAGCAGCGATCGCCCGCTGTGACAAACCTTGATTATGGAAATCTAGAATTAGAGCACGCTCAACTTTGTTAAGTTTGCTTGCTTTAGACATGGTGGCACCTTTACGCAGTGATTGCTAATCTCTAACTGAACTAAAAACATTGGAATTACCCTAGATCTAACAATTTATACCCCCTGGTCTTATAATTTTGATCAAGTGTAATAATAAATTGATCGGATTATAACTTTTTGTCTCCATAACCTTTTAGAGTATAAAATTAGTAACCTTAAGTAAGAAAAGTTTATAATGTATCCATGACAAACAGTCTCTTATAAAAAACGTTCAAGTTGTCTTAAATTTTTGATCAGGAGTGTATCTGGATTGAAGAGACATATGGTGGTGCTCAAGGATGACCTACCACAGCAACATCCTCTTAACCCTGTGAAAACTCTGGAGCACATCTGTCATCTGTACTATAGGCCTTGCAAATCAGCTACTTGTTTGAAGAGCCACCTTCGAAGTCATTCTAGAGGGAACAATGTTCTAAATTGAATGTAGATATTGATGAGCAAGACGGTAGTCATCTGTGAAGCTGGGGCAATCAACATGTATGTGTATGAATGTTTGTGTGTGTGTGTGCAGGTCCGTGTATTTAGGTTCGTATTTTATAATCTGTGACTACATTAGGATCACACACATTTATAAATAATTATTCCAGATGTTTCATTCATCCATTAAATATTTTTCCCCAATCAAAATAATTCTATTACTATGAGCAAATAAAAGACAAATTTAATTTTTCTTAAGGAAATATTTAGTGTGTTTGTTGTTAAAATGCACTTGGGGATTTATTTTAAAAAGAATTCAATTTGCATGACCAGCGTTTTCGGTCATACTTTATATACTATGAAAGTGTAAAAACAGGTTTTAATACCAGAAATACTTTGTAAAAAATTATTTCCAGAAATAAAATTTTGAAGAAAAAAAAAAAACTATTACCAGCGATACATTTAAAAAAATATATTACCAGCTATAGTTTTATTACAGTAACACATTTTTGAAAAAACAAATTATTACCAGAGATAGATTTTTGACAAAACAAAATATTACCAGTAATGAAAATTTTGTCGGCATTAAATAACCCATTGAGGTTGATATGCCATAAAACAAAACAAGAAACCAATCTTCACGTGTACATATTTTTTGTTAGTAGTGCTATTTCTTTCTTAAGTGTCTTTTCTATTCATGACTAACCTGACATAAGAATTCCCGCGGTAGACTGCTGTTACTTTCTGTAGTAGACTAGTTACCAAGCAAGGGTAGAGGATCCAGTCGGTCCAGCTATTTAATCCATAGCTGGGAAGAAGAGATAGATTTATACCTTTCCCAAGAATATTTACACCTTAAGTTTTGCAAAATTCAGAAAAGTATTCAATTCAGTTGTCGTGTTTTTCATTCCGAGCCGTTAACTATCACAGCAGTCGCACATACAAGCTTGGTATTCCGAAGCGGTCACAGTTTACGGCCATATCACGTTGAAAGACCGGTTCCTGAAGTTCAGAAACGCCGAACTTGATCAGTACCTAGATGGGTGACTACTTTGGAGTGCTAGGCGCTATACGATTAGATGTGAGGGTGGTGCAATGGGTAATCGGAGAGTCGAGTTCCAAATCCCCGTTATATTCACTTACGCGTAAATACTCTTGAGAAAGTTATGAGTGCACTTATTCACCCCCAGCTATGAGTCAAGACTTGTAGACATCATTATTATATGAAAATTAAAATTCTTATATTCTAAAAATATTTTCAGGCTTTAAACAACCTGCAAAATGTTGAGCAACTGTCGAAAACGAATCATCAATCAATTCCAAGACATCTCGGTACTGACCAGACTCGACGTTGCTTAACTTTGGTAATCGGACGAGAAGCGGTGTTTAAACGTGATATGGACGTAATCTTTAGTGTTATTTTTTATGACAGCTTTTCCTTTATTATTCTTTGGTAAAAATATATATTCGCTTCTAATCTCTTTTTTTTTTCTTCTTCTTCTACACAATTTGCTTACAAAGTTTAGTATGAGACCAATATCGAAGTTTACATTCTGAGAATAGCTGCTCTAAGTGTGGGGTGTTCAAAATACCCAAGTATCGTCAATGGCTATTTAGATATGCACTTACCGGTAGCCTGGCGTAGATAAACAATATATGCGCACATGTCTTGGCCTGAAAAAACAAATCACTAAAATGTGTTAAAGATAGCAGGAAAGCAAACAGTGAGGTGATCGGCCGAACTTAGCAGGTTTTCCAAGATAACACGGGAAAACGCGAGAATGCAGCGAAACGTAGAGAAAAGGCGAGAATATAAAAAAAGGGTCCAAATCGAGAGACCCGTTTGCGCATGACATTCGAGACCCTATTGCAATCTGG
>CAHIKZ030002445.1:1085000-1185000 GCA_903632075.3 Acanthosepion pharaonis | reverse complement strand
ATCAGTTGTATTCGACTACCTTTATATTACATAACAACTATATATTAAAATGGCTGGGATGTAATACAGGTTTACAATGATAAACATATTCAACTTCAAGAAGAGGTATGAGACTTCACAAATGCATACATATCCCCACACACATGTAAACTATAACCTATGTACAACCATTTTCTCAGAACAATTATTAAAAATAGTTTCAAGCTAATGAACACTTTTTGTCTTAAAGAGAATACTCCATCAAATCTCAGATTTGATTGACTGATCCGTTTTTTTACGATTTATCAACCCTTTACCAGTTATTTAAACCAGAAAATAGTTTTAGATTGTAAGAATTTTTTGAGATAATAATGATTTCGTCATACCTAATTAAGCCAAAATTGGCGGAGGGGGGGGGGGGCGAGAAGTAGATTCGTAACTTTCCCAATGCCATTTGCGCATGAAGGAGGATAATAAACCCAACTGGAATTGGAACTCCGCTTTCCGATTAACAATTTCGAGCCATTATCCATTACCCCCTCGAACATCCACACTTATAACACCTGGTATTCCTAGGCGGTCACCCATCTAGATACTGACCAGACTCGACATTGCTTAACTTCGGTGATTGTACGAGAAGCATTGTTTCAACGTGATATGGCCTCAAGCCTAGGTTTCACAGACAGGCGTTTCGGAATTAAAACTAACTTAAGCAAATAACAATCTATGTATCTAGAGATTCTTTATGAAACCCAAAGAAGAATCTGTAATGGCATCTCAGCTTCAGTCAATTTCCCACCGCCATAACATAATTTCTCTCTGACTCTTCTATAATTATTTTCATGGTAATTGTCCTGATGTGCTTTCTCCTTTAATACATCGATTTGACGAACATAAACGCCGCACTGAATTGGCAGTTAGGTCTCATCATTTTACAGTTGAAATTGCTCGATGTAACCATAACTTCTATGCCAACAGTTTCTTCTCTCGCACTTCTTGCTTCCCAATCGACTTTTGATTTTAAATATTTTTAAATGCAATGTCAATTGTCATCTTCTGCCATTTAAACCCTGTTCTTTTATTGTCCTCTCTTATGAATAATGTTTTTTCCAACTCTTTCACTTTCAATAACCCCTTGAGTCTAAGTCGCCATAGCACCTTGCTTGGACGAAATGATTAAAAACAAATCGATTAAGTATGTCCAACAGCAGCAACAACTATAATGATGAGCACATCTAACTAGAATGGAAAATCATGATAAAATCATTATGTTGACTTTCCACGCTACTTTAAACAGAAGGTTGGGAAGGAAACTCCCTTTAATCCTAGAAAGAACGAATTCAATTATTGGACTTAAGCCTATTTTTCTGACAAACTCTTCAAAGACAAACATTTTTATAAATTTCAATCGGCAATAACGATAACTGTTTGGTGAGTGAACTCCGAATGTTTCCTTGTAAGGAAACGCCTAATTTCCCTAAAAATTCCGGGACAGCTTTGATCATGATACATTTAAACAAACAGAGCTTTTCAGTTGATTTTTATATCATTTATATATATATATATATATATATATATATATATATATATATATATATATATATATATGCGCGCGCGTGTGTGTGTATGTGTGCGTGTTATATAGGAATTGAGCTGCCGACAATTGAGTTTGAACTTAGATCGCCAGTGAGCAAACATAGGCGATCCCATTACTGAATTAAGTAGACCACGTGACCATAGAGGAAATGCATAAGCAGGAAGTCGCGCGACGTCTAGATTGTTCTGTATTTCTTCTCTATCCTCTATTATTATATGGACCGCTATTCTCTATTCTGTTCACTACACTAGCTATTAACTCTGTCTTCCCACTAAGATGAGTTGTGACTGGTCAGTTTTTAAGGTGGGGATCCGAGTGCGTACACTCGGGCTAGGAACAAAAATTGCCCACAGCCCCCGCAACCATCGAGCACTGATCCTTCTCTCTTGTGCAATGAGAGGGCGCGGCTTCGGGTAGCTGTTTCCCAGGGCTAGGCACCTCTCCGTATAATTTTCCTGTTGCCATTCTGTCCTTTGACAGAGTCGCCCCTGAGTGCACTTTGCCCAAAGACAGAGACGCAACTGAGAGATGATAAATAGATGTGTTACGAACCACTCATGTCCGCTATACTATTTCTCTATTCGGATCACTATTCAGTGGTTACATTTTGAGCGAGTATTATCGAGTATTATTAGTGTGAGTGCTATTCGAAGGCGTCTGACACCAGTATTGTTCAACGGCGTTTCTATAGTTGTATCTGCGATTACAAAGTCTCTACTACAACGAATATTACGAAAGTGGCAACGAGTATTCGTTGACATCACAAAAATATGTTAATGGTGAGATCAGCTGTTTCCTTATAAGGAAACATTCGGCATTCATTGATCGAACAGTTATCATATTTCCTTTTGCTTTTGTTCAAATACTTTCGACAGTCTCAGTCATTATGAAGAATTAAGTGTTATATTATCAGCACAGTCGACACAATTTTTTTGGCTACACCCTGACTTCCTTTTTAGCGATGTAATTTGAATTAGTCCAAGCGACATAATGTGTTGCGACTAAATAGAACAAGACAATACCGAAAAATATGCATCGAATATTTATACACATTATTATTTTGTCAGTATATGAAATATTTTATTTATATTGTGATGAAAGATATTTAATGTTTATTTTAATAGTCCTGGATATTTCCTTTGTATGATAATGGATCCATTATTATACAAATGAAATATCCAGGACTATTAAAATAAACATTAAATATCTTTCGGTTAAACATTAAATATCTTTCGGTTATCCTGGCAAGTTGTTTCATTATCCTGATAAATGATTTTTAGTTAACTGATCCGATCATAAAAAGGAAATTGTATTTAAATCTGAAAAAAGCAGTTTAAAATATTTTACTTTCGTTAAATCGATGAGTAAATTTTTATTTATTTATTTATTTACAGTAAGGTTCACTTGTACGAGGCACGGTAGAGTTAATAGGTAGTTTATATGGATAAGATTGTAGTGATCGGGTGAAAATCCTCTTGAGAATCTTTTCGACAAGACAGTGGTTCGCGGGAAGAAGCTGTTTGAGTAGAATTTCTCGCCGATGGAGAATATGGGTGGTTTGTTACTATGTAAGAGGCATAGCGGGTCCTAACCGTAAAGATTAGACCTGGTGAAACCAAGGAATATAGTTCGTCCGAGCACTTTTCATAGTAGTAGTCATAGGGCAATGAGAAACTCGACGCATCCCGTCTATAAGGTAGAAGTTGGAGGGTGGCAAATAATTCTTCTTCAACAAGGATTCAGAGAACTCTATCAAGACTAGAAAGTGAGAATTGGGCAGCTCCCGCCCAAATATGACAACAGTATTCCATTTTCGGGCTGATCTGTCTCTTATAAAGGTAGAGGATAGTATGAGGAGTCAGGTACTTACTGGAGTGGTACAGGGAGCCGATAATTTTACCTGCATCTTTAGCGATGGATCGTATATAAGAGTTCCACTTGGGTCGGGTGTGAGTTTGAGGCCCAATGTTCTCTCAAGGCACGGAGCCTCCTCGAGGGGACATCCGTGACTGTCGATAGTTCGGGATCTGATCGGCACAGAATATTGCTTAAACTTTGTGGTATTTTATTTGACGAATAAGATCACGATTAAATAGCAAAAATATAGATGTAAGAAAGAATCATAATTTATTTATAAAAACATTCAGAAAGAATTAATGAGGACAATAAACTACATATTTTGCCATAATTTTAAATACGCCATTTTAATTTTTTATGTTAAAATTAGCAAAACGCTGTTGAACATGTCTGACCGCCGTCGATTCTAACGAGTTATTTCCCTTCATAGAAATCAACAAATAAAACCAATCTGATTTTTATTTGAAATATATCTTGAATTTAATCATTCACGGGAGCTTGTGAGAATTTGTTCACATAATCCGTGTTTGAATAACTGAATGTTCTAGGGTTTGTCTGCGAGTTTGTCTCTGTTCATTGTTTTACTTTTAATGCGAATCACCTAAAACCTTTACCAAAACATTAAATCATGATTTCGACATTTGAACTTTATAGACCCACACAGACATATAAACGCATATCTGTCTGTCTGTCTGTCTCTCTCTCTATATATATATATATATATATATATATATATATATATATATATATATATATATATATAGAGAGAGAGAGAGAGAGAAAGGAGATTCCTTTGAAAAAACAACAACACAGCTTTTGTAAATATAGTTATGCAGGAAGTTACTGTCAGCTGTTTGAAAGACGAGAACATTAAACGATTCCCTACAGTTCTCACGCACACACTCTCTCCTCCTCCCAGCTCTCTCATTCACTCACAAACGCTCTTCTCCCTCCGCTCACTCACATTCTCCTCCTTCCACTCTCTCTCTCTCTCACTCAGACGCTCAATCCCTCTTCCCCTTTCTCATTCCACTTCTCACTCACTCAGAAGACTCCTCTCTTCTCATCCTTTCTCTTACTCACACAATCACTCTCTCTTCTCACTTCTTCACTCTCTCTAACTTAACTCCCTATCTTAATCTCACAAGCACACAAATATGTGGTGGGCTGCGTATCTTTTCTAGTCACCTGTTTGACAGCTATGAATCAATTTTTACATTTTTACTCATTGCACATCGTACATAGTAAAGTCTTATCGATTTACACTTCAGTTATAAATTATGTTGTTTACGATGGTATTTGTTTAACTTCTTATACGAAGACGGCAAATTTAGATTTACTGAAAAGATGGTTCACTCGATGCCAGTAGAGGTAAACCATCCCTCCTCTCGCTTATGTTTTAATGTCATTTTCGGCCTTAGTTTAACAAGGAATAGGATAGACATACAGTTTAAATTCAAGGAAGTAACATTTTATCGGAGTTAATTATCTTGTCAATTTCACAGGCATTTTTAATTTTCAATAGATTCTTGGGAATCAAAACGTATGCTCCAGAACTATGTCTACATGTTAAAAAGTCACAATTATATCACACAAACTGATGCTACCACAAATGCTCTGGAATAGGTCTACAAAAAAGTCACAATTATATCAGTAAATGTGTTTACATATAAAAAATAAGCCACAATTACATTACACACACTGGTGATGTGGTCGCTGAAATTGTCTGACAGCCATGACTGGTTTGTCCTCTTCGTGTGGCATGATGCAGTGTCTTTTTGTCAGACTTAGAATCTTCCAGTAGCCACCCTCTTGGCCAAAAGCAGCATTACTTCCTCAACGAACTTGATGTAGGCCTCCGTGTTAGGTTTAAGCTCCCGTGGGAGGATGAATGGAGGCATAACTTTGGCATCACTAGTGATCACTCAAAACACCTATTTTCCGAGATTCTGTGCGTTCGTAATCACCATTAAACTCATCCAACTCTTACCGAATCGTTTGTACTGTCCTCAGATTGACACCCAAACACTCTGAAATATTTGTATTGGAGCGCCCGGCGCGAATGCCAAGCAATATAGCATGCCGTTTCCAAATTTTTGGCGGAGTGAATTGCGTTATTGCGCTCGTTTTCTGACAGACGGTACCCAACTGACCCTACTATACTGTACAGACGACAAAAAGCAAAAAGAAACAACGCGCATGCGCGAAATTAAAAATTATAAAATGGCGAAAATTTGTACACCCAGTATATTGATAGTCATCTCTGACATGCACCAATCCAAATAGAATTTTAGTTGATAAAGCGGATTTTACAAGTATTTTTTTGGAAATTGGAATTTTAAACTAGATAGATGGTGAGGAATCATGACATTATAATACTGGCACAAATAGCCTGCAAATTTTGCTGGTACCTTTACACTACGAGGGAGCGCAGAAAAGTTCAAAGTCCGACTAAATACTACTGAAAAAGGAAAAGCATTGAAACTACTGTCATTAGTAGGTGTATTTATGGGGCAGATAACTAACATTCATACAAATTTTATTATTTTCATGATGCCCTTGGTCACATGATAAAATGTCAGTTTTTAAATCAGTACATGTTTCGAAGCTTATATACCCATAAAAGGCTGATGATAAAGATAATATCTTTTTTTTAAAGTCATTTATTGAACACCATTTGTTCTGCTGAATATAATAACGAAATTACCGGGATTTATTCGGACAACTGAATTCATTCTTTGTATTTCGAACGTTTCATTCTACAGTCTTCCTTGGGTGTCTGTTTCACAAAGAAAGAGTCAAGTCTCATCTTTTACAGACAAGATGGCGATCAGAAATGTTAGTAATAAATCAATGGAAACATTTTGATAAAAAAAAACAACAGCACAAAGAATTGAAATCACCTGAACCCATCTGGAAATGTTAATGACGTTTCTCAATAAACAATAATGATAGTCTTCAAGATCTAAAAAGGTGCAAATATATATTTTTAAATAATTTTCATAATTCTGAGAAAACGCCATGCACCAAATAAGTGATTACTCATATAATATAAAATAAGAGAAAGTAACTTACTTAGAAGGAAAATTATCGAGCGTGACGCTATCGAATCTTATCAAAATATAAATCTGCGTCCCAGATTTTTTCAAATATCTCCTTTCCTGAAATAATTACTTCTTTCCCAAAACAACATACAGGACCATAAAAATGTAAAAAGAGAAAACGGTTAAATTCATAACTTCATGCTATTTAAAACATATAACATAACTTAATCCCAAACTCAAATAATTTAAATACTAATTTGAACAAAAAAAAGTAATTCAAGAACATCATTTACTCATTTATTAGACATTGAATTGTGGTACTTCGCGTCCTCCATAGATTGCCTGTCTTTTCGGCTAACCTAATTAATATTTATGAGCGTTCTTAAATTTAAAATTTTTGAAAACAAATAACATTTTTACTCTTGTATATAAATACTTGTTACAAACTAGGATCCTTACATTTGCCTTAATAAAGTCCCTTAGGAGATGAAAAGTTTCCTTTTTTCCTTTATTTAATATAAAATGAATAACTAGTGACACTAATGAAAATGAATAATTCAATAAAAGTTTGAGTTAAGATAATACCTTACTGAGTAGATTTTTATTGCTATATCCTTTTGAAAAAGTAAGTGATCAGGGTTCTCCAAAGATTACATTTATTTTCTGTGAATTGCTGCAACTTCTTGGGGAAAGTTAGCCGTTGCTTTCTCCACAGTTTTGTATACAGTTTTCCTTCTCGTAGAGTAGCTACCACCCAAGGATAATGAGCCTAGTTTACCTTGCTATTTAACATAGAGGGAGACGAAAGCGAAAGTGAACAGAATAGGAATTCGAGCTCAGCTTGCCGATCCTACTTTCTGACGTCCTTATTAACTGCTAATCCATGCACGTGTGAGAGTGTATCAAATGAGCCTGGGCACGTGGGCGTGTTTGGAAACGAGCAGTCATGCTGAAGATGAGAGGCGCCTTCAAGTCGAAACAGTTCTGATGATGATAATGATGTTCATGATAATGTATTAAAAACATCTGAGCAACTTGAACGTAGTGCCTATGGTATAATGGTATAGCTGATAATTTACTCGTATAAAATTTTGCTTTTAGCTATACAGTCTGGTCTCTTTATTCCGGCCTTCTGTGGTCCGGCGATTCCATGGTCCGGCACTTTTTTTTTTTAATCAACCGTCATTAATTCGTTGAGCGGCTACGATAGCATTGCCACACGTTGTTTACAACTTTCCACAGGAGACGACAGCAGCAGAGTGTTTTGCTGACACGGTCTTGCGCATTTCTCATACATAACTGCATATCTGTCCATTCAAGATACCTCTCAAAAGAGTAGGAGATGCATGAAACAATTAAAAAAAAACTTGTTTGGAAGCATTAATGATTATTCTATTTCCTGTTTTAAGCATTGTTCTAACTTCGATAACACAGCACTATATATGTATAGAATGAGCTGGCAAGACTATGTTTGCATAAGGCTTTTTATGGGTGATTTCCGTCATCCGGCCATTTCTGTGGTCTGGCAATGGTCTGGTCCCAATGCCGGATTAAACAGGTCGGATTCTATACCAAAGATATTATTATCAGAGAACTGGCATCAGAATGAGGCATCTTGTGGTATTTTAGGTAAGTGGACATTTCATACGATATTCAGAGTGATGATAACACCTGATAGGCAAATAAGACGATGGATTTTAAACCGATTAAACTACACATGGGGAAAAGAAGAAATAAAAGAGACAGAGACTCTCTCACTCTCTCTCTCTCTCTCTCTCTCTCTCTCTCTCTCTCTCTCTCTCTCTCTGTGTGTAATGTGACAGAAAACTAGAGACAAAATTACCAAAAAAAAAAAAAAAATGTTAAGAGAGACGACGAGAGTGATATACAATTGGTTCTAAAGTTGCTTACAAAAAGATGGAAAGAAAGAAATAAGAAACTAAGACGTGGTAGAGGGGTGATGATGAGGTTACAAGAAAAAAAAGAAGAAAAAGAGGCTTTGAGCGAAAGAAAGAAAGAGTGATAGGGTAGAACAGATTTTACCTGCGAAGATGAGAAAAAACTAATATATGGCGTAATAGCGAAATAAATGAAAGAAAGTTGATAGAAAGAAAGTAGAATAGAAAGGCATTGGAAGAAAAAAATAGAGCGAAATCGAGAAGAAAGAAAAATACTCCTGGAAAAGAAAAGAGAATATAAAAAAAAAGACAAAATAATATCGGAAATTACAATATAAGGATAAATTACGCAAATGTTAAAAGACATCAGTGAGTTGGAAACAGAAAAAGAGGAAAAATGTTAAATAGTTTAATACCTGGTGCAACCAAGATGGTTATGGATAATGCGATCAAAGGATAGTTCCAATTATATGACGTTGTTAAATAAAAATGTCACTAAATGTTACTAAGTACACGTTGTGGAATCACGTGATCCATTATATAAATGTCATGATCTGTTCTGGATTCTCCAAAGATGTGGATGGAATATTCGCAGAGATTCGTTAGCACAACAACATTATTACAAGAGGTCAATTATTGGATTCAAACAACGTTTTTATCCACTAGGCCATTTGTCCTTTGGGGACATCAATGTTTGAATTTTGGGGACTTGTAAACCTAATGTCTCAGTAACATTTTTTTTACCATTGCAAGTTTGTTATTATTATTGTTTTTCTCCAGCACTCCGTATTACTAGTTCCTATATTGTATTAATTTCTAGGCTTGGCCGTAGAATATTTTTGTAGCCTAGTATATGCGCTGATTCCTTAAGTTGAATCTAGTGATTTGACTTGTGTCCAATATCTGTCTACAGCTGAGGTGAACAAAAACCTTGGAGGGTTGAATTAAAAATAGATTGCTGAAACTTCCGGAAGAGCCTGGAAGCAGAACAATCTACCCCGTTGGACGAAATAAAGGATTCAGTTCGAAATTTCAATCACCCGAAGAAGGCCGGAGTGTACAACGGTCGAAACGTCGTGAATATGGCAACAAAGATGAGAACAACAGACCGAACAATGTAAATAGTGTAAATAATTACTCAAAAATATAGACAGCTATTACTATTAGTTATGGAAGTAGTAGTTTATAGTTGTCTTTTCCCCTGGTTTAGTAATTAAAATAGTCATGCTAGATTGGATGTCACTCAAGGTTAGAGAGTCCTGTCTACTTTGTTATTTAAACCATAGCTGGTAGTGGAGACGAGATGGATTCTTACCTGTACCAAAGACATGGCGCCAATTGAACGCAATAGACAAAGCCGGAATTTGAACCGGACTCAACGAGTCCATTTTTCTCACCGATAACACTTACGCTGTCCGTACATTCTACAGATGAGAGAGTGGTCCTAAAAACTGATGGGGCAAGAATAATGGAAGTAAGGAGAAAGTAAAAAACAAATTAATGGGAATTAAAGGGAACGAATACTTTTTAAACGAAAAACAAAAGACATTGAAACAAAAGGAGAAAAGAAAGAAAGAACGAAAAAGAAAGAAAGAAAGAAAGAAAAAGAAAGAAAGAAAGAAAGAAAGAAAGAAAAGACAAATTAATGGAAACGAATACCTTTCAAACGAGAAACAAAAGACAAAGAAAGAAAGAAAGAAAGAAAGAAAGAAAGAAAAAGAAAGAAAGAGAAAGAAAGAAAGAAAAAAGACAAATTAATGGAAACGAATACCTTTCAAACGAGAAAGAAAGAAAGAAAGAAAGAAAGAAAGAAGAGACAAATTTAATGGACCGAATACTTTTCAAGCAAAAAACAAAAGACAAAGAAAAAAGAAAGAAAGAAAGAAATGTTGAAAGTCATAAAAAGAAAAAAAAAACGCGGGAAACAAAAGTTGATAACGAACGAGAGAAAGAAAAATATTACAAAGGAAACAAACAAGTCAGAGTGAAGTGCAAGAGGTCCTCACTTAACATTTCTGAATCAACGTTAAATAAGGAACTACTGTATAGGGAACAGGTGAACTTAAGTATCCTGTTTATTTTCCAATTTGTTTTTCAGTTCGTACAACTTCTGATTTTTATTGTTCTTTCCACACGTTAACGTCTGTCTCGAGCCTCTAACCCATAATGCCCTTCTCCTGCCCCTTTAGCCTTTCTACTTCTTCCTGTCTACGGCTAGACCTGCGTGCCTGCATAATCAGCTCATTATATTACTCTTCTGGCGTTTTAACAAGATGCTGAGAATACTTACATTCTATCGCTTGTTTGGCTTTGCGATGGTTTTTTTTTTTTTTATTTGAATTTTTTTAGTTGCGGTTCACATTTTTTTCCCTGTACGCTGTCATGTGATGTCCAACGGGCGATTATCCTTCTAAATTATGAACATTTCTTCTTTTTTTTTTTTCACTTTTACAATTTTCGAATTCTCCACCCGTTTTCCCCCTCTCTCTCTTTATCTCTTCTTTCATTTTCTTTCTCATTCTATGCCTCAGCTTCTCCCCCTCTCTCTCTCTTTATGTCTTCTTTCATTTTCTTTCTCATTCTATGCCTCAGCTTCTCCCCCTCTCTCCCCCTCTCCCCCTCTCTCTCTTTCACGCTTGCTCTTCTTCTCTCTTTATTTTTCTCGCCTTCCTTTTCTCTCGGCTAATTATCTGATCTATCTGGTGCGCTTCAAACCTGTTGGCTTAAACGATTATCTGCTTCCTATTGGATCACCGTCCCTGTTATTGAAATCGGGGCAAAAACCTGCATTTTGATTATTAATCTTCAAGATTAAAGAGATCCGCATTTAGAAAATTGTAACATTGGTAAAATATACATTTCTTTCTCCTTCTCTGCTCTCTTTCTCTCTCTCTCTATATATATATATATATATATATAGAGAGAGAGAGAGATATATATATATATATATATATATATATATATATATATATATATATATAGAGAAAGAGAGAGCAGAGAAGGGAGAAAGAAATGTATATTTTACCAATGTTACCAATTTTCGAATCCATCACATTCACTTATGTGCTAATACCCTTGGGAAAGGTGTGAATCCTCTTCTTCTCCCTCCAGCTATGGGTAAATAGCAGGACAGACTGGGTTCTATAGCCTTGGATGGCAACTGGTCTAGGAGAAGGACAATTCTGAATTCAAAACCTGCGGAGGGTCGTTTGGGGACCTTGTGGCACTTAGTGCACCAGGTTTCTGAATTCGGCCCTTCAAAAAGTGTGGATGATCCTGCACGAAACCTTCACCACTATAATCAAATCTCATGTGCCGTTGTCAGGCTGTCGGTTTCCTGGGAACTGATCTGCTTGACCCTCATACGTCGAACTCGACGAGAGAATCGCTGACTATATATATATATATATATATATATATATATATATATATATATACAGGGTGACAAAAAAAACGGGAATTTTTGAAGTGCGTATTGCCAGACATGAGCAAGTGGCAACACTGCGAGACAGTGACCTTGAGCAAATAAACATTTCGCCATTTAGAATTCAAGATGAAATTCACAGTATCACAGCTGAGATGTTGCAGCAGTCAATAAGGAATCTCAACAGCAGATTTCAAAAATGCATTCGTACAGGAGGACGCCATCTACAGGACTTAATTTTTAAAAAAAGAAAATTACATCATTGTTTCATAAATGGCATGTTTTAAGGTTTCAATTACTAATATTTTTCTTCCATCATTCTTGGTTTTATTGGATTGTTAAAAAGTTCCCATTTTTTGGGGTCACCCTGTATATATGTATATATATATATGTGTGTGTGTGTGTTTGTGTGTATGTGTGCGCGCGCAGGCGCACGCCTGTGTGGAGGGGGTATTATCAAAGAAACGCCATGCCTGAGATTTCAAATGAATTTTTGGCCATTTTTCATCAGAATGTAATTCTCTTTATTAAAAATCTTACAAAAATAAAACTCTACTTGTGGAATATTATCTAATTCAAAGTTTAATTAATCTGATATGAAATAAATATTACTTTAAGCTTAAAACAACACCGAAATGCATTTTTAGCATGGTGGTAGCTGTTTATTTAAGGTGTTCACAGTTTAATGACAGAAGGAAGTTTATCTTTTTTATGTTTTTCTACGCTGTAAAAATATTTCACTTATTTGTACTGTTGTTTTTATTATCAAAATATTTCCATTGATTTTTAGTTAACATTTGTAAAAATAATTGAGGAATATAAGGTTTTTATATAATTTTTAAGTACTCAGTAATCTTAAAAATTCAAGAAAGTATTCTCCATAATCTAATTTTTTTTATTAAATTGTAAATACTTTGAATTTAAATTTACGATAGTTATCGCTCTTATTTTCTGATATTCTGTATAAATATCCATATCTACAAAAATCAGTACATGCAAAAAATTGAAAATGTTCTTTAAAATATTGGTGTTTGATCAATTCTACTAACTTTTTCCATTTAAGATTAGAAAATATAGTTTTTTACTTAATAACAATATCACCTAAAAAGCACAACGTAATACAAAAATTTCAGACTTAAAATTTAATGAATTATTCTAATTAAAATTTTTAAAAATGCAAACAACTCTTGTAAATTTTATTATTCATCAAAAAACTTTTTTCATAGCACAATAGTATCCATATTTTATTCATAAAAACAATTAAAACTTTTCTAATTAAATAATATCTTAGTTTTAATGAATTTTTATTTTATGATTCTGTGTGTAGATTTTCGATAACTGGTGTTCCTATTTTACAAAAAAGAATTGATGAATTAAATTCTCTAACATTATATTTGTAAAAATATAATGTTAGATAATTTATTTTAGTTTAAATTTCAAGTTAAGTGATTAAATTTTAGTATTTCCAATTATACTGAATTTTAAGACTAATTTAAATTGACTGAAAGTAGTTTTTGTTTTGAAATTGTTGCACCATTTTTAGCCATTTTTCATCAAAATGTAATTCTCTTTATTAAAAGAACTTACAAAATTTTTTTTCTCAGTTTTAGTTAATATAAAAATTACGGGGAGCAAAAATTAATTTTTCTAAATTTTTTAAAATTATATATGTGGGAGTGGGTAAAATGTAAAACAATATATTTACCAAGATTTAAAAAAAAACTTCTAAATTAACATAATTAAATTGTGAATAAGTCTTGAGAGTTTCAAATGTACCTAAGCATGCGTCTGCAGCGGGGATTAGCTTGGTTTCAAAGCAGACAGTTGTACTCAGATACGAGCGGCCAGTCATACAAATATGATGTTGATGATTTTACAATTTATGAAACAAGTGAACTGGGGGAATGAACGAGAAATAAATAAGGAAATAAGGGATGCGCGCTTAGCCTAGACGCTGGAAGAGTGCGAATGACGAGCCTAGTTCAAATTTTAGTCGAGGCCGTCGCTTTCATTTTTGTACAAATACTTTTAGGAAAAGTATAAATCCATATTTATCACCACCTAACTCCGGCTGTGGGTTAAATAACCGAGCAAGCGCTAACTTTGGCTGGCAAGTAATCTATTAGAAGGCCAATTATGAATTTAAAACCGATTTGTCGAGAGGTTAGCAGCTCCATCTCACAAAAGCGTACACAAACCACGGTAGCACCATTTAGCGTGGTGAGTTTGTAGTCCTACATTTCACATGTTTAACAGACCGATCAATGAGTAGAAGTTGGTTACTTTTCTGGAGATCAAGTGACAGCAAGTTTCCTCCTTATTCCAACTGGCATTTTTTATTCTTGGTATTTTTAATAATGCAGTCGTCTATAGGAATCGTTCGCTCCTCCTAATTCTAGTTATTCCAGCATTTTGAAAATACTAATTTTTGTAAGTACTATTCCAAGTACTCCAGAAATAATAGGTAGAACTGTCGTTTTTAGTTATCTCGAGGTCTACTTTTTTTTTGTTTTTTAGTTTTTGACTTTATTTCAGTTTAACTCTGTTTTCTACTGAAATAATGAAATTCATTGGGAAATTTTCTTCGTTTGCGACAAACTAGGTCTGGTTTTCCCGCCTAGAGATTATGATACTTTTTCATAATAAAAGACCCAAAGAATTTTGTTTTTAATTCTTTATGACAGATTACGGTTTGTAAATATACGATTGGTTTTCATTATTAAGAGATTATTCTCCCCACTGAGCTATATACCCATTTTGCACCCCTTTTAAGACAACTTGCTGCAATCATTCGTAATATGACGAACACTCTCCAAGCAGTCTGCATTTGCTATTTTTGCTCAGCCCTACCAATGTTCGTCTTCATAATTGGTTGATTGATTCGTTTTTTACGACTTCTCACCACTTTGTAGATTATTTAAAGCCAGAAAATATTGTTAGAGTCTAAGAATTTGGGTGGAGTGGGGGAGATAATAATAGTTTAGTGATACAAGTTTTACTAATTAACCCGTAGAGTGGGTAAGAAGATTTGGATCCATACGTTTTGTTGTTTGCACGCAAGTGAATATAGCGAACCCAACGGGAATTGGAACTCATCTCACCGATTAACAATTCCGAGCCATTATCCATTACATCACCGGCGCATCCAAGCTTACAGTACCTGGTATTCCGAAGCGGTCACCCATCTAGATACTGACCAGACTTGACGCTGCTTAACTTCAGTGACCATGCGAGAACCGGTGATTCAGTGTTATGTGGCGGTAAGCAAGATAATTGTTCAGTGTCACCTTTAGGTGGCATTCGATTTCTCTTTAAAGATGTCCTCTTCACGATCATTTATGTCATTTCATTTTCAATTTCTTCGGTTTGTCTCCTAAAATATCCATACAGTTTTTTTTTTCTCATTTTTAGATTTTATACTTAATAAAAGTTGTTACAATTTACATATTCATCCCAGAATCTGGTGGTTGTTGTCGAGGTCAAAGAGACAACATCTGACCAAATTTACAGCATCTTTCTTTCTTCAAATATACAGCATCTTTCTCTCTCCAAATTTACAGCATCTTTCTTTCTCCAAATTTACATCATCTTTCTCTCTCCAAATTTACAGCATCTTTCTCTCTCCAAATTTACAGCATCTTTCATTCTCCAAATATACAGCATCTTTCTCTCTCCAAATTTACAGCATCTTTCTCTCTCTCCAAATATACAGCATCTTTCTTTCTCCAAATTTACAGCATCTTTCTTTCTCCAAATTTACAGCATCTTTCATTCTCCAAATATAGAGCATCTTTCTCTCTCTCCAAATATAGAGCATCTTTCTTTCTCCAAATTTACAGCATCTTTCATTCTCCAAATTTACAGCATCTTTCTCTCTCCAAATTTACAGCATCTTTCTCTCTCCAAATTTACAGCATCATTCTCAGAATTTTCCCAAACTCCTGTAATTTGTGTCCGTGCTCAATTTTTTCTTTCAATCTATTCGCTATTGTTTTTGACGTCATTCCAAATGATCCAGTTATTATACCCTAGACTTCATCTTGCCCAGCTTCTTGTGCTTCTGTTCAAAGTCCTGATATTTTTCGCTTATATTACATGTTCATCTTTTGAACGCATTATATCCACGTTCTAAAATCATCATCATCATCATCATCATCATCATCATCATCATCATCATCTTATTATTATTATTATTAGTAGTAGTAGTAGTAGTAGTAATAGTAGTAGTAGCGTTTTCATAACTCTTTTTCTTGAGTTCTTTGTTTTTTCTTAGATGCCTGTTTTGTCATTCATTCATGTTTTTCATTTCCAAAAATCTTACTTATTCTCTCTTCTTTTTGCAGCTTTCTTTTTTGAGTATTTCTTTAAGTCCTCCCTCTGCTTTTCTCTATGTTCGAATTTCTCTCTATCACTTTCCTTTATTCCCTTTTTCTTCTTCTTTATTCTTTCGTTCTATTTATCTTCTTTTTTTCTATCTTTCTTGTCCTCCAAAATCAACAATCTGGCCTGAATCTTTTTTCTTTTCGACTATTTTTTTTCTCTTAGTCACTTTTTCATTCCATCCCTGTTTCTGTTTGTCGCTCTCTTCCTTACTTCCCTCTCTCCCTATTCCTGTTACCCTTTACACTTTTTTTTTCTCCGTCATTCTCTCACTGTCTGCTTCCAACGGAATTTGCCTAAACAAGTCTCCAGCTCATCCATTATTCATCCAGATAGTTAGCCGTCATCCAAACCTAACGGCGGCCATTTATTCCTCCCTATCTTCTTCCTAGCCCTAGCTCAAACCATTCTGCCAACCTTTTATGTTCGATAGTTTTACCACCCTTAATGGAAGACCCTCAAAAGGTCATATTCGGAAGTCTCTCGAGTTAAATTATTTCACTAAGAACAAATGAGATTAAAGATGACAGACCTGAAACTAACATCACGCCGGTGTCCGCGCATGCGCATGCTTGTGTATATGTGTGTGATTTTTTGCTTTATCTGCCTGCCTCTTGATCTGTAGTTAGAATTGGGATTATCCTAGGTTTTGCAAGTACATAATTACACTGACTGCTCATTTGCACTATTTCCACTTAAAGTGTCAGTCATTCATTTTATTTAATATAATTTATTTTGTAATTTTATTCTGATGCTTTTAATGCAACTCTTAATTCTGGGGAGGTTAATTAAGCAACAGTCTCCGGTTAGATTTGAAATTTATACTTGAGAGTTTGTCTCATCGCGAAAATAACTTAATTGACGATACTCCATTTCGGAAATTCAAATGTTATTTCATATGATAATACTACAAGGGCATTATAGCGGTGTAGTGGAGATCAGAGAAAAAATTGATTGAAAGGTTCTTTTTTACGGCTTATCAACCCTTTGCATGCTAATTATAGCTAGAAAATATTTTTAGAATGTCAGAATATTTTGGGGAGATCAGAGTTTAGTGGTATAAGTTTTACTAATTAACCCATAGCTGGGGGAGAAGTGCTGGATTCATACCTGTTCCAAGGGTATTTGCACTGTAAGTGAATATAACGAACCCAACTGGAATTGGAACTCGGTTTTCCAATCCATTACCCCACCTGCACATTCAAGCTTACAGTGCCTGGTATTTCCGAGCGGTCACCCATCTAGGTACTGACCAACGTCGACGTTACTTAACTTCGGTGATCATACAGGAACCGGTGTTTTTTTTGGGGGGGGGGTTTATGTGGCCTTCAGACCGTTACAGATTGGAAATATCAAAATCAAGTAACCACCGAAATTTAACTATCGGGGAAGAGTAACAGACGACGAAAAAAAAGACACAGAAAACTGAAGGTTCATTAGATTAACGAAAGATGCCTAACAAAAAGACGGCATTCCCATTAATCATTTCGAGCAATTCTCATTATCCATTACACTCCCTTCATATCCAAGCTTACAGCACTTGGTATTCCCAAACAGTCACCCATATAGGTACTGACCAACTCGACGCTGCTTAGCTTTAATGATCGTACGGCAACTGGTAGATTGAACGTGATATGGTCGTAAGCTACTGAATTCATAAAAGAGTAAAACAAATGAACATTACTTTCAAATATATTTCTTAAGAAAATTTGAATATTTTTATGTGTAAAAATGCTGACGTTTATCTCAGTTGTATAGAACAATGAATATACTTGATAACCTTTGTAGTTTATTAACTTTGACCCAAGGCAAGGCTCGAGGGGATTACAGCTGAAATGATAATCTGTCTATATCTCTGAGATGTGGCATTATAATTATTTACATTATTCAAACTGTTATCCTGATCTTCATTGCCATATTCACAATGTTTTGGCCGTTGTACGTTCCGGCCTTCTTCAGATTATTGGAATTTCGAACCGAACCCTTTGTTTCGTTCACCGGGCTAGATTGTTCTAGTTCCATGTGCCATGCCTCTTCCGGAAGTTTCGTTTTGTTTCTCTTTAACTCAACTCTCCAAGTTGTTGTATATATATATATATATATATATATATATATATATATATATATATATATATTTGGTTCTTTACTGGGCCATGTGGATAAAGACTTTGGTTAGATCTAGTGACTAGACCCAAATAATTGTCAGTTCAATAACAATCTACAGCAGGGGTGATACAAAAAAAAAAAAGTGGAGTGTTGAGTTAAAGGGAAATAACTAAGACATCCGGAAGAGGCATAGCAATCTACACCGGTGGACGAAATAAACGGTTCGGTTCGAAATTCCAATCACCTGAAGAAGGCCGGAGTGTACAACGGCCGAAACGTTGTGACTATGACAATAAAGATGAGGATAACAGTCCGAACAATTGAAATAATGAAATGGTAATGATGAATTAGATGTGTGGTATGAGCGAAAGAGACAGTGGTAAGAAGTGGAGATTACGAAGATTAGGGAATCATGCAACGCTTGAGATGTGGTTAAAAAAAACAACAAAAAAAAAACAGAAATAAGTAAGAGTCAAAAATTAGTAATAATTTAACATTTCATTCGTTTGGTTTTAACTCATTTCATTATTACTACTAGTATATTCTATACACATGTCATGGACATTACGACTGGCCGTTATAGAAAAGAACGAAAAGAAATTTGTATTTTATAAATTGTAGATTACCGGAATTGATGCTAATAAATGTAGCCAAATGGCATAAAATCTATCCATCTTAATTTTTAATATTTTAGATACTCCTGCAAGCACAGACAAGCGCGTGTTCTCTTCTTTCAGCTTTGACTTACCTTTATATTATAACCCAAAGCCCCAAGTATTACGCCCATATATATATATATATATATATATATATATATATATATATATATATAGAGAGAGAGAGAGAGAGATAGATAGATAGATAGATAGATAGATAGATAGTGTATATATAGCAAAATATATAACAGCAAAATTAGATTGTTAGAATAAGCTCTGAACCGTTGTACCTTAGAAATGAAAAACTCAAATGATTTTTCAGTGATTCTTACGACAAATGGCGTCAAGATGGCTAAATGTCTTATCTGAAAACCTGTAAAAAGAAACTAAATTAGTTTAGTGTTTTTTTTTTTTTTCAGGTATTGAACATTTTGTGGGATAGATAATTATGCTGTGACACGATTTGGAAAATTTTGCTGTTACACCCGGTATATATATATATATATATATATATATATATATATATATATATATATATATGATTACATGAAGCATTCATACAAAAAACAAATATAGAGGTTAATGATTTAAATGTCGAGAATTCATCTTCGCAAACAATTTCAATAAAGTACACTAACCCCGAACCTGTATATGAATGATATGATCCCTGTTTATAAATTTCAGTTGCATAAGGTCTTTTTTAGTTTTTACAAGCTTTCGTCTGTTCCTACAGACATCCTCAGGTATGAGAATAGATTTGTTCTTGTTTTTTACTTCTCGGTAATAAGAGGACAACGAAAATAGAGATGTAATCCGAAAAATGCTATGAGAAATGTGTTATTGTTTTGGAACGTGCGGTCGCAACTCTGAGTTTGAATTTTAAATTTTAAGGTTGTGCGTTTTTGTACAAATATAGTAATAAGGGAATTCTTTTGTACTGGTAGGTTTTCCGTCAATGTGGCATGAACTATATTGTAAGAACAGACGAAAGCTTGTAAAAATTAAAAAAGACCTTATGAAACTGAAATTTATAAACAGGGATCATATTCATATACAGGTTCGGGGTTAATGTACTTTATTAAAATTGTTTGCGAAGATGTATTCTCGCCATTTAAATCATTAACCTCTATATTTGTTTTTGTATGAATGATTCATGTAATTATAAATTGAACTGCACCTATAATCGAAATATATATATATATATATATATATATATATATATATACACACACACACACACACACACACACACATATATATATATGTGTGTGTGTGTGTGTGTGTGTGCGTGTGTGTGTGTGCATATACTGATGAGTTAATAACTTATTGCTAGATGATGATTATCTAAGGATTACATAACACCTATAACACGAACAGGCATGGTCTCTACATCCCGAATAAAAGTTTCCTCTGGGACTGGAATATTAACAGCAAGTTGCAAGTAAAGTAGTGGCGTTTCTGCAGAGTGAACCTGTTAATACGATTATGTGAACATTGTACGAAAATAATTCTTCGAAAACAATTATTCCAGAAACATTTATTCGAATTGTAAATTGTTTGAATGAAAATTAATCGATAGAACAGTTATAATAAATGATAATTATTCGAAATGCAAGATTCTTTATCGCAATAAAAATGTAAAAATTAAAATAGGAAATACACGAATGATGATTATTCGAAATACAAATATTGTTAATAACACAATCTAGTAAGAAAAAATTCTTCTAACCTTAATTTGTATGATACTGTTCGCAAATAAGTCAGCTATTGAAAATTACTCGTTAAAGTATGTCACTAATTTTTTAAGTTTTCTATTTACGTCGCGGTATTTCTTTTTTTTTTTTTAATTACAATATCAATCGTTATCTTCTGTATTTTGGTAACCTTCTCTTGCTTTTGCAATGTGAATTGTTTGCAAGTCCTTTTCTCTTTTTCGTCTAAGAATTTCCATATTGTGGGATGATGGGATGACACTTACTGCAAAAAAGCCATATGCCATCCTTCAAGGGCGTTATTAGTTCTAGGTATTTCTAGGTAAATCAGCAATGACTCTCTCAAAGCAAGACCCCGTTCGTATTTCAAACATAAGTATTTCGAATAATTATCATTTACTACAAGTGTCCTTTCGATTAATTTTCATTCAAAAAATTTACAATTCTAGTTTTTCGAACCATTATTTTCGAACAATTTTCTCGATACGTTTAGTACTACACTATTGAATACATCCTATATGTATTCAATGGTACTTAGATCTGGGGATTTAGTGGGTTCAAGCAATAAATCCTTCTTCATTTTCTTCGATACATTCTCGTACAACTTGCGCACTGTGACGTGGGGGGAGTATTCGTATGAAATATACTACTGTCGCTATAGAAGACTGTTGCCATGAAGGGATGCACCTATCTTCAACCATTTCGTAGTACGTATTATGCGACCTATCAGGAATGATAGGTTGACATTTCCAAATCTATCACATTTCCTTCACCGACTTTTTCTCTGCCGCGCACCCTGTTACAGATAAAGATAACGACGCACACGTTCATATTATTCTTTTTTTTTTAATCATTTCACCCCAAACAAGTCAATAAAGCCACTAAGACGCAAGGGGTTACTGAGTGCAAAGGATCTGAGAAAAAGAAATAAATATTAAGGAGAGAGAACAATAAAAGAACAGAAATTAAGAAGACAGAAGATAACGATTGATATTGGAATTAAATTTTTGGAGATCACTTACTGGGAAGTAAGAGACCAGGAGAGAATTAGCATAGAAATTTCAGTTATATCTAACCATTTTAATTGTAAAAGGATGAGACCTATCTGCCAATCTAGTACTGGCCTTAAATTCATAAAATCGAGGTACCGAAACCAAAGAAAGCTAATCAGAACAATTACCATGAACATATTTTTTAGAAAAGGGACTGTGAAGACACGGCGGGGAAAGTGACTGGAGCCGAGTTACCAGGTTAGGGCCGATATTATTGCATAATCTTTTTTCGATTATATCAAGAATCTCTAAATATAAAGCAGAAGCGCTAAAGCAGATATGACAGCAATATCAAATGCATGGACAAATGATAGACTTATATATTTGTAAGATAGATTCGCGAGAGAAAAATTGTCTAGCACGACGGTTACAGGAGAAAGGGACTTTCTTTCATTAAGTCCTCATCAAACTCTCGCCGTTTTCTGCAATAGATATTGGTTAGCAGTTTGTCTGATCTGTGACTAAGCGAAAATTGTTATCCCTTGTATTGTGAAGCCTTCTTTTGTTATCTTTATTAAAACATATCGATAGATTGTGCTACAGTAGCTCTTTTGTCGGCTCGTACATGGGCAGGGGAAGAATCTTTCGTTCATTACACGCAACAATATATCATGGCCGTTCAGTGTTTTTGTCAATGGTAGGACCACTACCGACAGCTCTCTCTATCTCTATCTTTCTCTCTTTCACTCTTTCACATCCTTTCTATCTCTTTCTTTCTCTCTCTCTCTCTCTCTCTCTCTCTCTCTCACTTCAGTTGCCTCAAGTAGTTGTCTCATGTAAATTATAAGGCGACAGCCTCACTACGTTAGGTGATGGCGCTGTTACGGTTTCCGTAGCAAGTAAATTTCACCGAGAGTATTTGCCTGCTCCACGTCCAACTGGTTTTGAATTATAGAACTGTCATTATAAACTGGTTGCCAACCAAGGCTATTTAAACCATAGCTCAGGTAAGAAGGATGGTTTCCTACTTTTCTTAAAGATATATGTACGAAAGTGAACATAACATACTCGATTCACCGATTCCTCGTTCAGAGAGATACTCCCCCACACAACACACACACACACACACACACACACACACACACACACACACACACACACACACACACACACACACAGGCTTTCAGAAATCACCTGACCATTTAATACATCAAATTAAGTACTTGATACTGGCTTACCGGACCCTGGAATACGAAATTGTTATGAGGCAATATATGTTATTCTCAACCCATGTCACTGGTTACAAGATTTTCGTTCATCATTACATACGTAAATATATATATATATATATATATATATATATATATATATATATATATATATATATATATGTGTGTGTGTGTGTGTGTTGTTATTATTATTATTATTCGGAACAGTAATTTCTGTGTCGCAATGAAAATATATTTTTAAATATTATAATATAAAGCTCTTTGTATGAAGCACCTTTTATAAAAAATAAAGAACTGTGGATTATTAATTTGATTTTTTTTAAATTTTATATATATATATATATATATATATATGTGTGTGTGTGTGTGTGTGTGTGTGTGTGTGTGTGTGCGTGTGTGTGTATAAAAAGTGAACATTGAAGTCAACACTCAGAGGCGACAGTCTGTTTCATGCTAGACGCAATCGTCAGGTCCCCTGCGTCTAGCATGAAACAGCCTGTCACCTCTGAGTGTTGACTTCAATGTTCACTTTTATATTTACACACGCTCTATCTCAGATATTGAGCACTTTATCCCATAAATACAGCACACCTTAAAACTATATTTCTTCATATATATATATGTGTGTGTGTGTGTGTGTGTGTGTGTGTGTGTGTGTGTGTGTGTGTGTGTGTGTGTGTCAGCTATATTGTTATCAATCTATACAATGACTTAGCTGCACACACATATGTTTACATTTCTCCGATTCCGTTGCTTCTTTATGGCTTAGCATTATTACCAACCCCACACATAAGTACATTGAAACAAACGAAACTATCTACGGTATAAAAACAAACATGCATTGGCACGTGCATAAGCGTAACAATGTGTACACGTACACATTTTATCCTGGTGCACACGCCTACTTACACGTTCGTACACGCATATGCTTGGGCACCTTAAAAATAACCAGATTTCCACAATTCAAGAAAAATATACAAAAGTCCATAGAGGCTTTTTAACACAAACAAAACCATATGATCAATTCTCGCCCACCAAACACACAGGCCGGCTCCCATTTAATCCCATTATGGTCTGTAAATAAAAGTAAATAAAGAAAAAAAAAAAAAACAATGAATGCAACTGTGGAAAAAGTAGAGAAACGATAGTGCGAGAAACAAGTAAATAAATCGCGGAATATAATACAAAATAAACTACTACATCGAAAGGTGATGATCTAAAATAAATCTGGATTGCTTATTTTAACTGCAATCTGACAAATAGCGTTTCTATGTAAACTTGAGCAGCTCTTATTTAAGCAGTTGACTATTGCGAATATTGTTGTTCTTTGTCTATCATTAATAAACCATGACCAATGGTATTTCTATGAAGGTAATTCTTTGAGCCTCATGAATGTTCTGAATTCCTATGTGAGCGTTTCTATCATCAATACAACTGACCAATGATATTTCTATGAAGGTAATTCTTTGAGCTTAATGAATGTTCTGAATTCCTATCTGGGCTTTTCTATCATTAATAAAACTGACCAATGATATCGCCATGATGGTGGCTCCTTGGTTCTAAAGAATGCTTCGAATTCCTTGTCTGGACTTTGTTATCATTAATAAAACTGATCAATGATATCTCTATAATTCCTTGGGCTAACAGAATGCTCTGAAGACCTATTGGGGCTTTTCACACAAACCCAAAAAACTCTTTATGCAAAAAACTCTTTATGCCGCTAATTTTAATTAAAAAGGCTTTTAGAGTTTTTACATCATCGTTTGAATTTAAGTTAATACACATGTTTCAAATTGGTTCATGCGTGAAATGTGGATGATCACTGAATATTTGTAGAAAATAAGCGCAGATCTTGGAACAGTTATTAACACTGGAACTGACGTCGGCGTACCTTGAATTCAATTCCAGCTATATTCTGTTTTCTTCAATTTCTGCTAATCCCCTTAAAAAAAGGCATGGCTGTTTTCCTCCAGCTGCGGATTAAATAGCAGAACAAACTGGTTTCTTTCGCCTTGGCATGGCAGCTAGTCTGGGATAATAGAAACTCAGAATTCAAAGCCAACCTGAAGATGGACGTATTCCGTCAAGCTGTCTTGCCCAAGACACAGCACTGCTGCTATTGGCGCAGAACATGTGCTGCCCTACGACCCTTTTCAAACTTGGCACTCTAAAGCAAAGAGGAGATGGTAGAGAAATTTATATTGATAAATCTCGCCTTTCTTCAGTAGTTATGGAGACTCCGCCATGAAACTTAATTTTACGAGAACACTACTGTAGGGTAGGGACGGTGTAGTAATGGATAGCGGCTCGTATTGAGGAATCGGAGAGCCGAGTTCGAATTCCAGTCGAATCTATTACATTGACTTACGTGGGAAAGGTATGAATCCTCTTCTTCTCGCTCCAGGTAGGACAAACCGGATTCTATAGCCTTGGATAGTGACTGGTCTACCGCAGAAAGTAATGGCAGCCTACTGCGGGAAAAAAATCTGACTAGTCAGTCATCGAAAGACACATAATGCATGTATTACGCATGGCATGGTAATATATATATATATATATATATATATATATATATATATATATATATATATATATATATATATAAAGTTGGAAAATATGAACTAAATTGGACAGAATTATTAAATAGGGAACAAGTAGGAAAACTTTATTAATTTAATAAATAGAAAAACCATAAATTTATAAAGATTCTCTTATGTGTCTCTTATTGTTAACCGTAGGTCAGTAGTCTGCATTTTATAAAAATGTTTTTATTATCTTTAAATTAGATGTTTATAAAATGACAGTGTTATCTACAAGGATTTTTCTCATGGGTGCAGGAAGTTGTGCATGAATGTTTAAATACTTTATCAGACGTATGCTTATATACCTTGTCGTGTGGCCAATGCATTCGTTTGGTGTTTTCTCTTTATTATATGGACCACAACCTTGTAATGGACAGTAGAATTCATCAACTACATTAGTGGTTTGAGATTCGGATTTCATAGGATTGTTGCTATTAGTAATTATGAGATAGGCGGTTTTTAATTTTTGTAGTATATCGGAAGGTCTACAGGTTTTTTTAAGGCTTTATGGATGAAATGTATTGTTTTCTGATGTTTATTCCCTCCGTATTCCATTGGTAAGAAAGATATGTTCCACTTGAGCAGCTTCTTTAGAACTGTCACCCAAAATGACATCTTTGCGATCACTACAATTGTTCAAGTCTAGAGTTAACCATTATCTTCCCCACCTAACTATATAAACTATGCCCCTTACTCTGTAAACCTCTACATCGAGTGGCGCCCTGGCCTTGTACAGAGTGAATCTCACTGCGAAAGAAAATATTGTATCTCTTTGAAATAATTTAATTCTTATGAGCCAAGGCGATCTGTATATATATATACAGGGTGATTGCCATACGTTACTCAGATAAGAGCGGCTCCGTCATCCCTGGCATTAGTTGTTGTTGTAACCAAGTAATAGTTAAGAAATAACAAAACAAGAGGCTGCAGATAAATAGTGTATTGGACAGTAAATACAACAAAAGTGTGTTACACGACTTGGGAATGTGTGTCGGTTGACCAACGTTCAATCCATACCACCGTTGATATTTATTACCCCCCCACAAGGGTAAATGTGGCACAAGGCTGAGTTTAACGTGGATCATCCGAGCCCGTAGACTCGGCCAAAAAATCCCCGTAGAACCCGCATAAATAGGTTCGAGTCTGTCTACCTCCCCGGACAAAACTCTGCCCTTCGGCACAGACTCGTCCGGGTTCCACAAGAACAGTCTCGGAAGAACAGTCTGTATCCGGGTTCCACAAGAACAGCCTCGGAAGAACAGTCTGTATCACTGTTATATTTAACGCCCCCTCCCAAGTGGGTCGTATGTGACACAAGACCGGTTTATCGTGGGTTCTCCGAGCCCGTAAGCACGGCCAAAAATATTCCCTTTTTACCCGTATAAACGGGTTCAGGGCCTGTCTACCTCCCCGGACGACATTTTGCCCTTCAGCAAAGAATCGTCCGGGTTCCTCTCCGCCTCGGCGGAGAGTTTGACAGATGAACAGTTTATATTACTGTTCCCCCGAGGCTTAATTTTCTACTACTTTATAGTAAGTGGAAGAGTCCACAATAGCCTCATCAGAGGGAGCACACCACGACATTTGTGATGGCTTCCGTCTCGTCTTGGCATCCGTGGCCGCTAGGGTGACTCTTGAAAACCGCATTCTATTTCACAGGTATTAGGCATATATGGCAGATATACCCTGTATCTTTGATTGGATCTGCCTATTATCTAACTCTCCTGCATACCAACATGTGCCTCACTAGTCTAGATGATGATCTGCAAAACTTGCTGCAAACAATACAGGTGTTGTCGGAAGTACGATGAGGCAGGTTAGGGTTAGATGAATTGCTTCTGGTTGTTATGATCAGATGGTTTGCATAAGCTACCCTCGACAAAAGTATGAACTCACACACAACACATTTACAAGACTGCATAGTAGTCGGTAAATCACAGTGAGTGTTTCATCGGAGATCACACTTGACCTGAGCATGTCTGAGACATTCATACATAACTGACTACTCTCGTTTTCCGTCTGCTAGCGAAGCTAACCAATCATGTCGCAGAAAAATTCTCCGGTACATTTGTGTTTGTTTAACGCCCACAGAGTCCACCTGCGGTTTAAACTACAACTAGGCTAAGCGGAACTTAGTTACAGTTTCTGGAGGGGGGTAGCGCATTATCTGGCGTGCCCATAAGTGTGAATAAGGCCAGTACATTTAAGCTCTCGGTTACGATGACTTGTGACTTTCTACTAGTACAACAGTTTCGTCTACCCACTTTCACTGACAAGGCTTAGGTCAACCCGTGGTATGGTTTTCAAACATGAGTGCATGATCAGTAATGCCCTGATTAGCAGTTTGAAAAACACCAATACGCTCAAAGCTTCTGTGATTTCGTGCTACCATAACCATCGACGGCTTCGGGACAGTTTTAACTACCTAATTTCAATCACAGATCTTGAACCAACCTAAAGGTGTCGCATCAAGATGTCGCTTTATTACAATTCAACCATAGTGAGTTTCCAGCTGGGGTTTCGTGGTCGGAAAGCGAATGTTTTAACAATTCGACCAAACGCCCATGTATACATGCATACATACGTATATAAAATTAAAAAATAAATATCAATATAATATGTCACATTTATAAAAGTTTCCTATTTGGTCCTTATTCTACCATTCTACCGAATTTTAATTCATGTTTGATTCCAGTTCACGAGTATATATATATTTATTTGCAATATCATGGAGAACCCTCGATTCCTATAATAAATTCTTAAAAAAAAAAAAAAAAAATAATTCTATAAAAAATGTCCATTGTAAACTGAAATTCACATGGCAAATCTAAATATAAGCATATCCTGAAAGTTTAACTAATTTTAATACTAATTTTACTGTGACAACATTGACGCGCATAGAATTTGATGCTATCTATCTATCTATCTATCTATTTCAGTCCGTTCATATATATATATATATATATATATATATATATATATATATATATATAAAAAAGAAGAGGGGTGCCGCAAACGTTTTTGGTTGTAATGTGGATTTATTGAGAAAAAATATTATACTTTGTTTTACATAATTTCACGACACGTGTTTCTGGTCTGGTCTCGCAACCGTCTTCAGGTGAAAGTGGAGATTTTTACATATTATTAAAAATAATTAATTTTTCTTCATGTTCAATGTGGAATATTCTCGATATGAGACATTCTGTTTATATATATATCGGTCTATTCATATCTATCTATCTATATAGGGAGGTAAATTAATAAGGCTAATGAGAAAAATGCATATATTTTATAAACAAATAATTATTTCTGTATGAATTTCTGTTATGAGGATTTATCCTTATTTAGACTATTTATAAGCGGACTATTGTACAACAATGAACAGGAAAATAGTAGACATTCGTTTATCTTGCGAGATAAAGGAAACACCAAGTTTAGTAAAAAAATCCATTTTTTTGGTGCTGAGACTGGAGTAACTTCTCTATGACGCAGGCCTGAGCCGATGGTATCTTGAGGTCATGCGCTGTCCGGACAACATACCCCAGATCTCGGCTAAACCGACAAGATACAAAGGAATACAGGGTATTAAATTTGGAGTCAGTTTAGCCGCAGGAATTGCCAGAAAATTGTTAGAGTTGACAATCAAGCGCCTTTGGGGCTCCACTTGGAGATTTCTGTTTGGATTTACTTCCATAGCCCTCTTCGTGTTTTGGATATGACCGCAAGACAGCGGAGGTTTAAACCTTTCTCTAGCTGGATTACTTTGTACGCCATCTTGTGTACAATGATGGCAGCGGAGGTTTAAAACCAGGAGTTTCCTTTCTCTAGCTGGATTACTTTGTACGCCATCTTGTGTACAATGATGGCAGCGGAGGTTTAAAACCAGGAGTTTCCTTTCTCTAGCTGGATTACTTTGTACGCCATCTTGTGTACAATGATGGCAGCGGAGGTTTAAAACCAGGATTTTCCTTTCTCTAGCTGGATTACTTTGTACGCCATCTTGTGTACAATGATGGCAGCGGAGGTTTAAAACCAGGATTTTCCTTTCTCTAGATGGATTACTTTGTACGCCATCTTGTATACAATAGTTCGCATGTAAATAGTGTAAATTAATATTTATTTTTTAACATATATTCCATGTCAATGCACTTAGTTCACTGACGAATTTCCATCACATACATCAAACATTACACAACGAAAACTATATATTATGCAAAGAACTTCTTGATTATTATTATGTCGGCACACGCGTACGCGTGAGTGTGTGTGTATGTGTGTACGTGTGTGAACGCCCCTGGTTGTGTAATATGGGTGTACCATTTATTTTTATATTGATTCATTTAAAGTAAGCTAAATCCAGAATAGCAATGGCGCCATTACAGTAGTACTGTGCTCATTATCGATTACTTACGAAGACTGCATTACGTTGCACATGTTTGCCTATTTAGACATCAGTATTTACGGATCGATTAAATCCACATGAATCTATGTGCGTATAGTTCCAAACACATGTATGTTGTATGCGTCTATTGCATGTCAATTAGGAGGAAAGTTCTGGTCCAGTGTTTTCGTTTCTATATCACTAATGTCTACAAATTTACTCAGATATGGGCCAAGAATAATCAGTGATTATTTTCAATAAATGGTTCACCTATTGGCTGAGATAGTTGTGCTTGTCACTCTAGCAACATTAAACGATATTCGAACCCCAGGTAAATGCTGCAAGTCACTTTTCAATTAATCACTACATGAAAAATCAATCGAATGAACAATTACACCATTCGGCTCCCAATGTTACATGAGGGTGGGCTGAAAATTTATTAGGCTGACTATGAAGGAGTAATGGTAGAGCTGTGGTATCTTGCTTGCGTTAATTTCAACTCTTCTTATTAATAACTGCATTGTTTATCTCCAGGTAAACTGACATTTGACTGTTCAAAAAGACCTCAAAAGTAACTAGTAACGTCTTCTCTTGAAAATAGAAAACAGTTTGATATCGTAGTGCTGTCAAGTATCTACAGAAAAAGGGTTTAGTCCCTAAGGATATTCATACTCCCATGCTTGTTACATTAGGGGATAACGGCTTCAGTTTTATCAACAGTGCAAAAGTGGGCAGAAGAATTTAGAAGGAGGGTAGATTCTTGAAGATCGCTCAAGGTCTGGACGTCCTGCAATTGCCACCACCGAGGAAAACATTGATCGTGTTTACCACATGGTGATGGATGACAGACGATTGACTATAAATCTAATTTCTCTTTTTATATATCAAACAAAGTTTTGTAATATATGGCGTACTCAAGACAATGTCTAATTTTTTATAAAAAAAAATATAAACAGGAAAACAATAAAGACAATAAATTATTTTGTACTAGGCAATGAAATTGTGTCTGGAACTAAAACGAGGCTCTCAATACCAGTGACTGTTATGCAGGGTTGGCTTTTTATTTTCCCTGTGCAACGTTATGTTACAGCATAGGAAGAATTATGAAGAGAAAAGGAAGAAGGAAGTAGAATTCTGGAAAAGAATGAGGGGTAGCAGAAAGTGAAAGATTACGAAAGCAGAACTGAAGATAAAAATAAAATGACTGGCGTATAGGATCCTACGTTCAAAGTAAAGGGAAAATTAGACTCATAAAAGTGAAACCTGAGAAGCGAGAGCAAAAAAAAAAAAGTGACGAAAGAAAAGTCAACTGAAGCCAAAGAAAAAGAAGAAAGAAAGAAAAGATAATCGTAAAGATGGAAGTACAATGAAGATCAAGATAAGACTGTCACCTTAAACGAAATTTCGACAAAAGCAAAAGAAAGAAAGAAAACAGACAATCATAAAAAAAAATCATAATCAACAAAAGAAGAAGGCAAGCAAAGACGAGAATATTATCCTGTCAAGAAGAAGCGAAGAGAAAAAGGTTGAGAAAAACTCAAGATGTCTGCAGATAGATAGAAAGGGGAGCTCGGCACATATTAAAAATTGTTGAACAGGTGTTGCAGATGTGATGGCGTCTCATTATATCTTTGGAAAGGGACCACATTTTTTTACACTGGCTTCCATTAAGGAAAGCTATGGGTCATTACTTTGGTGAATGTAAATATGAAGATAGGCAGGGGTGATGCTCACAGAGACGACAAGTAGGAAATGAGGGTGGAGCATTAGGATGGGTGTAAGGTAAATAGGGACAGGTGGGTGTGCCGCATTGGTTTTGGAATAATGTTCTTGTCATCGTGCAAATACTTGAATAAATATATTTAAGCATACATGCGTGTACTTAAGTATATATATATATATATATACATATATATATATATATATATATATATATATATATATATATATATAGGTGCGAATTGTCGTTATCGTTATATTATATTTTTTATTTCGCGAATGTGCATTGTTTGTTCTTGATTTTGTCGACTGCACTTTATAGTAGGGTCAGTTGGGCACCGTTTGTGAGAAAAAGAGCACCATGACGCCAGAAATTTGAAAACAGCATGCTGTACTGTTTGGTATTCGCGTCGGAAGCTCCAATACAAACATTTCAGAGTGTAAATCTGAAGACAGCGTAGAGGGTTCGGAAAGAGGTGGATTACGCTAATGGTAATTACGAAGGTACGGCATCTCGGAAAACTCATCATTCTGATAAGAAAACAACTCCCGAATTTGTTGTTGAGGGAATCCGACACAACACGAAGGTCTGCATAAAGTGCCTTGAGAATGTAGTGCTGGCCTGGGTCAAGAGTGTGGCTGCTGGAAGACAAAATAACTGACAATAAGACACCGAACCATGCCACAAAGGCGGGAGAGCTCAGGCATGTCTGTCAGACAATTTCTGCGACAACATCACCTCTTACAGCTAGCCACCTAACTCCACAGACTCTCACCCCACTTGATTATTATGTGTGGGGCACAGTTGAGCGAGAGACCAACAAAACTCCTTGTAACACCAAAGATCAACAGAAGGCAATAATTATGGCAGCATTCACCAACTTAAACAAAAACACCGCCAAGAGAGTTGCAGGAGATTTAGTATTTTAAAAATTTTTTGTGTAATTTTGGTATATATATTTTCTTAAAATCATTTCACCTAAGAAAGTCAGGCGTACCACTAGACAAAATGAAATGTCAGTGTTGTTTTTTTTGTGTCTAACTTAGACGACAATTAATCCATTGCACCATATATATATATATATATATATATATAAAATGAATATATATATATATATATATATATATATATATATATATATATATATATAATAATCGATATGCATTTTTCAAGCATATTTGGAAAAGTATTAGGTATAGGCATGTACACACAAGACGTATTTGTTTGGGTTCATGAAAAAATTTATTTGATGATAAATATTAATGTATACAATTTTACATTATAGTTATGCACACCAGCGAAATAAACATGCTCCAACCATTTGAGTGTATATATATATATATATATATATATATATATATATATATATATATAAATCAAATGAACAAATATTTTAATACATTTTCTGTTTTACGTTATTTTTTTACTTTTTATTTACTTAAATAAGTTGTATCCATAAAAATAATGTATAAACAGAAAAATGTTACATGCTAAACACAATCGTCGGGCCTGACGATTGCGTTTAGCATGTGTCGCCTCTGAGTGTTGACTTCAATTTCTAGTTTTATATATATTTACATACGCTCTATCTTTGATATTGAGCTCTTTATTCCATAAATATAGCATACCTATATATATATATATATATATATATATATATATATATATATATATATATATATATATCGCGAGGGAGATAGAGATGGAGAGAATGTCGTGCTAATAAATAAAAGTTTAAAAGACTTATCTCTCCGACTTCACGTTTAGGATATACACCACTCATTAGGGTCAGATAAATTTATTGTTGTGGACAGATATCACATATATATATGTTAAATAAAAGACGTTAATTATTGACGACAAATTTATAAGTTTATTGGTGTCGACAGATATCACATGTTAAATAAAAGACGCTAAGTATTTAATTAAAAATTATAACAAATATGTTATAAAATCACTACAAAAATAGCCATTTTGTTTTATATATTTATGTTATAATTTTTAAATAAATAATTATATTCGCTCTACTCTGTATTGAGCACTCTTTTAAGAATAGTAATTGTTGTTTATTGAAATTCATTCCGTATACACCAATTATATATATATATATATATATATATATATATATATATATATATATATATATATATATATATAATACAATAATATGGTAACCCGTATGTAATTTCCAGGAGGATATAGATTCAAGGAGAGCTCTTTGTCAAAGACAGACCAAAATTATTATTAATTACAGATTGGTTATAAATTTTATTAAAATTATAAAATATTACCTATGGCATTTTAAGATTTTGATAATCTTTAATTAATAATAATAATAATAATAATTAAAATATATATTTATATATATATACAGTGTAACCCGGATATAAGAGACCTGGATATAAGAGAAACCCGGATATAAGAGAGATTTTCTCTGGTCCCAAATTAGAGCCTGTGTTAAGGTATATAAAATAGACCAAACCCGGATATAAGAGACTTCTTATAAATTCAAGAAACACTCACAAACATTAAACGGGCCAACTAAAAAGTTTAGGCAAACTTTAGAGGAGGCTAAATGACGCAGTTCAATAGCCAACAAATAAAAGTGAGTAAATTATGTTGTTGAATTTATTTATTTTATTTGCCTTGATAAAGTCGATCAGAGGATAAAACGTGTCAGCTAAGTTTTTTTAAAAAAAGAATATTTTTCAGAAAATTTTGAAACTATCTTTGTCTCTCGTTTCGTGCGCATGTGTAGACGTGGAAAACGTCAACAAAGCCCACACTGATGAAATCCTGTGTGTGTGTGTGTGTGTGTGTGTGTGTGTGTGTGTGTGTGTGTGTGTGTGTGTGTGTGTGTGAAAACGTTATTTCTGTGGATACCTATTTTTGAGCAGACGCCCTGTTTTTTGTGGTGTAACAGTGTTAGGCTTTAAAATCATGGGTTTAAAACAAAAATCACACTTTTATTCCTTTATTAAAACTTGATGGACGCTGAAAAAGATACACACACACAATGTTATTCATTCTGAATAGCTAAGGAAGACGAAACGTGTAGTCAATAAAAGAATATATATATATATATATTACAAAGAGTTAATCATACATGAATCAATTAGCAATATTAATGCAATTATTGGCGAAATCTCTTTGCTAGTAGACTAGGGACTTCGCCAATAATTGCATTAATATTGCTAATTGATTCATGTTATGATTAACTCTTTGTAATATAAAATATATGCTGCCCATTTTATATATATATATATATATATATATATATATATATATGTGTGTGTGTGTGTGTGTGTGTGTGTGTGTGTGTCAGTTTGCGTGTGTGTCTTTATGTTTATCTGCACATATGCTCTCATAAATACATAAATATGTGTGTAGGAGCAAGCTTCTCTCGCTAGAACAATTGCGGTGAATAGTGAGTAAGATACTTACTGGGCGCCCTATATTTTCAGCCTTGTACCACATCTAAGCTGCGCTTAGAAAATTGCCATATGTGTGTGTGGGTGTGTATTTGTGAGTGGGTGTAAATATATGTGTGTGATTGTATGTCTGTCTACCCATCTGTCCCCTTTGCTTGTATGTGTATGTGCGCCTATATGCGTGTATGCGCGCCCACCATTGGAGTATTACAGTCTCCATTCTAGCATTGTTCAAGGTTTTTCTACCAAAAATAATGTTTTTTTTTCCTCGTGTTCTAGCGATTCACTTTGAACAGAACTGAAACCATTTTCGGATTTCTCTTTTCTACACTATCACCGATGATCTTTATTCGCAGTCGAACACATATTCGTTTTGTTTATTTGACTGGCCAAGCAGAATTTGGCACAAAAGAAAAGCTGATAAAGGTTTTCCTTCCTTCAACAGATGGCTCAAGCCTTAGGCTGTCCCTCACGAAAGCCTATATTTTTTTTATGAAACAGAACAGAAAGAAAAACACGTTTGAAAATCATAATCCGGGCAGTGCCGAGTGGCCTGCTTAATTAAAACCACAACAAAACAGATAAATATTTTTCAATATCTTTGTACTTGAGGAAATTAACTTTTAGTGAACCTAAACTTGTTTTCACTCGTCCCGATCTACCCCACACGAAGCATTTTTATGGACGTCACTGCAAGCACAATAACTCCCATCGTTGGCGGTAGAGGGCAACTTTGTGACTGAAGGAAGAAAACACACACACACACAAAGCTTAACACGTTCTATTTGATTCCGTTGTCTTTTCCACTGATGATCTCCATGTGTAAATAATGACATCAGTAATTGTCAGAACAATTAACTGAGCGAATCTGTAGTCAAGTAAACGATGAAGACCAGAATGGTCAGGAGATGAATAGTGTAAAGGTTGGCATATTAGACAAACTGATTTGAGGGCTTCTTATTAGAGCAGAGTCGTTTTTATACTTAACGCTAATCGTAGACGTCAAGCTGTCGAAGTTATGCGAACATTGGAGGGCATTTTTTTGTGTTTAACACTTTATAGATCGTCAATGCCTTTTAGTTTTCATAAATTCCCCTTTAGACGAATAGAGGACATGCATACCTTGAAGATTAGCATTTCGTAATCGTATCCTTTAACTGAATTTGAATGCTAAGTAATCATGCTAAAACCAAACTCAAAGTTAGGATGCTTGTCTCCGTTGCTAGTTGCATAATTAAAAGAAAATGTTGCAGTTCCAACGAATGATTTATTTCATGGAAATATTTCGACTAGCTGTTGTTATTCTTGGTCACTCTTTTAATTTAAGTAAAACAGGGCAAAGAAACTAGAAATTCGTTTTTCCCCTTGATTTGAATTCTTAAGTGTTTCTAGATTCTTTGCATTATTTTACTCAAATTAAAAGAGTGACCAAAGCTAGCACTGGGATAATAGATGTTTTCTTTTAAATATTCATTTTTTGAGAGGATCAGATAGAATTATAAAATCAAGAAAAACTGAAATTAAATTAAATTAAAACTTTACATTTGATTTATCTCCTTAACATCTGATTTAGTTTCAATTTTAACGTCTGATTTAAACCTCAACTTTTAACATATACTTTTTATTTTTTAACGACCTGCTTATTTAGTGAATATTCATTCAGACACTGACATGCAGAGAGTGAGGGGGGAGAAGTGGGAGAGAGGGAGAGAGAGAGAGTGGGAGAGAGAGAGAGAGTGGGAGAGTTGCATCTTCAAAGTCTAAGCATACACACTGAGTGAAAAAAAGTAAAAATGTTATTAAATCTTAACAATTTGTAAAAGCAGAGAATAATTAATCGTTTAAACACGAAAATAAGCAAACCGTGTACGGGAAGCAAATGTGAAACCAGCCCATTTCTTCTTTCATTAGCATCATCATTGGTAGTAGACCATTGATCATTCCAATCCGTTTCCTGTTAAGAAACTGATTGCTATTTCCATTTTGCCTTTCTCTCCTCATTTAGGATTAGTGATTATTATCAGAAGTATAAATTACTGGAGATCCGTTTCTTAGACAGTAAATCCACATTTCACAAAAATGTGTGAGTTTAAATGACATTCTCTGATGGCTTTGGTAATATATCATTAAAACGGATCAATTTTGGTCATACCCAGCACGCGTGGGCTCTTACTTCAAAAAGTAATTGTGACACTACTTTATATATATATATATTTCCTTCTGGTAGAAACATGAATGAATATGTATGTGAAATATTTCGACTAGCTGTTACTAATCTTGGTCACTTCTTTGATTTGAGTAAAACATTGCAAAGAAACTAGAAACGCTTAAGAATTCAAATCAATGAAAAAACCCGAGTTGATGACATTTACAAAGTAAGAGCATACTCTTTTTTAGCGAAGTCCATGCCTTATTCGTAGCAAAGTTAGGATGCTTGTCTCTGTTGGTAGTTTCATAATTAAAAGAAAAAATGTAGTTCCAACGAAACTACAAACTAGTTGAAATATTTCCATTAAATAAATCATTCTTTGGAACTATGTTTTTCTTTTAATTAAAACCAAATTCGCTGACCGGCAGACTGCCTAAACTATCCGTTTCACCAGTTTAATCATCTTTTCTTAACGCGAACGAGGAAGCCATGCCCCATCTCAGATGTTTGCTTGCACATCAATGTACAGGATGCCCAGTAAAAAAGTTGTAAATTTATTCTTTGAGAAAATACACCAGCTCTAATTGGTCCATCTCAGTGGACCTCTAAAACCCAAGATCTGAATCTTGTGGATTACTATATCTGGAGTATAATTCTAACTCACTTGCAAAACCGTCGTCGTGACATTGTCGATATTGATACATTAAAAAGGAACTTAACTGAAGCTTGAGATGAAATTCCTCTTGACACTCTCCAAAATGCTACTGCCTTCTGCCTACCACGCTTGCAACTTTTTGCTGAACATTGAGGCAAACATTTCGAATATCTGCGATGATTGTTCAATTTGTGCAAGAATCATGATAGCTTTTTTACTGGGTACCCTGTAGAGGTATAGTCTTATATTGTGTTGTTCAACGACACGTGATCAGTAGTCAACTTCTTGCTTGTCTCTTACTGCATATCTCTTTTACTTAACATATTACTGCATATCTCTTTTACTTAACAAATAGGCACAATGCTATTCATCATTCCACCACACCTCCCTGAACCGAAGAGATTTAAAGCCTTTGGTTATTCTCGAACATCTACAACCTCTTTCCTTCATTCTCCCTTGAAGTTTATGTACTGTTCTTTTTAATAGGGATCTTAGTCTCAGTTCATCTTCTTTCGTATTTGAGTCACTCCCGTTATCATCCATGAGCTTGCATTTTCCTGATCTGAAAAACTCATCCTTTCTTCTCTGTCAAGGTCTTCTTCCTTCACAAAGTCTTCCTCTTTAATTCCGTGCCTTAATGTTTCAGAATGGGCCATCCTATCTTTGATATAATGGTCGTGTTATGTCACTTTTGCATGATGAGATTAGCTTTCTCAGGACTTGCTACTTTGTCTTTCTATTTTTTAGCCCTATCCTGGGCTATAACACAACAGATCCAAATCTCTACAAATTTTGGTTCATCCAAGCGACTTAAGCATCCTATCTGCGAAGCCATATATAGTTCATACGCGTTTTAATATGTTGCGGGATGGTGAATGCGTTGAAAGTTAAATGCCAACAACAAACATGGCAGACTCGGGATGTGAGTCCATGTAAATAAATGAAAAGAAAAGAGACAAGTATCAATATATATATATATATATATATATATATATATATATATATATATGCACAAACAAATGATAATGTATTAACAACAAAGGTATACAGGCGATAAGACAATAATGTGTCTAACAAATGATTGTGGAAACCGTTTTGGTCCTAAGTATGTATAGTGAGCGAATGTACGTATCTACGTGTGTGTGTGTGTGTGTGTGTGTGTTTTTGTACTGCTGATGCATTTCTCAAAGTGAAGCGCGTTTTTCGCGAGAGATTTACATGTTGACAAATAAGCGGATAGGGTAAGAGAATGAGGGAAATATCGCAGAATATTTATGGTCCTGAGAGCAACGGTTTCGAAAATAAGGCGGAGGTAACCCGACAAATACTATCCGAAAAATTCAGCAAACAACAGTTCGAACTAAGGAAAAACAGCTTGGTTCGGATTGATGACAATTGGCCTTGAAAAAAATTTGAGAAAGGCTCTTTCATTTAGAACTGACTTTCAGTAAATAAGTCGTTTAACATGATGTACTCAAAACCCCGGGGTATAGACGAGGCGTGTTCTCCTATGCAATACCTCTCCTTCGGGAGGGGGAGGTGTAGTGACTACTTCGGTCTGAGGCGTCCCCGAAAGAGTAAGTCCCGAGAGAGCTTGAGCAATTTTCCGTCCCACTTTAAACTCGATCTTGGGTCAGATTCCACTTGAGTGGACTGTGCGGATAAATGCCATTCGTTCAGAAAAGAAGAAGAAGAAATGTCTGAAATTTGTATAAATAGACAAAGATGAAGCATAAAAATAAAAGCGAAATTCTCCTTGCATTCACTTTGAGTTTCACACGAAGGCATTAATCTTAGCCCCAGTACGCCCCCGCACCACAGAAATGCCACTGGACATAATCGTCTTTTCCTTCGTCCGAATAAACCTTCCAACAGCCGAAAATTTAAAATCGCAATAGAATTAGTTGGAATATCTCCCACTCAGTCGTTGCTTATCCTGAAATGAATTGGTACAGAGCAATTTTTTTTAGCCGCATATTTAAGTCATTAAATTTATTTAAACCTTTCGTGATTTTGTTCATATTCTATTTGAACGATTAAACTAAAAGTGAAAAAGAAATATACTAAAAGACATTTCGGCTTTCTTCGGGTGTCTGTTGTTCCAAGTAACCTTTAGGGATTTTCAAACTGAACACACAGGACAATAGTCTAGAGCAGGGTTCGGCAACCTTTTGGAGAGACCGGGTCAGACAACTCTGCAGGAGGAGGGCCATGATATCAAATGTTCTATAATAAATTGTCTCGACCTCAGACCGTACTGGACAGAAGGCTGCCTTGCTCTGGAGGTTAAAAGGAAAAAAACAAAACAACAAGTGTTATATTATTTAAACAAGGTTCCTTATTTTACTGCAGGAATAGCAGGATAACAATTAACATTGGATAGCAACATATCAATTAACACATAAACCAATAGATAAAAGCGTTGGTTGAAGTAATCCAGTGACCTGACCCAAAGAGTTGTGAGTTCAATACCTGGTCACGGCAGAGGTGAACAAAAACTTGGAGAGTTGAGTTACTAAAGGGAAATAACTGAAACTGAGATATCTAGAAGAGGCATGGCACGTGGAACTAGAACACTCTACCCTGGTGGATGAAAAAAGTTCGGTTCGTAATTCCAATCACCTGAAGAAGGCCCGACCGTATAGCGGCCGAAACGTCGTGAATATGACAACAAAGATGAGGACAACAGTCCGAATAATGTAAATAGTGTAAAAAAAAAAAAAAATTAATACAATCAACAAAAAATGCAAATTCCTTACTACAAACGAAATACAATTAGAAATGTCAAATTATTTAATGAGACACTTGTTTTTGCTTGTTGTTTGATAACTTCTCCACATCAGGTGAAATATTTGTTGATTACAGGAGATCCAGGTTGTCATCACACAATCTTGTTCTTAAACGACATTTAATATATTTCATTTTCGAAAAAAAATGGCTGTTCACAAGGACACGTACTTGTAAATAATGATGCCATCATTTTTGTATTATTCAATAGGCTGGTCTATTTTGCGCTTGGCAAAACATATTTGTTGTAGAATTCAACAGTGGATTCGGAATGAAATTTTGGTTTAAAAAATTCGTCGCATTGTAAGTCGATTAATTCAAACTAACATTTTTATGTCACTCGTATTAAGCTGAATAAAGCATTACAAACGAATTTCTTTCTTATTGTTTTCAAATAGAAAAGAAAGTGAGAAAAAAAAACGAAAAAGCGCAATTAAAAATCCTTATAGCAGAAAATTAAAAAAAAAAGATTAAAGATTGAAAAAGAAAGAAAAAATAGGAAGAAATCAAAATTTAAAAGTTCTCATATTCATATTACTTGCAAAAAGCTTAAAGTGAAAACTAGAAAAAAAAACAATCGTATTTTGATCAACTTCATTTATTTAACCCGCTCATTCAACATGAGAAAATATGTGTAGTCATGAAGTAGTCAAAACAGAAGTAATTCCTTAGTAGAACCCTCAATATATATAGATATGTAATACAAACTTCTTTGGAATACACAAAGCTAAACTGAATAAAACATTATAAACGAATCTCTTTCTTATTGTTTATTGCAAAAGTCAGTAATACAGCTAGACACTTTGTATTTATTCTTATGAACTTTTCATGCAAGATTCACATATTTTATAGTTTTAACTTTTAAGTTTGTGCTTGCAAAAATAAACATCATTATCGAAGACTTACTTCCAGTGTATATTTCTTTGTTTATTATAATGTATAATGGTATATTTTGTGTAACTGCTTACGTTATCAACTTATTAGTTAATCAGTACACTACTTACTAACTATGCCAATGTTATTCTAGCTTAATAAATATCTATCGGCGTACAAACTACAGATTTTGAAGCTATAAAACATTATCGTTTTTAAGCAATCACAAAGCGCGGTGACAAAAGGAAATGAGCAAGCCTTAAAAGATAAAATTCTACACCAACATCACAAATCACAACCGGCGTCTATCAGCCAAATCTGGACAGGTATTTTTTTTAATAAATAAATGTAGAATTTTTCTTTAGCTTTTCATGAGAAAATCAAATTTTTACATGTGCTTTTTTTTTTTTTTCGAATCAGAATACATGCACAAAAGTCTCAAACTGGTCCGTCCTGCGTATAACGATAAACATCCAGCAGCAAAGGCCCCTGATCGGGAGGTTTTGAAGAGTGTGGAACCACCTCTTAATTGCTGTTCTTTCCAGGTCCACTCTGACCCAGGATGATAACACCTGTTAGGATCCCAAGTATGGACGAATAGTTAACACCCAATACTTATTTGAAAAAAAAATACCAGCAATACTTTTTGAAAAAAATACCAACACTAGTTTTGACTCTCGACAAAAACCCTCTTTACAAAAATACGTCAATGAAACTTGATCTACAAACTGATTTCTTACAAAGAATACACATTCTATTCATACAAACATATCCCAAAAATCTTGTCGGCATTAAATAGCCTGTTGAGGTTGATATACCGTAAAACAAAATAAACCAACCAACCAGCCAGCCAACTTACCCAGCCTCATCTCCTTCGTGAGTAAAACATTTTACTGTTTGTAATATTCAAATAATACGTTTTATTATAAATATTCATTTATTCAACGCCGGTAGAAATAAATATGTAAAATAAAGTTTTACAGAATAATTTTCTTTTAAATATCTAAAGTAAATATTTCCCATACAACCCAATCAAGATCACAGGCAATATACATTCAAACTCAATAGCCACTCTTTCTGTTTACAAAGGGAAGGCTGTAAAGTCTTAGTGTATGTTGTCTCTAATATATTCAAGTGAAGTTCGAATTTACTCGATTAAAAAAAAAACAAAAACAAACTATTATGTAAATTTTTGTAACTTTGTATAATATTTATGCATTACACCCTAATGTTTATTCGGTAAAAATTTCATTGCTAATCATGCATTAATTTTTAAGTAATACACATTATGTTTCCATTCCTTATATTATGGCCGCTACTGTACACACACACACACACACACACACACACACACACACACACACACACACACACATATATATATATATATATATATATATATATATATATCCCTCAATCTATATATTCCTCTCAGCTGCTTTCTTTCTTCCTACTTTATCTATCTATCTATCTATCTATCTATCTATCTATCGGATCATCCCTTAATTTCTGTCTGAATTTTGAATAATAAAGAACGAGTCATGTCCATGATTATCTATGACTTCTTTCCATATGCTTACAAGCTTTTTAATCGCACTAACAAAGAACTCTTCCGGTTTCGAAGAAAAGAACTCTGAAATGTCAGTTTTGAGTGTTATTCCATCGAAATAATTCTGTAAACTACGGAAAAAAATGGTAGTCTCATGAAGCAAGGTCGGTTGAATAAGGTAGATGAAGAATTCTTTCCCAACCAAGTTCTTCTATCTTCTGGGATGTGAGTTTTGCAGTGGGGGTTCGTGCCTGGTCCTGATGAAACATCACTCTTTTTCGTTTCGCCAAAACAGGTTTTTTTTTCTTCAAATCCGCATTCAAATTCTCTAACTGCTGCCAGTAGACTTGAGCACTGATTGTTGCATTAGTTGGTAGCAACTCAAAGTGAATTATTCCCCTGCCATTCCACCAAATAGAGAGAAGTGTCTTCTCCGCATGAAGCTCTATTCTCGGTTGCGTTAAGGCCTTTTTCTCATCACCAAGCCACTGTATACGACGTTTAGCATTCCGATAGAAAAATCCTTTTTTCACCACCAGTCACAAGTCTATTCAAAAAGGACAAGATGAGTTCAGGAGAATAAAGAGAAGAGCAGATGTCATTTCGGGATTTGCAATTGACTTCAGACAATTCATGAGGCACCCATTTTCCAAATTTAGGAACCTTTCCAAGTTGTTGAAAATGACGATGAAGAGTTGTGTGGTTTGGACGTGCCATTTCTTCAACTGATACTGCAGGATTTTTTTTCAAGTGATGCCACAATCATCAAACTCAACTGGACGTCATGTTCAGTCTTCATCTTCAACGCTGAAATTTTGCAAACCATCTTCTGCCAGTTCTTTCATTCAGGCATTCGTCTCCATAAACTGATTGAATATTTCGAGTCGTTTCGGCTGCAGGGTTCCCTTTTTAAACACACAAAGCATTATGTGCCTTAAATGCATCTTTGAAAGCTTCATCTTTGAGGGACTAATCTGAGTAATTAATTCAGTATAATTATTCTCTAAAAGAAATTATATTAAGTTAGTGATTTCTAAATTCATATCATTATCAATCAGTATCATTTGACATTTTAGATTACTGTAAAATTTTATTAAATTACATATATAATATTTCCGACAGAGCTTATGAGACGACCTGATATCTATCTATCTATCTATCTATCTATCTATCTATCTATCTATCTATCAGGTCATCCCATAAGTTCTGTCCAAATTTTGAATAAAGAAAACAAGCGACCAAATGTTATATTTAATTACAGATTCAATCAACAATGTATTTTCCCTGATTATCTATGACTTCCTTCTAATTACTAATTCCATTACTGTAAAATTCTTTTGGCTTTGATTCGAAGAACTCACAAATGTCAGTTTCAACCTCTTCCTGTGTTACAAAAGCTGTTTCTTCCAAATGATTCTGTAAGCTACGAAACAAATGGTAGTCTGAAGGAGCAAGATCGGGAGAATAAGGTGGATGAGGAATTTTCTCCCAACCAAGTTCTTCGATCTTTTGTGACGTGATTCTTGCTGTGTGTGGTCACGCATTGTCCTGATGAAACATCACCTCTTTTCAATTCACTAGAGCAGGTCTTTTTTTTTCCTCAAAGCTTGGTTCAAACGCTTTAATTGCTGACAGTATATTTGAGCATTAATTGTTGCATTAGGTGGTAAGAATTCAAAGTGGATTATTCCTTGGCGATCCCACCAGATTGAAAGAAGAGCCTTTTGCCCATGAAGTTCCCTTCTCGGCTGTGGCTGGGGTCCTTCCCCTTTACCAAGCCACTGTCTACGACGTTTAACATTTCGATAAAAGATCCATTTTTCGTCACAAGTCTATCCAAAAAAGGTGAAACAAGTTGGAGAGAATGGAGAGAAGAGATGTCAACTCGGGATTTGAGGTTGTTTTCAGACAATTCATGAGGCACCCATTTTCCAAGTTTAGGAACTTTCCCAAGTTGTTGATCATGACGATGAACAGTTGTATGGTTTGAACTGAGAACCACTGCCAATTCCTCAACTGATAAAGCAGGATTTTCTTCAAGGGCTGCTTCAAGAAGCTTTTCATTAAACGTGGACGTCCGGTTCGGTCTTCATCTTCAAAGGTGAAATCTCCACCTCTGAATTTTGCAAACCATCTTCTGCAAGTTTTTTTTTATTCACACATTCCTCTCCATAAACTGAGTGAATGTTTCTAGCCGCTTCGGCTGCTGAGTTTCCTTTCTTGAACTCATAAAGCATTATGTGCCTCAAATGATTCTTGGGTACTTCCATGTTAGCAGGGTTTTAATCAAACAAAATCTAATTTTATTGTTCTCTGAAATGAAATTTGATCAGTTTAAATGCATCTAAACATAAAAATAATGTTTAGCTCCATTAGACATTATAAAATACTCTTTAAATTTCATTCATTTTAAAAAAAGGTAAAATTCGGACAGAACTTATGGGATGACCTGATATCTATCTCTTCCTCTCTTTCTCTATCTTTCTTTCTTCCTTTCTATCTATCCCTCTCCATTTCTTTCTTTCTATCTATATAGCTATTTATCTGATAAATGCTGTTGTAGTACATAAATTAACAAGCTTTTGCCAGAAAATATAGTAATTTGAATGTTTAATTGGTATTATAATTCTGCATAACCTTGAATCAAACTTAGCGAAGCTTATCCTTTCATTTCTTAAACATCCACTCCCGTTTGTCCTTGCACAAATTATGTTCAAATCAAATCTTGCTATCATTCTTATGCCTTCTTCACTCCCTCATCTTACATCTAATTTCGAAGACTGAATTTATTTCCTACGATTCCTCATGCAGATACTCGCAAAATTAAGTCAGATCTCAGTATCTTCGCGTGCTTTTCCGGTCTAATCTCATGTCTCTTGCCAGTAGACGTGACCAGCTGAAAATGTCCTATTGCGAGGGACGCATTTATTAAACGAAATGACGCCAAGTCAGCCTGAGAATAAAAACCAAAAGACCAAAAAAAAAAAAAAAAAATGACTCATACACATTTCGACCAGCTTCCCATTCACCGACTTCCATCCTAACGCAAACAGTGATTTTCAAAGAAAAGTGGGCTACGATTTATTCCGACTGACGAATTGGACTAAAATTCTCGCAAGGGAATCTACAAGTTACTGCCGTTTGTCCCAAAGGTCAGATTTCTGAAATTGGAGCCGAAACGAGAGCTGGTCGCTTATTATGGAGTCGGGCTGAACGATTTAAAAGCAGTCCTCGGCGGCCATTGCTGAATTGCGTGACATTCCTTCTAACTTTTCGTCTCTCTTTTTAGACAAACGCAGAAATTAGAATATTAAATAAAGAAAATAAGAAACAACTGAAAGCCGTTTATTTTCTATAGGTGTATACGCATCTTTTTAATCTGTGTCTATTGTTTTCAGTCACTTCATATTCATCGGGATAAACGTTTATCTGAGTTATTACCTACTTCTATGTTTTGCGAAACATTCAATGGAAAAAGATACATCTGCATCACATTCTTTACGAACATTTGATGAGAGCTAAACGAGAAATAAGATTGTATTGCGTCAATCATCCTTACTCTTCCTGCTTAAAAATCTGAATTTTTTTTAACATAACTCTACCATCAAAAACGCTTGAAAATTAACAGATAATCCGTAAACTCTCCCCATGAACGTACTGGCTGATTTTGTTTCCTTTTTTTTTACGGCTTATCAACCTTTGTAGGATATTTCAAGTCAGAAAATAATTTTAGACTGTAAGAATTTTTAGGAGATAATAATGATTTTTTCTACTAATTAACCCATATCGGGGGGAGAAGAGGTGGATTTATACCTTTTTCCCAAGAGTATTTGCGCGTAAGTGAATATAAAGAATCCGGTTGGTATTGGAACTCGCCTCTCCGATTTTCCGATTTCGTGCCATCATTCATTACACCGCCCGCATGTCCAAGCTTAGTATTTATCAATCCACCCACGAGGATAGAATGTGGCACAAGACCGGTTTAATGTGGGTATCCCCGAGCCAGTAGGCTCAGCCAAAAATATAGCCTTTTTGAACCCGCCTAGACGGATCCAGGCCCTGTCTACCTCCCCGAACGAAACCTTGCCCTTCGGCAAAGCTTCGTTCGGGTTCCTCTCTGCTAATGCAGAGAGTTCGACAGACGCCGACTCGGAAGCTCACAAAGGCAGCGTACTACACTTTGATCATTGCCCCCGGGCCAAGTAGCTTACAGCACCTGGTATTCCCAATCTGTCACCCATCTAGTTACTGAGCAGGCTTAACGTTGCTTAACTTCGGTGACCGTACAAGAACCGGTGGTTTAAAGTATATTCATATGGGAATACCGTGTATTTACTTACGTAGAAAGTAAGGATATTTGAAACAAAAAAAAAGTTTCTTTCTTTCTATAGTATCTTATTGTTTTTTATACACGCGTTTGAATAAAAGTCTCAGGGTTTTTTTTTTTTCAGACAGTAAAATTAATTTCTACCGGCCTAGGGTATAAAAATATTATTAAAGGGGATTTACCTTTTGGAAGAGATTGAAACTGCATTCAATTTAACAAATGAAACCACCTTTTAACCAATGCGCTGATCTGTTTCGGTCATGGAGGTCACTGTACCATTCATGACTCAATTATCCTCTTCAAGAAATACTCATCTCTCATTAGAACATTTTGAAGTCTATAAATTCTAACTTTGTTTTCGACCAGGTGATTCTGAGAGAATTAGATGTCCTACCAGGATTCATTATTGGTGGCTACACTCTTAACAACATAAGATATGCAGATGACACAGTATTGATAGCTGACACAAAAAGGAAACTATAATAACTTCGACAAGAGCTAGTGAAGAAAAGCGAGCAGAAAGGACTAAACATTAATTGCTAGAAGAGAAAATGCATGGTTGTTAGCAGAAGAAGTTACTCGAGATGAAAATTACAAATAATGAAACTGTTGTAACCTAGGAAAGGTTACTGAATAGAATAATCAAACGAAGGTTGGTAATGAACGATAATACTTAGGACACGAACAACACATATAAGATTCGCCAGCGGCGCGTAGAAGTAGTAGTCAACTGCTAGAAGTGAGTCAAGTGAATTCCACAATGAATCCCCAACTGCAAGATATCTACCAACGGCCCACTTGGTCAGATGTGACACAAGGCCGAATTTAATGTGGGGTATCCGAGCCCGTAGACCGCGTATAAAACGGGGTCGTGTAGCTGTTTCCCTAGAATAGACTCTGCCCCTCGACATAGCCTCGTCTGGGGATCTTCTCTGCTCGGAGGCAGAGAGTTTGACCAGCACAGCTGGAGACGAATATCCAACTGCATGATATCTACCAGCCGCCCCACACGGTCAGATGTCGTAAAAACAATTATTTCTGAAGAAAGATTTGAGGTCGATCTGAAATATGAAATATAAATAAATACTTTCATAAAAAAACAATATTAATTTTTTAATTTGAAACTTTTTAGTTGTTTTTTTATATATATACATATGAAGAAAGTATACGTGGCTTCTCATTATGCTATATATATATATATATATATATATATATATATATACAATTGCATACATACATTAATATATATATATATAATTGATGTGTAAAATGAAACTAATCTGTACTAAAAATAAATTAGAAATAAGGTAGAAACGGTAATAATAATAGTAATAATAAAAAATAAAGAGATCGTGGTAATGATAGGAATAAAAAGTAAAAGAAAATAATAAAATGTAATCAATAATAATCTGATAATAAAAAATAAAAAAAAATACACATAAAAGACGACAGTAATAATATCAGTAGTGACACCACCGAAATTAAAAACTCTACATTGAGAAAATGGGAATAAAGCCAAATAGCCCATCACTTAAGACTGCATTGCTTGATGCTGCCAAGTATTTTGAAAAAAAAACATTATGCCAGATGTCGTACGACTTGATAGAGAATACCCATAATGCCAGATAATCGGTTGAAAAAAACCTGACGAAGTAATAATAATAATAATAATAATAATAATCGTGATCAAAGACCTCAAGAACAGAATGTGCTTTCTTATTGACATGGCTGTACCTGAAAATTGTAATGTATCTTTGGAGATCTTCTAAAAAGCTATCACGATACAGTGATCTTAAAATGGAAATCTCAAAAATTTGGTACATGAGGACATCAATAATTCCAGTTGTAGTTGTTTCCCTCAGATTGATTGGAAAAGGCATCGATAGACTAATTGAAGGGATTCCAGGTACCCTATGCCTTAAAGAAATACAAAAAATTGTACTCACAGGTACAGATCACATATTAAGAAGAGCTTTTTCTATGTAAAATGTGTGTGATTTGTTCCTTTTGTTTGTTTTACAAAAATGGTCAATGAAAATGTCATGGAGCCATTTCTGACTTTAGATCTTTGGTTAGGACCCAGAAAAAATGTATATATACAACAGAAATCAAGGGAAATATTAATAATAATAATAATAATAATCTATATATAAAAAAACAGAGGATGTCTGTTTCTGTCTGTGTGATACCTTTTCACTCGAGATCCATTCAACCATTTGTAACCAAACTTGGCACATACATTGTACAATGTAAGAGATAGGTTCTTAGCGTAAAAAATCGATAATTTAAAAAAAAATAATAATCGATAAAGCCGATCGAAAATCGATAAATTCAACTTTTTTCCTCCGATTTCCCGATATGTAGGTTACTTGTATCATGACGAGCTGAACGATACCTCATTTTTTTTATTATTTTTACGCCACTGCTTTTAGCGAAAAACCATGGAATACGAAAAATAGATTTCAACACGAATTTTAAACTAAAAATTCCTTCAATTTTTAAGCAATCTAATACAAACTTCGCTCAATTATAACCAACAATAAGTTGATTGTTTAACAGTCATTTAACTTGATAATTGGGTCCAGTCATACAGTAAAAAACCCCGTAAATAGCGAAAAATGGCGATTTTTACAGGTTTTTTTTTCTTATTTTTCGTTGATCTTTCAACCAGTTTTCATCAACCTTAACAATTACTTTATAAATGTATTCTCTTTTACATCCCTGGTATCATAGTAACATAATAACAATTTGAATTTCAAAAACTCCAAAATAATTGTGGTCTGAAGTGGGACATGATGTTGCCAATTTTACAGTTTATATATTGTCACCCACAGATACACTGTTTCGCAGTATCACAGTTCTACAGACGCCCGATTGCTTCAAGCCGGGATCGAAACCTGAGCGATTTGTCATCACTCAGATATCCTACCCCTAAGCTATCGTCGCACGAGAAAGAAAAAATTTAACTTTTTTCTATACGAAATACGCCAGTGGCCCGGAGAACACAATTCAGTTGAAAAGCAATCGAGGGATCCTATCTATCTATCTATCTATCTATCTATCTATATATATATATATATATATATATATATATATATATATATATATATATTCTTACACGTTTCATTAAATAATATAGACAAGTGTTGTCTATTTATTTTATGTAAATTTTTTTCGTAACGTCTAATAAGTTTAATAACATTATCGTTGAACGAAGAAAGAAATTCACAATATTGATCCATATTTTTTTTTAATACAATCTAAGCTTTCGGCTTACATAAGCCATTATCAAAGATATCAATTACAACATATAAAGCAATATACGGACAAGACAGTGATGATAGTCTGTCATTGTTTACATAGATGATTTCTAAACAACGATAAGCATATAAGACGCTAGAAGCGAAAATCGCACCGCATCTCATGACGTCACACGAGAGTGATTGGAGAAGTATGAAGTATGGAATGCAGTTGGTATAAACCAATGGCTTCTGTTACCAATTATAGACATATAAGAATATTTGTAGAGATGACATAATTGATTTTGTTTAGGTTGGGTTTCAACTGTTTGATGTATAATGCTTAAAAGTATAATTGTGTTTTCGACAAGTATTTTACGGAATTAGCTAAAATTTTTATATATCAAAATTGGATTAGTGCATATGATAGTGGATTAGTGCGGTAAATCATTCATAATTGGAAATTGCATTTTTTTATAGTTTCCGAAGTACACATTAGCCACACTACTCGAATGATTTATATTATATATATATATATATATATATATATATATATATAAAAAATAAATAAATCTCCATAGACACGTAAACCAGACTAGGCTAAAACATCTTCCGTTTCAAACTTAGACACCCCCACCTTACCCTGACTTGACATCTATGAAAGTAACTCTATACTGATACTTATTATTAACACCCAACACACGCCTACCAAATTTAAACAATTCGCCCTAGCTGTTACCATGGAAATTTTGATTTCAATTATTAAAACACGTAAATTTCAGAAATACGTTATTCCAAAAAAAATTTCGCTTGAAGATGGAACAGAGCTTTCTTTAACTCAATTTAATTCAAATAATTATATTGAAATTTTCGGCTCTTGTTTTGAAACATGAGACCTCTTATGTCGCGAGTTGGAATCATATTTTTAAATAAATAATTATATTTATGCTCTACTTTTGTATCGAGCACTATTTTTAAAAATAATAACTAAAATACTAGGAACTTTGGATTATTTACCTAACCAGTTCTTTCCTATTTTCTATATATTTTCACACACACACACACACATATATATATATATATATATATATATATATGTGTGTGTGTGTGTGTGTGTGTGTGTGTGCGTGCGTGTGTGTGTGTGTGTGTGTGTGTTCTAAAGAATTCATCAATTTATTCTTTTTCCGACATTTTCATTACGCGTATTTGAAATTGCTCAAGGGCTAAGATAGTTGGATATTTGTTGTGTATAAAATAATTTGTTTATCATTAGGCTACGAAAGACAATTTTTTATATCAAAGTTGTGGCTGAAATTATTCCTGTGTAAAACTAATTCATTGGATAAATTATTATGTAGAGGATCTTCTTATGTTCATAAATACGTCTTTTAAAATGCCGATAAGTAATTCATCATTTCTCTTGGACCAACCTTAATTGTTTTATGACCCTTCGCGCAGAACTCTTCACTGCCAATTCAAGAAAGACATTCGGATTACTAACACAAAAACAGAAAATGTCTCATATCGAGAATATTTAACATCGAAAAACATAAAAGAAAAAAATGAATTATTTTTTAATAATATGTGGAAATCTCCGCCTTTTACCTGAAGACGGTCGCGAGACCAGAAACCTGTGTAGTAAAATTATGGAAAATAAAACATAATGTTTGCGGTACCTCTCTTCTTTTTAATATATATATATATATATATATATATATATATATATATATATATACAAGCACACACACATATATACACATACACATATATATGTGTGTGTGTGTATATATATATATATATACACACACACATATATATACAATTTCTGTATGGCTGAGATAGTTAGAAATTTGTTGTGTATAAAATTTTGTTTATCATTAGGCTACGAACTTAATGACGTGCCTACGTATATTTAAATTTTCCTGATATCTACCTTAACAGACATTTTTACTCGTTCAACGCAGGTGCGAAATATTTGATAGTTACATTATACACATAAAATGTCTGGCATTTCTATTTTCGAATATTTTCCTTAATTCTTGGAGTCTGTTTACTCTAATGCAGTTGCTATTATTAATCATAATTGTATATTTTTAAAACCAAAACCTATATGTAGGTAACTACCTTGCATAAATCTGATTCATATTCATCACTGGAATAAGTACTTTGGCAAAAATGGAGATTCATTTGAAAGATTAATACTTGTTATGCATAATAAATACGTTCTATCGTTAAGAAGCAGATTAATTGATGTATCTCCGTGCCTATATAGATTTTGATAATTAGAATCGTTTGAGGAGGCACGATGGAGTAGAGGCTAGGATTGAGGAATCAGAGAGCGGAGTTCGAATTTCAGTCGAATCCATTGTATTCACTTACGTAATTTTAGATATAACGAAAAATTGTCCAGTAGAGGGAAAATGCAGATCTACTCGGAATATATATCAAGCAACCATTTATCCCAAAGAATATATGATAAATTATAATGTTTATATTGGAATTTCTGCGGGGGAATGGAAATACTCTAAACCATTCTTTCTTTTTCTTATGGGGTCGACCCCTTTTTTATACAAGTGGACTCGCCCAGTGTGTACTTGTACTACTACCGGTGAATACCCGGAAGTCAGAGAGTCGGGAAGTGATACAGTGAGAGTTGCGAGCACGTAGACTCAGAAGTCAGTCATACTTCGATACTGAATTTCCCAGACTATATATATATTATTATTGCTACTAAACGCATTTCTGGTTCTACTAACCGTATTACCAATTGTATTATTACGTCAATACATTTATTTGTTATATTTCATTCCTGCGTTTGTCATTCATTTGAGACGGGATTTCATCTCGGAACCCACAACACTTTTCTATATTTTCCACTAAATCTTTTGCGATAGCAGATAACATATTCGAAGAGAGAAGGTAACACCCTCAATATATATATATATATATATATATATATATATATATATATATATGGAGAATGGATCAGTTTATAATTTGATTTACGTTGGCAGTGATAGTTTCAACAGCTTTCTCTTGAGAGTATGGATAATAGCCAAAATATCCGCTAACACGACTCCCCTCCTTTGTTCCAAGAAATGTGAGAACCAATGAATGAGCGAGAAATTCACTAAATGCGGCATTCCCATGTTCGGGTCCCCAACGCCAGGATCTCTTAAGTCGTTTTAAGTAATAACATCGACTCATGTTACCAAGTTCAAAAGTTGTCATGGATGACTTGGACTATCTTCCTTTCGAATTGGTAAAAATGATAATTAGAATTTTCGTTGGTCGCGTGTTAACTCCAATCGAAAAGGTCGGAACGGTAAAATGGAGATTCTTCCTATCCATTTCAATTATATTATCATCTCTGCAAATATATTCCGCACAGCCGAATGTCAAAGCTGGCAATGTCCGAAGACCCATCTGGTTGGCTCTTCGAATGCAGTTGAAGTTAACGATAATTAAAACAAATATAACGATTTGTTTCCGCGCTGTGACTACGGCTCTGTCCAGTGCAGAAAAGGATTGTTCAAGATTTTACAATTCTGGTTTCTTTGTTTCATGTTTATATCGTTGATATATAGCAGATTAAAAGAAATCGTTTCTCGTGGAGCATGTTCGGATGAATAATTGCGGTCTCAATACATCTTTATTAATTATTATAAGAAACTTGCAGGTCAAAATTTGATTGTCGACTTAAATAGGTAACCCGAGCTCGAAAAAGATTCAGAAATTACACAACGACTACGCTCGGTATAGTCGATGGAAAATGACTCATATAATGTTAACTCATTACACACACACACACACACACACACACATATATATATATATATATATATATATGAATCATTCATACAAAATGTTCTTAAAATGGCCATATTAGTAACAAACGCACTCACTTAAATCTTCAAAAAATTTGTACGCTCCACAAGTTTGAATCCGTTATCAATAACACATTTCAAAAAAACATATTTCGATTCGCATTATATTTTTTCGTCTCGGATGCTACCTGAATTTTACCAAAACGAAAATAGTTTCCATGCCTGATGATGACCGGAGTATCCGTCGAAAGTACTTGCCGTATTTAAAGAAGACCTTATACAGCTTATAATTAAAAAAAAAAAAAACAAGGATCATAACATTCATCGAGTGATTAGTGAGTTAATGCTCCTTAAATGTTAGTTAGCTACCTCGTGGTATGACCATCCTTGGTGGCAAAGTTGAAGACGAGGACCCCAAAAAAGCACGAACAAACCTAATGGAAGAGCAAACGGATATAAATATACATAGTGGATATATATGTGTATGTGTGTGTGTGTCTACGTATATAGCGGGTGAGGGAGAGAGAGAGAGAGAGAAATTATACCAAGAGGCAAAATAAATTCTGTAAGGCAGTTCAGGTGTTCAATTTCCTCAGGAAATTCCTATGCTCGTATACCCCCAAAGTGCGCATTTATTAGCTGACCATTATATGAAAAGGCACAGTAAAATGAAATTAAATATGATTACACTCTATTTGTGCATATTGGGAACTTTGAGCGTGCATTTCTTGCATATTCTATAAATATATTGATTATTATGAGAATATATATATATATATATATATATATATATATATATATATATATATGCATGTATTTATATATGTATGTATGTATATATATATATATATATATATATATGTATATATATATATATATATATATATATATATATATATATATGTATGTATATATATATATGTATGTATGTATATATATATATATATATATATATATATATATATATATATGTATGTATATATATATATATATATATATATATATATATATATATATGTGTGTGTGTGTGTGTGTGTGTGTGTGTATTCCGTATTACTATAGAAATATTATTTACTGCGGGTACACACATTTAAGTTAATCCACGTTTTTATTAAGCAGTGAAATTAATAACAATGGGTCTAAAAAGAAAACATTGTGCCTCCAACAGAAATTCAACTTGCATCCCTTATTTCCATCGGGTCTACGGTCAGAAATGGCCTCATTAAATTTTTTACTGATCATTTTTTATAAAAATTTTTTTATAAAATCCTAAAACCATTCACATTAAACACAGATAACGCTATTATTATTATTATCATTATTATTATTATTATTATTATTATTATTTCTTTGGATTTCTGTTGTATATACATTACCTTCCGGATTCCAGCTAGAGATTTAAGGTCAGAAATGTCTTCATGACATTTTCCACTGTTCATTTTTGTAACCAAAGATCACGCACATTTTACATTGATAAAGCTCTTCGTAATATGTGGTCTGTATTTGTGAGTACAATTTTTTGCTTTTCTATAAGGCATGGGCTACCAGGAATCCCTTCAATGAATCTATCGGAACCTTTTCCAATAAATCCGAGGACTCCAACTACAACTGGGATTATTGATGTCCTCTTGTGCTTTTTTTAGGGTTCCACTTCAAGATCCTTATACTTTGAGGGTTTTTTGTAATATCTTCAAAGATACATTAAAATCTGCAGGAACTGCTACGTCAATAAGAAAGCATTTTTGTCCTTGTGGTCTTTGATCCCGAAGTCTGAGCGAGTAGCTTTTATTGTTCTGTCATTATTATTATTATTATTTCTTCTTCTTCTTCTTCTTCTTCTTCTTCTTCTTCTTCTTCTTCTTCTTCTGCTGCTGCTGCTGCTACGGTATCTACAATTATTATTAATGACATTTTTTATTTTCCTCTAAATATTTCCATATTTTCGTTTTCTTGTTAGTGTCAGCATTGGCTTTTTGATCAACGCTGAAGAAATTCCTTTCTTTTAAAATGAGGTAACAATGCTAATGTTGGTTTGAAAGATAACAGGGTCGAATAAAAGAGGAAATTATAGAAAAGTTCATATTCATCCAAAAAAAGTAAAGAGAAATAAAAGAAATAAATTTAAACGCAAGGGAAGTGCGCTCGATGCAATTAGACGTAATAAACAAGTGTCACTCTACCAGAATACGATAATCAGGAAATGATAACCAATCGTTGCAGCTGAACCAAAAGCGTGCTTTATCTTAAAATGATAATGACAGAGATAGGTTTTGCAATGTGGCATTTATTTATTTAAAGCAAAATAAATAATTTTTAACCAATTTCTCACACTATACAACGCCCAAGGTATGGATTGAGCTAAGAGGAAGAGGTAAGAAGTGCATTTTATGAGAATATGTCGGAAAAATATCGTGTAACCATAGAGGTGTAGATGGTAGTGATCTGGGCTTGTTGGGATGTGACGTTCTCTGTGGTCGAGCGGGGTAAAGCGCACCAGATCAAAAATTGTTTTTTCTACAAATTGGGACGCAAGTTTGAAACAAGTTGACACATTTTCTTGATTAATTTTCTCTAGTCTGCAGGCCAGTAGACGTAATGTACAGTGTTTTAAAAAGACTCGTCTATTTCAAACACGAGTATCCACTAAGTAATACAAAATGTCGGATTAAAAATAAATTGATTAATTCTTTATAATACATATATCGGTTCTAACAGAAAAATTGTCCAAATCGTGTCACAGCATAATTATCCATCCTACAAAATGTTCGGTATCTAAATACACTAAACTAATGGAGTTTCTTTTTTCCAAGGTTTCCACATAAGAAGTTTAGCCATCTTGACACCATTTGTCGTAAAACTCACTGAAATATCCTTTGAGTTATTCAGCTAGATAAAGAACAGGTTAAAATAATTTTGTGTCGGAACCAATGTCTTCCCAAATGAGCAATGGTGAGAGGAGAAAGATCATTCAGGCCTTCGGTAATGGTACCAACATTCATACTCAGCTTTCATCTTCAAAGTCCATTCAAGAATCCTCAAGAGAATTGTGAATAAGTTTAAAAAAGAGGAAACAGTAGAGAGGAAAACTGGATCAGGAGGTCACAATAGGAAGAGGGATCATCATTTCAACTTAGAGCTAAAGAGATCAATTAGAAAAGATCCAACTCAATCGACTTTTGGCACGTAAGAGAAGGGTTTCAGCTATTATAGTCCAAAGAGCAGTGAAAAAAGATTTGAAAATGAAATTGTGCGTAAAACCTGTGAGGCACCTTGTAACTCCAGGACAGAAAGTTAGAAGATTAGAGAGGGCGAAGATCATCTTGAATATGTTGAAAAATGATCCTGGAATAATAATAATAAATTTTAACTTTATTTCAATAATTCATGAACTTCCGATCCTTAGCTATGATTAATTAATGATGAACATGTTATTTTCGTTTATGATCGATTTCATCACGATTCTTCTGTTAAGCTTGGAGAGTAATTATACATTCTTATCGCTGAAAGTAGAATCTAATAGTGTTGTAAACCTCAGAGAATTCAAGTAAGATATCATTAATCATTTCTAAGCTACAACGGTTCAGTGGTTAATCTAACAACTGGACAATTTTGTTGTTACACCCGTATATATATATATATATATATATATATATATATATATATATATATATATATATATAATATAATATATTAAAAAACATAAAAGCAACGAAAATATCAGAAAGAGAAGCTTCAGAACGAAAAAAAGAAAAAAGTAAAAGAAATCAAAAAATAAAAAGGGAAGGAAAAGAACGTATAAAAAGATAAATTAAGTAAAAGAAAATCAAAATAAGAAAAGAAAAAAACGAAAAAAAAAAGAGGAAAGAGCTTCGAAAGAAAGAAAAAAAAATGGGAAGATAAAAAGAAAGATTAAGAGAAGGAAAAATGAGATAAAAATAATAAGAAGCGAAAAAAGAAAATGAAATAAAAGCGAAAGAAAGGCCAGAAATGACAAGGAAAACTGTTGAATAACCGAATTTTCTTTCTTATCTGTTGTCGTCCATTTCCTGTGTTATTCTTTTGTTTATTCCTTTTGTATGTTCCCACCAATCATCAACACCACCCCAGCAGCCTCCTGCATCCATCCTCCACTAAAAACGAAACCTTGAAAAAATATTCTCGAAGTCGAAGATAAGAAAGTCGTGAAAGGTGAATGATGATTTTGAAAACGGTAGACACAAGAAGCACGTTTCTTCACTGTTGGGAAAGCAAATTCCTGAAGCTGGATTGACAGCAGAAGTAAAGATAAGATATTGAGATGTACGTCGACCCTAGGGTCTGAAGGTGACAGAAAAAAGCTTCTGTAAACAAAGCAACAAACAAAATGATTGTTAATAATAATAATAATAATAATAATAATAATAATAATAATAACAAAAAAGAAGCTGCACACTTCAAGAAACGGTTTTGTTGGTAGGATTTCAGGTTAATATAACTGAAATCCTACCAACAAAAAAACGAGGCGAATAGCATCTACGCCAAACGAGTAAAAGAGAAAACAAAACAACTTGGCCAAATGAAATTACGAAAAAACTGGGAGGACAAGGCATTGCATGGCAAATACCTAAAAAGAACGAAATAAGCAAATGTAGACCAACAGAAAACACATCTGAAAAATACCGGGTTGAAAGCTGAGACAGAAGGCCTAATTATTGCAGCCCAGGGCCAAATCTTCGCAACCAGATCCTATCAGTGTCACATAATCAAGGATGGAACTAAGGATGTCCGGCACCAGCAAAAATTGAATGTACCCACAGACATAACAAGGTAGCGACATATGTGCACTGGAAGATATGCAAGGAGAGCAAAATCGAAACCACTGAGAGATGGTATGAGCACCAACCAGACACAGTGACCCCAAAATAACGATGTAACTATCCTCTGGGACTTGCCAATTCAAACTGACAGGGAAATAAAAGTCAGCAGACCTGATATTATCATAAAAGACAAAAAATTCACCAAGTGTATGCTTATTAACATAGAAGTAACATCTGAAAGAAACCACTCCATGAAAATTATCGAGAAATTGTCGAAATACGAGGATCTGGAGATCGAAATTAACAGGATGTGGAGAATGAAGACTGAGACGGTCCCAATAGTAATCGGAACTCTGGACCTCGTGAGAAAAGGAATGAACAATTTTACTAAGTGCCCCAGGTGACAACATACAAATTGCCCAGAAGATCACCCTATGAAGAACACCTCATATATTAAGAATAGTGCTATCAGTTAAATGACAATTCTCTGATAGGGCCTAAGGACTACAGTTTAAACCCTGCTTTACAGGATACAAATCAGGAAACATAACATACCCAATAATAATAATAATAATAATAATAACTGGTATGAACACCACCCAGATCCGGTTACGGAGATAGGACCTGTTACAATTCTATGGGACTACACAATACACACTGACAGAACAATCAAGGCCAACCGCCCAGATATTGTTATTAAAGACCACAAACAAAAACGGTGCCTCCTTATTGATATGGCAGTCCCTGCTGACTGCAATGTATCTTTAAAGATATTCAAAAATTTGTCAAAATAGAAATCTCGAAAATGTGGCATATGGGAACATCAACAATCCCTGTTGTAGTTGGAGCCCTAGGACTGGTTGGAAAAGATTGCAGTAGACTAATTGAAGGGATTCCTGAAAGTCCATGCCTCAAGGAGATACAAAACATTGTTCTGACAAGTACAGCCCACACCTTACGAAGGGCTTTATCTATGTAATTTATTTATTTATTTTTTTTTTTTTTTTTGTCAGTGGAAAGTGTCATGACGCCATTTCTAACTTTAGGTCCCTGGACGGGACCCGGAAAGAAATGTGTAAACGCCAGAAATCAAAGAAAATAAAAATAATAATAATAGACCATTTAGTCTCTAGATGTTAAGGATTGACCAAAACAAAATACATACTAAAGAACAACAAAGCTATTGCATACCTTGACTGGACAATATATAAACGCTATAACGTCAAAGGCAAGTACTATTAACATGAACTAGCAACTATAACAGAAAAACGATGAAGGGAGATTCCATTCAAATCGATAAAGCAATGAAGGCCAAGAGACCTGATATATAATATCGGAGGACAGGAAAGAAATAACTTGTCTGCTCATCGACATGTCTGTCCCCACCGAAAGAAAACTAGAGAAAACCTCACCTAAATATAAAGATCTAGAAAGAAGAATTGATAAAATATTGCTTATGAATACCAAAACAATACTATTAAAGAAAGAGATGGAAAAAATGCATCAACAGAATCCGTGGCAACCTCAAGATAGAAGATGTCCAGGAGATCGTCAGCATTGCTTACATGTTATGCATCAAATCCACATGGTAATCCTAAGTCCAAAGAATAGACTCGGCTCCATAATTGAACAACGCAGAACTTTAATAATAATAATAAAAAACTCTAACATCAACAACAACTACGACGATGACAACAACGGGGAAAATAAATAAAAACCAAGACGTAAAAACGATCCATCTTTTGGCGAAAAAGATAAGACCATAAATCATTTGATTAAAAAAAAGTCACAATGAAGTGGTGGCAAGCAGAGCATCGCATCAGTCGAAAAGACGGAATGTGAGAGACGAACACAAGGGGAAATAACTGCTAGGTGGTAGATGTACCTGTGACAACAGACCACAGGGTGATAATAAAAGAGGGCAAACAAATAAAATTGAATGTAAGCGTTGTGGTCTTAATAAATGGTGTACTTAGAATCGAGTCAAAACCAAGAATGCAAGATGAATTAGAAATTCAAGGAATGATTGAGACTCTATAAGATCCCATGGATTTACTAGACACTGAAGGGGTACCGAGGAAAGTGATGATGAATTCAGGAGACTTGTTTTTTTAATGATAATATTGGGATATTTTTTATGGACATCATAATTCATTAATAATGATAATAATAATTTGGGCGTGTGACCGAAGGATTAGAATTCGATTGGTTAGAACTGTACAGTTTTTGAAACTGATAACTGAACTTATGTTAGTGAAAGTATCGAAGTGCACTCAGACCAAATAATAATAATAATAATAATAATAATAATAACCGCCAGATTGAAGTTGCCAACATGTGGGACGATCAAGCCACGATTGGGTCGACACTACCGTAATTAAAATCTTAAATTGGGAAAATAATAACGCCTCACTTATTGATTGACACTGTCAAGAGAAAGGCCCAATATGCCAGAGGTCGTAGGACTGGATAGAGAATACCCATAATGCAAAGCAAAAAACTCTGAGGAAGAAATAATAATAATAATAATAATAATAATAATAATGAATACAAAAATTCTTCTCATGAGTACAGTCCACACCTTACGAAAGGCTTTATCTATGTAAAAGTGTGTGTGTATGAGTGAGTGTGTGTGTGTGTGTTTAAATTGCTCAGTGGAAAATATGATACCATTTCTAACTTTAGGTATCTGGTCGGACCCGGAAAGAAATGAGTATACACCAGAAATCAAAGAAAATAAAATAATAATGATAACTGACAAGATACCCGCCACAAAATATAGAGGATCAAGAACGACCAAGTCAAGATCTTAGGATATTTCCACATCCAAACAAGCCATGCCTTTGATACTTTTTATTTATTTATTCATTCATTTAAGGCATAAGTTAGCCGTTTACGTTTAATTTTAAAAAATGGTTATAATCATCCATAAATTGGCTTGAGAAAGAACATTTCTATTAAAAACGGAAATTTTAAAACTTCTATGTCGTATGATTACATATTTGGGCAAGTATCTATTAATGCGCTTACCAGAACTGTTCATCTTTGTTAGTAATTTTCTCTCTTCATAAAGGCAGAATATTTTTTAGATCGAAATTTTAGTTGAAATTATTTATGTTGAGCTAATTCACTGGATAATATATATATATATATATATAAAATATATATATATATTTAAAAATATCCATCGAGTAATATGGCTAAAATTTTTATATGGCAAAATTCGATTAATGCATATATAATACTCGATTAGTGTGATAATAAAGTAATTTTCTCCCTTAACAAAGCGCATTTTTTTTTATCACAATTGTAGTTGGAATTATTCATGTGTAGAACTAATTAACTGGATATATTATTAAGAAGTTGATCTTATATTCATAAATATGTCTTTTAGTTCAAATATATATCTATATCTATATATCTCTCACTATATATATATATATATATAATAATAATAATAATAATAATAATAATGGACTCTCCCGTCGGTTTCGACGTATGAGGATTTGACAGCTTATTGATTCAGTTATGAAATTTTGTGCGATAATCTTAAGTGGCATTTAAGACCCGCTAGTGATTTACAAAGGATATATATTTTCGATCGTTCTTATATATATATATATATATATATATATATATATATATATATATACACGCAAACACACGCACACGCACATATATATACACACACATACACACATATATATACACACACAGACGCACACAGACACACACACACATACATATATATATATATATATATATATATATATATATATATATATATACGATTTTTGGATGCCTGAGATAGTTAGAAATTTGTTGTGTATAAAATAATTTGTTTATCATTAGGCTACGAACTTAATGACGTGCCTACGTATATTTGGAGTTTTCCTGATATCTACACTAACAGACACTTTTACTCGTTCAACGCAGGTGCGAAATATTTGATAGTTACATTATACACATAAAATGTCTGGCATTTCTATTTTCGAATATTTTCCTTAATTCTTGGAGTCTGTTTACTCTAATGCAGTTGCTATTATTAATCATAATTGTATATTTTTAAAACCAACACCAGCATTTACGCAACTAGCTTGCTTAAAACTTGAATGATTCTTCAATATTCTTATTTTGTCTGCAATGAACGTACAAAATCTAGTTTGCCTCACCTGAGAGTTTTGCTATATTTTAAAAGCCTTGCTCACATTTTCAAGACGACACGGTTGCTTTCCGTTAGCAAAGTTTCCATCTCAAAACTTGATTTAAAAATATTTTCATTTCGACCTCCTTTTACTTATTGTATTTTATAACATAAATATCAGCGTTCGAAGGTAAAACCTAAATGTTGTTCCTAAAAACGAAGACAGAAATATATCTACCAATTCCTTTTATTATTATTATTATTATTATTATTAAAGAGATGTATTATGTTTACTTAATACCCTTGGGAAAGGTATCAATCCTCTTCTTCTCCCCCATCCTAGCTATCGTTTAATAGCAGGACAGACCGGGTTCTCTGCCCTTGGATTGCAAATGGTCTGCTGCAGAAAAAAAAAATGGCAACCTACTGCAGAAAGTATCTACCTCGTCGAAAGATACATGATCACCTAAGCGTGTATCACGCATGGCACATAACTGAAAATGATGGTTCTTAGATTCAGGGTAAGCCCGTCTGTTTGGGTGGTGAGCATATCTGTGCTTTGTCAACACCCACAGAACCAGCTTGTCATTTAAACTGCAACTATGTGCAGCTGGCATTAGTTTTACTGTTTCTGGCAGAGCATTTCTCGCATGATCAACAGTTTTGAGCAAGTTTTGTTTTGACTTTTTTTATTGATTTGTCTTTTTATGGTTTATCAACCTTTTGCATGTTACTTAAAGCCAGAAAATATTTTTTGATTGTAAATTTTTTGTCAGATAATAATGATTTACTGATACAAGACCTACTAATTTTTTGTCAGATAATAATGATTTACTGATACAAGACCTACTAATTTTTTGTCAGATAATAATGATTTACTGATACAAGACCTAAAGGGAGAAAAGGTGGATTCATAAAGTCCCCAAGGATATTCCCGTGTAAGTGAATATAATCGTATAAACCGTAATATTGAGATAGCCGAAGACAACATAAAAATTCTCAATAATAAATCACAAGAAATCCACTGCAAACTAAAAACGATTATTACTCCTGAACAACTCAAAGAAATCCTATACAGACTTAGAGAAATTACTAACAAGTCTGAAATGCAACGCTGTTTGAACATTAAAAAACTTAATACATTGTATAAAGGTATTATACATCTTCCAAATAATAATGCCTATTTATAAATATCTCCAACTATGAAGTAACAAACCATCAAAAAGTATTACTCAACCACTGAGCTAATTGTCACCTGTATAAAAATTACTGTAGACCGGATAAGAAAACTGAAATAGAAATGCTGTACTAAAAACATACAAAACCTGGAAGAGCAGCAACTGATAAATACAAAACCAGAAATCCGGGGGCCTACTCAAGGCTGAGGCGGTGAAATGTAGGCATGGCATAGGAAAAACACGTCCAGACTTCTATCAAAACAACAAAAAATGCCTCAAAAGAACTACGGAACCACAACAATATAATAGTTTAAAAAAAGCGGATAAAAGCAACATTTTCGTCCTATTAAATAAATTGGACTATTACTCGAAGATGCAACAAATACTTGACGACCATACCAAATTGAAAGTCGACAAAAATACGATTAACCAATTGGAATAAAAAAAATCAACAAACATATCACAGACAATAAGGCAGGACTGGATAGCTTAAAACTTCCAAAAATAATTGGCGGTTACAAACCGGGATATATCTCCACCAAGCTAACCAAAATTCTTAACTAATTACACCTTACATTCCGAATAAATACAGCATAAATTCAACGCACGAATTACTCTAAATTCTAAAAAAAATAAAAAACAAAACAAAAACAATAATGAAACTTTAGCCTCACTCGACTTTGAAAGTTTATTCACCAACGCGTCTCAGTCAGGGAAACAATAGATATAATTATAAACAATATCTACAACAATCCATCTTCCCCTTTATAAAAATTTCGTCCTAATGTTTTAAAAAAAACGACTCTTGATGTGCACCACAGAAGTTCCTTTTTATAACCACCAAAATAACATATACGTATAATGTGATGGTGTCTGTACGGATTCCGTTCTTGGACTTACATTTAGAAATTTCTACATGACTAATTTAGAAAATAACCTACTTAATACCACACAAAAAACACATTTACCTAAGATATGTAGATAACATTCTCATTTTAATCAAAGACATATATGAAATACATGAACTACAAGAAAAAACATACACACGTATATATATATATATATATATATATATATATATATATATATATATATATATATATATATATATATATAAGGCATATTTAAGCAGCAAATGAGTTTGATTAAAAAATACAAATATGTGTTTGTTTATTTTTTCCAATTTTTAAATAAGGTGTTGAGTATTTTGGCCGAGTTTATCCGCAACTTCAAGCATAACACCTTATCCGAAAATTTGCAAAATCTAATAAAGAATTAAAAAAGACATTATTTTTTAATCAAATTATATATTTATTTATATATATATATATATATATATATATATATATATATATATAAAAAAGGCTTAAACACTTTTGTAGGTCTGATGAATTGGATCGTATTTACGATTCCAATGGAATAAATTATGACCATGGAATATTAGTGTTTAAGCCTTTTTATTATATCCTTACTCTGTCCTAGACATTGAGTTCTACCTGGATCCTTCCTCTTGGAAATTTTTTTTTTTTCTGAAAATATACATGTATGGGAATTTTTTATATATATATTTTGCATATGTATGTATATTTTCCACTAATATTACCTATATATATATATATATATATATATATATATGTGTGTGTGTGTGTGTGTGTGTGTGTGTAACGAGATCTCTAGATATGGACAGTGGATAAGGAACAATTTACCCATACCGTAGATTAAATGAAGGGGTCAGTCCGAAATAATTTCTGGCAGGCACTGTGGTCAACATGCTCTGATTGATGTTGACATTAGTCTAAATGTATTTAATAAAACAATGCTTCTATACTTAAAGCCATTATTTTTATTTAAATCTTGAGACTCTGCTTCATTCTTATACTCTTTCATCTCGCTACCTCCGCGCCTTGACGAGTGATTTGAAAAAAAAAAAAAAGGATTTAACTTATCAGCCTGAATGTTTCCCTTTTCTCGATAAGCAACGTAAGGCGTCGTTAAAGGTTCGTTCTCAGTTCATTAATTACAGAAGGAACTGAAGCAAACTTGATCGTTTGTGTTGACGGACCAAGCCAGGCCTGCCAACATATCATTCACCCATAGGAAAGAAAGAGAAAAAAGGGGTTTCAGACGGCTATTCCTCTTCGTAGATACTCGTAACGTCAAGTAATATCAAACTCTGTCATGCTGGAGTCCCTTAAATATCATTTTTTTTCTTTTGTTTTCTCAAAGTTCTTACTTTCTGCAACTATTATTTTTTTTTATCTCGGCTTTTCTTCACTTAAAATACAATTTTCTGTAAGTCGATCATTAGTTGATTTTTCACTTATTTTGAGAAAATCAACATTGCATTCGATGTGAAAGCTGGGCTTTGATGTGATAAGGACTGACATCAAAAATTAATTTCACAACTTTTACCAATTTTTAAACATTTAGTTTTAAAATCGTTTGAAAAAAAAAAGTACAGAAATGCCTAATTTCTGCAGTTTTTTGCTCGCAAACTGACTTCAAGATTTTATTATTTCAAGAATAAATCCAAATAAAATTGATATTTTTTGTATTAGATACATTAAATGGAAAATATATTCAAACCAGAATTCTAATTATGGATGACCACATGTAAAATATGCATATTTTCTGTATTCGATAAGTAAAAACTGTGTATAAAAAATGGTAAAAGATTACAAAAAAAGTCTATTCAATGAATAATATTTGTTAGATCATGTTATAACTGCTGTTGGAATTTATTATTTAAAACTTGATTTTGGGTAACACCAACATGTAAACAGCGGAAGGGTAGGTTATTGAATAAAGCAATGTTTTACGCGTGAGTTTATGTGTCTGTCGTTGGTGCTTTTTGCCCCAGACCAAACTCACCGATCAAGGCCGATAACCCTGTACGGCTATCTCTATTAGTGGGCTTCGCATAGCAGATCATTTGTTACATCATTTGTTAGTTTTAATAAAAACAAGATAGAAAGAAGAGTATATAACCCCATAATACGGCTGGGCACAATTTATAAGACAAAATGTTTTAAATTAGCATTGTTTATTGAAAATCACAGTAAAACTACCGGACTATATAACATATTACATCATAATATAGTTAAATCGTTCAGAATAATTTCCCTTTGAAGTAAATTAAGGTCTTATTTAATGGCAAAGTGGTTTAGTAATAATGTGATTGTGCCATGCAAATTATCCATATACAATTTGTAAAGCTTCAGTAAATTATAATTCTTATAAGGCTGTACGTATAAGGCTTTCACTGATCACCTGAATGAAATGCTAAACACTACGATTTTGAACCTGAACTTAATATTTCAACTCGTTTCCTAAAAAAAAAAAATGGTAACGATTTAGAAAAAAGGATTTTGTTTCATTCTGTACCATGACAAACAGCATCTTTCAAATTGAGTACAATTCCATGGTCTTAAAATCTACCTGCCCTAGTCTATCAAATGTTTCTGAATTTATGATGCATAGGAGTATATATACACACAGACACACGTTAGGGAACACATGGAGTGAGTGTATCAGTAAGTCCGCAGCTTAAGGGTGAAAATAGCATTTACACAACAGATATTTACTAAGATATTTAATCTTACTCTTTGTCAATGCACTTAAACTAACACTTTTCCCTTGATTAAAGACATCGACCATTATACAGCAAAAATTGTAAATCTAAATTCAGTTAGTAATTGTGTTAGACTTAGTGATTCACTCTTATATGTATCTTTAAATTACATATATATACAGATACTATGTGCGTGTGTGCGTATAAAGCTCTTTCAAAGATTATAAAAGTAAATGTGTATGCATATGTGTGTGTACGCATATACACAAGTGGCTATCAAGAAATGTCTGTGTGAATATGTGTTTATATAGTTACATGTAGGATTACATATGCTTTTTCTGGGTGTGTATAAAGTTATGACATGAATATTTATCAGTGCATGAAATGTAAAACAACATTAGCCCTTTTTTTATTCATTATAGTTTATATATATATATATATATATATATATATATATATATATATATATATATATATATATATATATATATTCTAACTTATTCCAACATATCGCTTTACTCTGGCAGCCAGACAGGAATGGTCGGCCTTTCTCCCATTTTTATCCATCAAGCACACGTTTGCGCTGTCCGTCTCCTCTATCTTTGATATCCGGTACAAAAGTGTGCTGGGGACTTTTTTCACTATTCACCAGGGCCAGATAAAAATGATGATTACTTTTGCATCTCGTGAAAATGACTGACACGATATCCACCGGGGATCACTTCTGTTCGCAATTTTCTTACCCGCCTATTTCCGCATTTGCTACTACTTCTGTTGTTTCCTTATTTCATTTCACACAAAATTAACATTATTTGTTTCCAGTATCGTTATTACCAAATTCTTCTTCTTCAGCTTCTTTTTATTATTATTATTATTATTATTATTATTCGCAACAGCTATGCTCTGTAGATTGGTGGGCATTAAGTTCATTAATCCTCACTAAGGACTTCCTCTAGTCTGCTAATGATAATAACACAACTACCTATTTCTTGATGTGTTACTATTAAGTTTTATATGATGATGTAACTTTAGTGTTCTAACCTAAATTCTATAGAATTAGATGAATGAAAATATCTAAAAAAAGATGTAATAGTTTTCTAGCAATAACAACTAAAAATTAATTGGCGTTTCTATCCTCACTGGAGATCCAGAAACATCAAATTCAAAAATTCTTCATTACATTCATCAATTATTATTTTTGCCAATTTCAATTTTATGAGTGACTGAAAGCAAAAGAATTGTCCCAGTTCTTTCAACTTCCATGTCTTTCCTTTACTGTATTCAGGACTCTTCTTTCGGTTAAGATTTTTATGACAACTATCTCTGGTATGGTCTCTGTAGTGGTTCAGACTTTATGACAACCATATTTAGGAGGCACGGTGGAGTAATGGATGTTCGAAATGAGCCGAGTTCGAATTCCTGTCGAATCCGTTACATTATTTACGTGGTTATACCCTTGGGAAAGGTATGAATCCTCTTCTTCTCAACACCCCACTCCCCAGCTATGGGCAAGTAGCAGGACAGACGGAGATGGCAACTGGTCTACCGCAGAAATAACTGGCAACCTACAGGAAAAAATCTGCTTCATATATGTATCGAAAGCGTGTATCACGTATGACATATAAATGACTGATTTTAGTAACGATCCTTATGATAAGTCCTTCCGATGGTCTTTGCGCTACAACCTTTATGACTATTATTTCCCCAACGCTCCTTGTGACAACCCTTACCGCTACGGTCTTTGTGTCAAATCTTTCCGCGACGCTCCTTGTGACAACCCTTACCGCTACGGTCTTTGTGTCAAATCTTTCCGCGACGCTCCTTGTGACAACCCTTACCGCTACGGTCTTTGTGTCAAATCTTTCCGCGACATTCCTTGTGACAACCCTTACCGCTACGGTCTTTGTGTCAAATCTTTACGCTACGCTCCTTGTAACAACCCTTACTGCTACGGTCATCGTGACAACTCTTACTAGACATCTGAAGCGCTAGGATACTTGGTTTTATTATTATTATTATTATTATTTCGTGAATTTGCATATTCACAAGAGTTTCTGGTGGTTAACTTTACTAAATGAATCCTAGTATTTCTTTTCAAATCTTCAATGCCTTTCTTTTAATATCCGCCATGAATCACTGCTCAGTCCCAGGAACTCTCATCTTTCTTCGAATATTTAATATCTCTAGCTTCGAGTCTAATCTTTTTGGCACAGCTTCAGGTGCGCTATTTAATAAAAACACTACCCAAACTTTCACGTTCCACAGCAACTTTTAGACACCTTGGCATTGAGAAAATGCTTACCGCGCTTAGTCTGTTTACCGTTATTACTGAATTCTATCGTGCTCCATACGACATTTTGATTATTATTATTATTATTATTATTATTATTATTATTTATCTCTTTTTTGCAAACGTCCCTACAGATAAGCTATTTGCATTTTGGTCTTTAGAAAAGAAGAATTCTGAGATTTGATAACCTGTGCCAGATGTGAATGAAAACAAGAAAAATGCGCAAATTCATTTTTTAACTTTTGCTGTTCTGTCTGTTTCAAAGAGAAACATGCACCCAAATCGCCTCCTTTTCAATAAAACCACACCTAAATAAATATTTAAAATAAAAAGTAACCTTTTTAAAAACCAACAAAACTCATATAACACAAAGACTCTACAATATAGTCATAATATTGTTATACGAAAATGCCGATGACGCCAAAATTCTCACCGTAACCTGAGATAGAGACAAAAGCTCTGTCGTGACAACAATACGGTATTGCGCATGCGTGAGTGTGTGTGTGTGCGCGTGTGCGTGTGTGTGTGATTGACTGAGCTGTTTTTACGTCTTATCAACAATTTGCAGGTTATTTAATGCCAGAAAATATTTAAGATTGTAAGAATTTGGTGTGTGGGATGGGTATAATGATAATAATGATTTACTGGTACAAGTCCTACTAATCAACCCATAGCTGGGGAAAGAAAAAGTGGATTCATGCATTTCCCCAAGGGTATTTGCTCGTAAGTGAATATAACGTACCTGACTGAAATTGGAACTCGGCTCACCGATTTCCAATTCCGACTCGTTAGCTATTGCACCACCTGCACATTGAAGTTTACGGTATTGGTATTCCTAAGCGCTCATCCATCTAGGTCGATGTTGCTTGACTTCGGTGATCATACGAAAGCCGCTGTTTCAATATGATATGGCCGTAAGCAATGTGCCTGGCTGTGTGTGTGTGTGTGTGTGTGTGTGTGTGTGTGTGTGTGTGTGTGTGTGTGTGTGTGTGTGTGTGTGGCTCTGTGTGTGTGGCTCTGTGTGTGTGTGTGTGTGTGTGTGTGTTCAGTGAATGCCGATGGTTGGGCAGTACGGGAAGAATAGATCCTTTACTCTTACCTCAGAGGCTTAGCTTCCTAAAACCCATGAGTGTCCAGTTCTGGTTGGGTGTTAATTTTCTGATACAACGATCAGATAAAATCCACAAGAAACGAGCCATGGCGACCATTTTATGCTTCTGTGATGATTTTTTTTCTCAGGCAAAGATGGAAATATCTCTCTCTCTCTCTCTCTCTCTCTTCTTGATTTTCTAAGCTCAAACTCATCTGAAAAGTTGATTGAGCCTAAATTCCTTCTGGGTTGAAAGCGAGAGGGTGTGCCGAGGCAGGACGGGCAGATGAAGGGGTTAGCGTCCGCTGATGACCGGAGTAGTAATTTTCTTCGCATTACAAGAAACAAGGCGGGTATTTTTGTTTACTTATTTCTAAGATTTGTTTTTCTTGTACACGCACGCGCACACACACACACAACGTCGCGCATGTACGCGCAAACACCCATATAAAAATACACATACAAACATATATATATATATATATATATATATACCCATATAAAAATACACATACAAACATATATATATATATATATATATATATATATATGTGTGTGTGTGTGTGTGTGTGTGTGTGAGTGTGTGTGTGTATTCTTATCCGGCTGAGCTCGTTATATTCACTTTCGCACATGCACCATTCATGAAGTTATCTCGCTCTCTCTCTCTCTCTCTCTCTCTGCCTCTCCCTCACACTCTTCCCCTCTATCTCTCTATCTCTCCAGTTACGGGTTAAATAACAGAATAGACTGGTTTCTTTAGCCCTAATTGACAACGAAATCCCAGAATTCAAAACTGAAGAAGCCTGTTTGGAAACTTCGTGGTACACTGTGCACCATTTCTTTGTTTATAATTGTTTCGAAAAGTGTGGCTGATTCTAAACATGCCTTTCTCACGATAATCAAGTTATGTTTTGATATTCTGGCAATTCATTTCCTTAAAAAATGAACTGAAACGATAGGCCTTCCTACGTTGAAACTAACGGGAAAGTTTGCTATATTGATACATGTTTTTCTAAAAACGAGAAGACATGATTATATTTTATAAGTTTGTACTTGTCGGATTAGTGTTGGTAAGAAAAGTATACATAAATAGTCAAAAGTTTGTTCTTATTAGTTTCATGCTTTCGACTAGCTCGTGTCATCATCAAGAAAGAATTATATGAAATTCATAGTTCTTCTGCGTCTTTGGCATGATTGTGAATTTTAAGTTTTTATTATTTTTGTTACGTGAACGTCATATTATTTTTGGGGTCTTGGCCGTGGTGATGGTGTTGCCATTTTCCCTTTTGGAATGATTTGAGATGCGACTTGTGCGGATGCATATTCAGCCGGTGATTTGGTCGGGTCCGCGGTCCGTCACCCAGGACGTGGAGATAGGAAAAATAGTTGGATGTTCTTCTCTTGCTGATAGATTATTTTTTTTTACCCCTGTGGCACTGGAGACGTCTGGGGTTATTGGCCCTCTTTCGATTGCATTCCTTCGGAGGATTGGCGCGATTGCGTCTCGATTAAGGGACAAGCCTCGTGAAACGGAGTGGCTCTTGCAGCGCGTCTCACTGGACATGGCTCGAGGTAATGCTTTCGCCATCATTGTGGCTGGAAGAGGATAGCAAAACAAACAAAAAAAGAAACATTTTCTTTATAGTTGCTTTGTTCAACCTTTTTTTAATAAATAATTGTCGTTCTAAAAAAATTCGAAAAAAAAAATACATTTCTAATTATTTCAGATGCAAATTTTTTTTGTAGTGTCGCGTGATCATGACGTAATATGAATTCTGAGAATTTAACTTGAGTTTAGAATGTCTTCGGAGCTTATACGAAACTAGATGGATAAATAGGTCGATTTTACGAATATAGAAATATATATGAAGGCGGAGAGTAAAACGAAAGAGGAGTAGGAAGGCAACCGTCCAACAGGGTTCTTCTAAGCAAACTGAAAGGAAACTTTCAATATAGCTTCTATGTCACAAAGCATGAATACTAGAATTTTTTTACAGTGATGTTCATCATGTCCAAGGCTCGAGAGCCACTTCAGATAGCGTTAGAGTAAAAGGCATATTTTATTCGGATATGTCGGGAAGATAGCGGTTAACAATAGACTAAGATTAAGATTGTAGCAATCGGTGAAGCATCCTCTGGGGAGTCGGTTCCACGAAGTAGCAATTCGTGGGTAGAAGCTGCTCGAGTGGAACTTAAATCTCACTAATGGAATACAAAGAGAATGGAGAAGGCTGGCGACAATGTGCGTTGTATGACATGTCTTAAGTTCTTGGTGGAACTAAGGAATGTAATTTTTCTGAACTACTTCTATACATAGAGCAGCGAGAAGCTTGCGACCTTTCATCTGTGAGAAAAGGTTTGGTTGTAGGGTGGAAAATAATTCGTCGCCCACAAGAACGCGGAGACGCTTTTGGAAAGCGAAGAATCGGTAGCTCCTGTCCATATATGGCAGCAGTACTCCATTTTCAGCCTGGTCTAGTTCTTGTAAAGGTAGAGGATAGGAGGATGTCAGATATATAATGGAGTGATACAGAAAACAGACCATTTTTCCCTCACCTTTAACGAGGATCGTATGAACGCGTTCCACTTGAGATCCAACAAAATATATGAGTCGTAATAGGCGCTCAAGGCACCGGGCTTCCCTGATGGCCTCCCGAATGCTGATAGTTCTAGGTCCGATCGGTGTTAATGCATAGAGTCCGTGTAAATCGTAAGAAGTCATCATAGTCATTAGCGACCTAAATGCAAAAGGAGGAAGAGATGAAGGCAATAAATTCTTCCATACTAAAGTTCATTCACTACAAGACTTAAGCAACACAAATAGTTGAGGGTCATTATGCGTGATATGAACATAAGATAACATATTTTAATACACACTTATATTAGGCTAACATGTCAAGAATTAAAGATACACACATGTACACCGTACTGTATACACGTAACGTCCACATAAAAAAAAATCATCAGTATCTGTCTATATTTCTGAGATGAGGTATTATGTACACTATTTACATTATTCAGACTATTGTCTTCATCTTAGTCCATGGCACAGTGGATAAAGGCGTTAATTAGATCCAGTGACAGGACCCAAAGTGTTGTGAGTTCAATACCTGGTTAAGGCAGTGGCGAACTTAGAGAGGTGAATTAACAGGAGCTAACTGATAACTGACGTCCATTAGACATGGGACGTGGAACTAGAACAGTCTACCCGAACGAGCGAAATAAAGGGTTCAGTTCGACATTCCAACCACCTGAAGAAGACCGGAGCGTACAACGGCCGAAACGTTGTGATAAATATGGCAAGAAAGATGTGGACAATAATCCGAATAATGTAAATAGTGAACAAAATTCATGCACACATTCGCCATAAAATAAACACGTGACGTCAACCCAACCAATAAAAAAATAACATAGAATTTAGACATCAAAACAACTCCACATTATTCCACTTTAAAAAAATTCGGAAGAAAACAAATAGTGAAACGTTAATTTTTGGAAGGTTTTCCTGCTTGTTCCTTACTTGATCACACACACACACACATATATATACACGCCCAGATCGTCCGCTGGCGCGATTATGTGTTTCTTATTACTAGAAACTTTATTTTTCGTAGGCACCCGTATTTGAGTCGACATTCCTGTTTTTCTTTTCTCATTTTCATAAAGAGTGAAATTAATGTCAACCGGTTTAAATCAAGATGTCCAACACAATACAAATTTGAACCTGTATCCCCTCTTTTATCAGGGAAAATATTTTTATGGCCGAACACTTGCGTTTACTGTTATTTAGTTATTTTGGTGCTTCGACTTGTTGCTGCTCTTATAGCTCTTGAAATTTACAAATGAAGATACACCGACTTATTGCTTGCCTTACAGAGGTTGTTATTTAGCCGCTATGGTGCTTCGACTTGTTGCTGCTCTTATAGCTCTTGATATTTACAAATGATAATACATCGACTTATTGCCAGCCTTACAGATGTTGTTATTTTGCCGTTATGGTGCTTCGACGTTTTGCTGTCCTTATAACTCTTGATATATGCAAATGGGGATGCATCAACGTATTGCTTGCCTTGCAGATGTTGTTATTTAGCCGATTATTTGCTTCGGCTTGTTGCTGCTCTTATAGCTCTTGATATTTACAAATGATGATACATAGACTTATTGCCAGCCTTACAGATGTTGTTATTTAGCCGTTATGGTACTTCGAATTGTTGCTGCCCTTATAGCATTTGATATATAGAAATGAGGATGCATCGGCTTATTGCTTGCGTTACAGATATTATTTTGTCGCTATGGTGCTTCGACTTGTTGCTGCTCTTATAGCTCTTGATATATACAAATGCTGATGCATCGACTAATTGCTATCCTTACAGATGTTGTTATTTAGCCAATATGGTGAATCAATTTGTTGCTGCCGTTATAACTCTTCATATATCCAAGTGAGGATGCCTCGACTTGTTGCTAGCCTTACAGTTGTTATTTCTTTAGTCTACACGGTGCATCAACAAGCTAACTTGCAATTGATATTTCCTTAAAAATATGCATGTATTACGCTACCCTATTGCAGCGGCTATTCGAACTGACAATATTCACACAAAGACATTGATCAAATATTTAATTTAAACTGATATTCAAATAGTAATTTTAATACCGGTATCGTTAGCCTCTTTGGTAATGGAAGAAGAAAATAACTGGTATTTACTTGATGTGGGTTAAGTTATACAAAAAGGAAATTAAATTTTATTTTTGGTTTCAAATCATTTTTTTCCTCGTAAGAGGGAAGTCAACAGTAAAAGATGCCTTCCAAAAACTAAGTAAAGTATTAAGAAACAGGAAAATTTCGTTAGAAACGAAGAAAAGGTTGCTGAATCGCTATATAATATTAGTCTACAATGGATTCGAACAATCTACTTCAAAGTGAAGAAAAGAAAAAATGTGATTCTACTGAAGGATGCTGAGAATAGCATGGGCGGAACGTGTAAGCAACGAGAAAGTTTTTAGGAAAATGGAAACCGAAAGTACAATTATAAAACTCAGAAAGAGACAACTGGAATTTCCGGGATACATAATAAAGAAAGAAAGCTTGGAAATTTTGACCCTCCCAATGATTATAAAACGCAAGAGAGAAACAGCGAGAAACCTAATAGAGTGAGAGGGACAGTAAAAGGATACAGATTGCTAAGAATTATAAAAAATTGGAAATTATGGGGAGCCATAATCCTATATGATCAAAACACAAAGAAGAAGAAGAAGAAGAAGAAGAAGAAGAAGAAGCGAAGCTGATGATTCGATATATGAAGTGAACCTCAAACCAGTGTCACGCCCATTAGTTTTTATGCCCATCAAGCAAATCCTGCAAGCGTTGGATAACAAATCGTTTATTTGACATCAGAATCTTGTGGTTGGTTGATTTAAGTTTTTTTTTTTTTTTCATTCTCTCGACCGACAATAGTTTGATAAGACTGAGCTAATGGTCGGAAGAACACCGGGGTCGAACATTCGTAAAGCTCTTCAACCTGCTTCAGTTCACCCGACAATGACATCTGATAGGAGGCGGAAAATAGCAGCCATCATACCAAACAACAACGAGGAAATCGTCTGAGCGATTAATGATTATTTTTATGACGATGATGATGATGTTGACAACGTTGATGATGATGATGGTTGAAACCTATCAGGATTTGGTGAGGGAAGAGAAGAAACTATAGAACAATAGATAAGAATGCAAAAACAGCTATATAAACACACGCATAGCACAAAAACAACGAAGTTATGCGTGCGTATAAATATGTGTTGGACTTCTCACATATACACTATTTCACGAACTTTCATACATATTTCTATGCATGTGACATGAATACGTCGACTCGAATAAATAGAAAATCATAGACAAGAACAGTGAAGCAAATAAATAGATTCTTGTTATTAATGCGCCGTTGAAACAGTCCTTACAAAAGTGACTAAAAAAACATCCGCAAAGAGAAAAAGTTCAGCGCAAGAAGAGAGATAAACAAATATCTACAATCCGTAAACTTCTGAAGATTTTAATAAACAGTCATGAACTGAGATTTTGCATACGAGTACCAAATAACACCATGAACCGGAACAGTATTCGTGGCTTTTCCAGAATGTATGGCAAACACCAGCATAAGACTCGATTGATGGACAACTAAAATCATGCAAGAAAGGAGAAAATTCCACAAAGATACCGGGAACAATAAAATCTCACAGAAAAACACAAAGCTGCGATGTACCAAATGTAATTTCGTTTTATTTGTATTGATTCCACAAAGTAGGGAAACGGTGAGTCTTGGGATTTCTTTAGCTGGAGTTTCTTTCTATATCTGGGAAAGATATATTTTCAAAGGTAAACGGTACTGTGGACTTATAAGCTACAGGGGAGGCAAATTTAACCTCTACACGGTGTCGGGGAGGGCCGAAGAAAGCAAGGTCTCGGTTTAACTGCTGTAAACAAACTGAACAACTGGCCACTCTGGTCACTGTATGAAATGACGTCACCCGACCCATCTTCCACAAAAGGAAAGGATCGTCTTCGGCATCCCTACAGTATGATTTTAAACTTAAGTAAACATATATGCTAACTTAAGATGATCATAGTCTATCTGAAAATCTGATGCTGGTGGTCGGATCACAGTCAACAATTGATAGTCGTTCAAGTCTGGGAAAAATCTCAACTCGTCAGATGCTAAAACAAATTTTGATCAGCGCAGTCAGATATCATCTGATTTCTTTTCATTTTTAGAATTATGTCAGTTATGTGCCATGCGTTATACACGCTTAAGCGATCGTGTATCTTTCGATACACGACTGACGAGGCAGATATTTCCCCGCAGTAATTTGCCATTTATTTCTGCGGTATACCTGTTGCCATCCATGGCTATAAAACCCAGTCTATCCTGATATTTGCCCATAGCTGGAGGGAGAAGAAGAGGATTTATACCTTTCCCAAGGCACGTAAGTGAATCTAATGGATTCGACTGGTATTTGAACGCGGCTTTCCGATTCCTCAATATATATATATATATATATATATATATATATATATATATATATATATATATATACCGAATTCTGAGCAGATTTAACCATCATAATGCTCAGTTTAAAATAATACCTCAGGAATTGCCAGAATCTCAAGATTTGAACCCACCAATGTACCGTCTAAAACAAGTTACAGCTAAATGAAATTGATAACACACGCATAAATATATATATATATATATATATATATATATATATATGTGTGTGTGTTTGAATAAAAGACAGACCCCGTTAAGATTCCATGTAATAAGCTATTTCACCATAACCCCTTTAACAGGCTTCTGGATCATCAGACTTTACTTCCAAAAGCTGAAATGAAAAATGAAAAAGAAATTTACATTTTTGACGGACCTCATCAAGTATACGTAAAATTAACGAAGTGAGAAGTGAGGTGGGAGAGAGATGATATGAGTGTGTCATATGTATCATTTCAATTCCTCTGGGGTTAAAAATAGGGAATTGAAATGATACATATGTTAATTTTACGTATACTTGTTGAGGTCCGGCAAAACGTGTAAATTTCTTTTTCATTTTTCATTTCAGCTTTTAAAGTAAAGTTGATGATCCAGAACCCTGTTAAAGGGGTTATGGGTGAAAGAGCTTATTACATGGAATCTTAACGTGGTCTGTTTTTATTCATATATATATATATATATATATATATATATATATATATATATATATATATATTTGAATAAAAGACAGACCACGTTAAGATTCCATGTAATAAGCTATTTCACCATAATCCCTTTAACAGGGTTCCATACGGATTACCTAAGTTTGCATAAACTAAATATTAGCTCCTTATAAAATAAGTTGAGCTCTCTGTTGGATTACCTATACTCTCTCCCACCTCACTTCCTCACTTCGTTAACTTTGCGTATACTTGATGAGGTCCGTCAAAAACGTGTGAATTTCTTTTCATTTTAGCTTTTGGAAGTAAAGTCTGGTGATCCAGAACCCTGTTAAAGGGGTTATGGTGAAATAGCTTATTACATGGAATCTTAACGTGGTCTGTCTTTTATTCAAACATATCTGCTCTGAATTTTACATTGAGCTCTCTGGATATCATCCTCCTCAGGTCTACCCATACGGATTACCTAAATTTGCATAAACTATATATATATATATATATATATATATATATATATATATATATATATATATAATGATGAGACTTTAGAAACCCATGGTAATATTTTATTTCGTTTCCGCTTTCATCATTATCATTAGCCCTGTTTTTACACTGACTATCAGGACAAATGCAGGATTTATTTTTTTGTGCGTCTTTACGTACAAGAGCGATGATATCATTTTTTCAATCATAAAGGGTTTTAAATTTGTCACCGTTCAGGAATATTCATCAGGTGGTTAAAAGATCATTCAAAATATACGTTATATGTTATATTATATTAATAAATGTATAATTGAGATCAGGTTGTCATGGTTTAGGATAAATGTATGTGCTGTACATTATGTATGTATGTATATATATATATATATATATATATATATATATATATATATATATATATATATATATATATATTATTATTATTATTATTTTATTAATTAATTAAAGAATATCTTAACACTTAAAATCCAATAATAATATTTTTTCTCTGTCTTTAGACATAGAGCTCTCCTTGGATCTATATCCTCCTGGAAATTGCACACGGATTACCATATTGTATCATTACTATATATATATATATATATATATGCATAATCTCTATATCTAATATTGAGCACTTTATCTCTTATATAGCACATGTTAATAATATATTTCTTCATATATATATATATAAGATTGTGTATTTGGGCAACAATGCCAATTTTATACAGGCTTTATTAAAGATGACTGATAAGGAACACCCATGAAGTTTTTTTATTTAATTTTCCATTTCTGGGCATTGAGTGTGCAAAAACTGTACAAATGATTTGTGGATCTGAGTACCTTTGCCTAATCTATTAGCCGTTATCAAGGATGATTTTCTGTTTTTGATATATATATATATATATATATATATATATATATATATATATATATATATATATGGGGTGTAATGGATTAAATCCGTCAAATATTTTATATATTTACTGTTTATACGTTATGGATACAACTTATTTAAGTAAATGCTCTCTCTCCGCCATTTGAAAACCAATATTTAATTTGTCGTGCTGTTAACCAATTCACCCACAGAGGACTTCCGATTTAGCAAAGCTCTAATTTCTGTTTATAAACACACATGTTCGACGCCCTTTCTCCATAATTCCTTTCTGCTCCGAGAACGCACATTTTCTACTCGGAGAAGGAATATTTTCTGCGAAATTTTTCGAATATTCAGACTGGTATATGTAATTAATACTGCTTAATTTAAAAAACCAAAAAACAAACTGTTTTTTTCTGATGAATTGGGTCGTATTTACGTCTGTTTTCATTTTGAATTTGTTGGTCTGATGAATTGGATCGTATTTACGATTCCAATGGAATAAATTATGACCATGGAATATTAGTGTTTAAGCCATTTTATTATATATATATATATATATATATATATATATATATATATATATATATATATAGAGAGAGAGAGAGAGAGAGAGAGAGAGAGTGAGAGAGAGTGAGATAGAGAGAGGGAGGTATTTGTACATTGTTTTTCTTACGTAGCATAAATTTAAGTACCTCCAATAATTTGCTAAAATATCAGTATACCAGAATGATAAAAGGTCCCAACTTAATAAAAACAAAGTTTTATCGTTAAAATGTTTATGTTATTATTAAGAGAAAAGAACAAAGTATTTTTTAATTATTTAAAAAAAATTTCCTTCTTTCTAACACGTCCTAAATTTGGGTAAAAATCAGTTCTTTTTTTTTTTTTTTGTTAACTTTGTACTACTTGTGGTAATGGCCATTTTAGTGTAGCAGTTTCAGGGGGAAATCTATTAATTTAGAAATTCTTATAAAAATCAAATAATCGTCTGATTTTAATGAATCTTTCAGGGCTTATTAAACAGTAAATGAATTTATTTTTAAATTTTTATTTTTAGAAAATCTTGGTAAAAATATTTTTTTACATCTGTTACCCCCCCCCATAACTTAAATTTATGAAATTTTCTAGAATTTCAAACAGTTCACAAATTGTTTTATATTAATTATAAGCAGGACGCCTTGGAGAAATTAAATCATCATTTTTTTTTCACATCTGCCAACTTTTTAAAAATCTGCTCCAAATTTTAAAATAAAAACTGCAATAAAACTATACAATTATTGAATTAGATAGGTTTTTATTGGCTTTTATAAATAATATACATTAAGGATATTATTATCTGAAGAAAAAAATTTCGACGAATAAAGAATTATTACAAGAATTGTTTGCATTTTTCTTTTTTTTTAATTTTTATTTAATTTAAAAAAGATTTTAAAATTCTTCCAAACAGAGTTTAGGGTAGGTTATTCAGTTTTTTAAGTGACGACTATATTTACAAAGCGAAAATTAAAAGCTTAATACAAAAATGCTACCAAACCATAATTAAAAATATTTTTGCGCGTCAAAATGTTATATATTTTTTAGTATGATATCTCATAAGTGACATTATGTTTAAAAGGGCTTGTCTCCTCCTTGGCGAAAGCCCCTTGACATATAAAGGTCTTATCTCACGCTCAGTTATTAAATTGAAAATTAAATTGAGATAATAAAATTGTCTCATTTATCAATTTAAACAATTAATAACTGAGTGAGATATCTTAATTATTAATATAATAATATTTTTTTAGTTATTATCTCAGTTATTAATTTAAACATGTAATAACTTAATGTATTATTAATAATTAATAAAATTATTTATCATTATCTTAGCTATTAAATAATGAAAGAGATAGAGGTAACTCAATAATGTAAGAAATTTTTATAGTATTTTAAATTATTATAAGAAACAAAAAAACATTATGTCAATTTTGGTGCACCGTACTAAACCTGTCAACACATTCAACCATCAAATTATCGATGGAGATGTGAAAATAAAAATACACCAATGTGAAGAAATGTCTGTCTAGAAAATTTTAAGCTATAAGTGATATTTGTTTTAGTACAGATTAATTTAACTTTAAATTTGCTAATTTTATGAAAGGTAACGTTTCAGAAATGTACGTGTTATTTTAGTGGAATTTTCAAAAAGGAAAAAGAAATAAGTTTTGTCGAAATTTCTCTAAAAAAAGTTAAAAATGGCCGTTCCGATTTGTTTTTCGGAAGCATCAACTAAAAATCATTCAAATTTATATTTGAAATACTCCACGGTATTTTTTTTTCTGTAATTAGAAAATGTAATCCTTTAGCTTTTAATTGAAGCGTAAGGGAAGCTTCAAAAAGAATTTTTCCTTTATGAAAAATACATTTAAACTTAGGTATACTAATTTTTGGAGATACCTACATAAATTGTAGTGTACATGTCAAGTTTTCGAGCCTAAAAGAAATTTCCAAAATTAGGGCATGATTCATATGGCCGATATAAAATGCAAACCTTTACCAGCGAGTTGAGAACATGTAGGACACTACTCTTAACGATTACTGTACATCACTTACCGTACCTCTAGCAGAAATATGCCACAAGCATATCCCACCAAAAGTTGTGTTTGGTAAACATATTTGGCATATAAAAACAGAAATAAATAAAAAATATTAAAATAGTAATAAAAATCCAATATTCTATTAACGCTACAACACACATCGCGTCTAACAGCTGATTAGGTAGTTTGGGCACAGGTCATCGTATAATGTGGCCTAACTTCATTTACCGGTAGGACTAAGTTTGGAGCCAATTAGTAGCCTGCCATATTTTTGAGGATCGACCAATACGATAGGCCTAAATGAGAATCTTGATCTAAAAATCTTGAGGTCGACTTGTACGTCAGAATTTACGATATTTAAGAGTACCATATTCTAAATTCTTTTATAAAATTTAAGAATGTGAAAAATCTAATAAAATAATTTCGAACTGTCGTCAAACTAATATATTCATTTTAAAAGAGTGAAAAGAAGAGACCACGGGAAATAATAAGACGTTAAAAAAAACACTCAAGCATGAAACAAAAATCAGAAATGTTATGTTATTTACATGTATAAATACATGTATATTATACATTTTAATATTTTATTATAATGTAATGTCTTATTATTAATAGCATATATATATAATTATATGATCTAATGGGATAATATATATATATATATATATATATATATATATATATATATATATATATATATATATATATTAAAAACTAATGACAAAGTGGAAAAAATTTTCGTGCGACATGTTTCTGTAGGACCTCAGTGGAGTTATTTGATGTTTATGTTGATGCGTCATAAGAAAATAATTCACATTTTGTCATTAATTTTTCTAATAATGTTTTAATATTGAAAAATGTATATCATTTTCACCTATATATATATATATATATATATATATATATATATATATATAACGCTTAGGCACTGCGGTTAAGTTTTTGTATTTGATTTTTTCTTATGCTTTTAAGAAATCCATAGATTCAATTAAAAGTAAAAAATAAAATTTTCTTTGATAATGTCTAAAAGTATCGGCGAAAGCGCTCGGACATGCAGAATATTTTGACAATTCCTACATAATTTACTGCCTGAAAAGAAGAAAATTATAAGAACACTAAAAATGTTGAATAAAAAACTTTTTAATGAAACTTGTATTTTTTATTTTTAATGAAACTTGTATTAAACAGTGATTGCTGCCCAAATACACAATATATATATATATATATATATATATATATATATATATATATATATATATACAACAATCTATTTCTTGCTAACAGTTAATATATTTCAACCTTGAAAATAGCTAAACGTATAGCCGAAAGCGCTCGGAAAGAAAGAACTATTGGACAGTTTTTATATAATTTATTCTTCGAAAAGAAAAATTTTAAGATCACATGAGAAATAGGATAAAACTAAATTAAAGCACCTTGTCTGTCGTATTCAATGAAATGTGCATATATATATATATATATATATATATATATATATATATATATATATATATATATATGTGTGTGTGTGTGTGTAGCTCAACTAACATATAAAAATAAATGAGTTTTAAAAATCTCTCAAAAATAAAATATATATTTGTGAAACTTTATTTGAGAAATATTAGCTGATTTAAAAAAAACTAAGCAGATTAGAAAAAAAACATTAAGCAGATTAGAAAAAAAACATTACTTAGTTTAAATTTAAAATAACAGAGAAATGGATGTTTAAACAAACATTGGCGCGATTAAGTGCTTATCAACACCTCAAAATACCTTGACAAAGTGTTGACAGGATCATTGTTATTGTATGGCTACTTTATCTGTTAAAATGTAATTTAAAAAATGACGAGTGAACGCCTTTTCTATACAATATTTAAGTACTCAGTAATCTTAAAAATATTGTAAAATGTTCTCCGTAATCTAATTTTAAGAACACTAAATTTAAATTTACTACAGTCATCGCTCTTATTTTCTGATTATGTCGTGTATGGTCGACCATGCTTTCAAACAGTGGAACGTTACGTATACATAAAGATATTTAAATTTAAAAAAAATATTGGGGTTCAACAACTTTTAATGAAATTTTCCGGATTCATAAGTAGTTTTCAATTAATAAACAATTCTCACCTAACCGCCTTGAAGCAATCCAGAATTTTAAATGAATTATATTATTTAATTAAAATTTTAAAAAGATAAAAACAATTCTTGTAAAAAATAATTATTCATCGAAACATTTTTTTCTTAAGACAATAATGTCCCTAATTAATCTTATTTATAAAATCAATTAAAAGCTTTTCTAATTAAATTATGTCTTAGTTTTATTTCATTTTTTATTTTACGATTCAGAGCAGATTTTCGGTAATTGGGGATCCTGTTTAAAAAAAAACATTGATGATTTAATTTCTTCAAGGAGTCCTGCTTTTAACTAATAAAACAACTTATAATTTTGAAATTTAATTTCTTGAAATTTCATGAAATTAAGTGGGGTGGATAACATATGTAAAAACATATTTTTTACCAAGATATTTTAAAAATAAATTTCAAAAATAATTTCATTCATTTGTGAAAAAGTCCTGAAAATTTCATTAAAATCTGACAATTATTTGATTTTTGCAGAGAATTTCCAAATCTCTTGCGCCCGTTATTTGAGTAAAAGTGGAAGCACACACACACACACACACACACACATACATACATATATATATATATATATATATATATATATATATATATATATATATATATATTATGATCCTTTTTAAGAAAAATAGAAGCTGTATTAGGTCTTTCTTAAATACGCAAGTACTTTCGACTGTACATTCAGTGATCTTCAGGCATGGAAATTATATTGTTTTTGGTAAAATTCAGGTAGCATCCGAGACGAAAAGTATTTGCGTATTTTGTTAGCGAAGGGATTTCGCCATTTTATATCATTAACTTTACTAATTTACTTTTTGTATGAATGATTCATTGTAATATAAATTGAACTGCACCACATATTTGATTTAAAAGGACTGATCCGACGTGCAGACTTTCGGGATAACAACTGAGACATTACTCTACTTATTGAAGTATTAGCTCATGCCACAACGACTAATAAACTTCTACCCCCAAAAATTCTCAAATTGCCATATTAGTAAAAAAATGCAATCACTTAAATTTTCAAACAAATTCAATTCTAGCGTTGCGGTTGCACCCGCCACAAGTTTGTATCCGTTATTAATAACACATTAAAAAAAACAAAAAAACAGAAAGCCCTAATACGGCTTATATATATATATATATATATATATATATATATATATATATGTGTGTGTGTGTGTGTACTCGACAATTTTCCTTGCATAAAAACTGTATTAAAAGCCGAAGAGAGTTCTTAATTAATTTCTATTAACTTTTCCTACATTTTGAATACGTATTTGACACCAGGAATCAGGCAATACAAATACTGTTCGAATTCTAATCGCTTTCGAATTTTATAAGTCATTTCCAAAGAAAAATGATATTTGTTTTGCTAAAATACATTCAATTTTTTTATTTTTGCTTTATGTTACGCTTTAGTTTCAATGTCACGCGTCATGTGGAAAAGGTTGCTTCTAAGTTTTATTTATTTTGAATACATACATGCATATATATATATATATATATATATATATATATATATATATATATATATATATATATAGATAGATAGATAACTAGACTCGTTTCGAAAAACCCTCGAATTTTTGATTTGCTAATCAAATCAATCTCGAGGGAAAAAAAGGTTTTAAAAAAAGAAAGAGCTACAAACATGAACTTCTGCCGACAAAAAAATCGCACAGATGCAGGTCTGAAGCTCAAAGAAAAACCCCCGATACGAGTAACAACTAACTAACAAAAGAGCTCAATACAACCGTAGAGCAGACCTATTTATATTGAAACAATAATAGAAATTGTATGTTTATTTAATTTACTTCTTTTCGGTGAGGTTATTTTTAATGTACGAATATTTTATCGCAGATGTGTGTATTGTGTGTGGATAAATTTGACAAAATTCATGTTAAAGCTTTCGACTCTCATGAGTCAGTTATCATCAGGTCTGGGTGAGAAAAGAAAATTAAGTACTTTTTGAGAAATAAAGTTTATTATTCAGTTTTGAAAATGTTATTTTTAGAAAATTAAATCGAAAGTAAAAGTCAGCAAGTCATGCGACATTACTGTGTGATATCATGTAATCTTTTTTTTATATGCATTTTAAGAATGTATATCAAAATATAAATAAGTAAGCATCTATAAATATAAATAACTTCTAAGATCAACGATTAAAATGGCTTCAAGCGAATGAATCTTTTATGTTTGAAAAAAGAAAATCATTCATCAAAATGGCGCTACAGAATCACAAAGGACTTTACAAATAACAAAAACACAACACTTACAATAAAAATTGGTAGTGCACAAGAGAAAAGAATAATTGTGGTATAATCAAGATGTTAACTTTCCACCCTGCCTGAAACAAAAGATTTGGAAGGGATCAGAATCGCAAACAAAGAATTTTACCAAATTGCATAATCTAAATCAGCTGAAGACTTCCAACAGTAGCAACAACAAAAATGTGCAGCACATATAACTAGAAGGAAAATAATGATATAATCAAGATGTTTACTTTCTACATTACCTTAAACATAGGGTCTGGAAAGGAACTCTCATTAGCACTACAACGAGTGATAACAGTAGACTTCAGAAGTGTAATTTTCTGAATAACTGTTTCGATCATTCATTTGTGAGAAAGTCTTGACAATTTCATTAAAATCCGATCATTGTTTGATTTTTGCAAGAATTTCCAATTCTTTTGGGCACGTTATTTAAGTAAACATGGGTATATATACAGATGTGTGTGTGTGTGTATTGATGTAATAGAAAAGAACAGTTATATTGATGATCCAAAGTTCTTTAGTATTTTTGTTTTTATTTTTCAAAACAGTGCTCGATGCAGAAGTAGATCTTAGAATTATAATTTTTTTTTTTAAATATGATTCCATCGCGACACACAATTACTGTGTGTCGAAATTGAAATTGCAAATGTTATTCCGATCATCGCTTGAGAATGAAACTGTCTTCTGGATTTAAGGTTTAATATTGAAATTAAATTTTAGCACATCGAAACGGCAATTTGTTTCACGATGGAATCATATCTATTTTTAAAAAAAATTATAACATATATATTTATTAAAGACATTTTTATGTTTAACGCTGTTATTTATAGATACAAGTATTTAAGCAAATGCTCTGTTTATGATTCGAACCTGCATCCTATACGGAACCGTCATATACGCTGACGTGCCTTAACCGTCTCGGCCACAAAGAACCTTACGGTAGACAAGGTCGAATTTACTGCTTATAAACTTCAATCTTCCATGAATCTCGTACATTCATAACTGCTCTGGCGTATCGAATGTAAACAAATGACGTCATATGTTAAGAAATGGACAAGGTCCGACAATTTATTTATTAAAGACATTTTTATAAATAACAACGTTAAACATAAACCTTGTCCATTTCATAACATATATATATATGTTTGAATAAGATTAGATTAGTTAAGATTCCATGTAATAAGCTATTTCACCATAACTTTTGGAAGTAAAGTCTGATGATCCAGAAGCCTGTTAAAGGGATTATGGTGAAATAGCTTATTACATGGAATCTTAACGTGGTCTGTCTTTTATTCAAACATATCTGCTCTGAATTTTACATTGAGCTCTATGGATATCATCCACCTCGGGTCTACCCATACGGATTACCTAAGTTTGCATAAACTATATATATATATATATATATGCGCAGCAATTTTATAAAAATTTTCAACCTTGTGTAATGATAACGTTTCGGGCAATGGATGCAAACGACTATTTTTTACAGTTGCCATTAGCATTAGTCTGATTGTAAATAATGTTGTTTTTTTATTACTTTTACAGAAATTATTACACTCATTCTTATTTTGAAATATTTTTTTACTGATGGATCCTCAGATTTCCTTTGTCATATTTTGATTTTTCACCGTAAATTATCCGATCAAATGTCCATCTTTTACTCTTTTTACTTTTCTTTTTTTGTTCTTCCTTACCCCGTATACGGTGTTCTTTAATCACACCCAAAAAACATGAACATCACGACACTCATTGTCATTATTAATTAACACTTTTTTTTTCTTTCTTTAGTCACAAAACAATTTGAACGCTTTCCTTGTCCTTTTCTTTAAAAAAAAAAAACACCATATCATTTTAGGACATGTGTGATCGTAACTCTACAAAGATTTCTTTTAAAAAATGCAACATCCTTTTAGATGTGCAATTGTACATCTACAAAGGCTCCTTTTCTCTTAAAAAAAAGCCATATCCTTTTAGGACATCTGCGATCGTAACTCTACAGAGGTACCTTTCCTTTATTATTTGCGTATTGCCATGTATTCTTGGGAAAGATAGTGGTGTAGTTTCTCGTTGCCTTCTCAACAGTGATTTTTTCTTTATCTTAGACTGATTGTCACTCAATGTTAGAGATCCCAGTTTACCCTTTTATTTAATGCATAGCTGGAAGGAGAAGAGACAGATTTTTATACCTTTGCTCAATGGGCATTTATACAAAAGTCAGAAGATAGGCTGGAATTTGAAATCGGCAAACCGATTTCACTCTCCGTGTCAATATACGTTACATTACTCGTATATATCTTGTTTACTCCGAATAAATTCCTTGAATTTATCTTTTGTTCTCACTTTCACTCTTTTTGGACTTTCCTCCATAACGAATGTTCTGTAACCTTCAATGTATTTTTCTTTTGTTATCCTTCTGCTATTTATTTTCTTGTTTGTATATCCCCCCCCACCTTCTTCAATTTTAATCTTTCTACGTGTTGATACCACTGTTATCAACCGTTCCCTGTAAATACAATCAAATCTTTATCCCCCCTTTCTCGCACTCGGAAAAAAAAGTGTTGGAACCGTATCTAGAAAAAGGCTTCTGAGTTCATCGGGAAGAAGAGAGACTTGGGAGGGTGTCTCTATCTTAATATCCTCTCTGGTGATGTGGAATCGTGTAAACAGATTTGAGGAATGCTTAAGGTGATATCGCAGTTTCACAGCCCGTCCACCCCAAAGCTGCTTACCCGTGATGAGGTGAAGGTTCGTGCGTTGGCTCAAGACAACGAATAATTAGATAGAAAATATTGAGTGGCGACTTGAGTACAAGAAAAATAGAAAGTGGTGTATACAATAAGAAAAAAAAAAGACTGGTGAAGAAATTCGAATTTAGATGCAAGATGTAGAATCGTTTTTGAGATTTTTTTCTTTTTCTTTCAGATTTAATAATTTAAGTTTTTTGGCAATTTCAACTATGGAAAGATTAATAATCAAACAACGTGTTAAAGTTATCGAAGCCTATTACGAAAATGGACGTTCAAATAGAAATGCATTTCGCACACTTAACGATTTTTTGGTCAACATAATCGACCAACCAAAAATGCAATTGGAAACGATGTAACGTTGTCAATTCTTGCGCGCGATGACGAATAGAGGTGTTTGGATTTTCGGCCACATTCTCGTGCACAGCAGCAATGTTTTCAGCTGTACGGCGTAAACGAGCACGCAATGGTGTTTTCACATCTTCCACCGACCCAGTTTGTTTGAATTTACGAACAATTTTTCCATTTGCGCTCTTGAAACTTTAACACGTTGTTTGATTGTTAATCTTTCCATGGTTGAAATTGCCAAATCCTTAATTTGTTAAAGCTGAAAGAAAAAGGAAAAAATCATTAGACGCTTAAACTTAATTCACATTTAAAATCGGGCCAAGTTATTGGAACACCCTTTACTTTCCTAACACAACATACTTGACTAGAAAAAATTAAAATTAAATTAATTAATTAAAAAATTACTCGCTAAAAAATTATAAGAAAATTGTTAAATTCAAACATCAATTTATCTAAATATATAATACATAAATTAATCCCAAACTAAAATAATATAAATATTAATTATATTATTAAAAAACATTAAATTATATCATATTATATTATATTATTAAAAGACATTAAATTATATCACTTAGCATCCTCCATAATTTGCCTAGACTTTTCAGTTAACCTGATAAATATTTATGAGTGTGCTGAAGTTTTAAAATTTTGAAAAACTAACGAAATTTTACTTTTGTTTATAAAAATGTGTCGGCGAAGATAAGTTTTCCTTTTGATTTTATTAAAAAAAATCGCTTTTCAACACCTAGTGTCTTTGGTTTCCCTCGAATCCTATTCAGAAAGAGTAACGACAAAAATTGTATTATAATCTCTTCAAGCACCAATCTGTTGTCCTGATTCTCTAAATTACGCAATGGCATTTGATCTCGATCTGTATATATATATATAAGTGTGTGTGTATTTTCTGGAGTGGGATTGCGCGCGCGTAAAAGACGCATGAAAAATACAAAAGAAAAATAATTTGAAGGGAAACAGAAAATGTAAAAAATTTTAAAAAAAAAACAACAAAAAAAAAAAGACGGTGAAGTGATAATGGACACAAGTAACGAGATCTATTTGATAATTGGACTAAGATGAATTAAAAAGACCTTGGAGAAAAAGCAGAAAAAATCGAGAAGTGGAAGAAGGAAAAAAAAAAGAAGATAAAACAGAAGAAAAGTACGGGGAGAAATCATTTGTGAGGGCGCGAAAAGAAAGAAAATGGCTGAAAGAAAGGGTAATAGATTCCGAAAATGCATAAGAAAATTTGATAAAAGCAGAAAAAATAAAAACAAGTAAATAAACAGCGATGACAACTGGCATTAATTCATAGCGGCTTTTCAGACCATCTTCAAATCTCACTTCTTGCAACCGTTGTCGTTATCATCGTAATGTAGTTCACTGCGACATATTCATCGGAAGATCTGATATGACTTTCAGCATGCCCTGAAATCTAAACACAATTTATCTTTTGTGGGGAAAATACAAAGACACACCCACGCCCAAACCATACATATATTTTTATTTTCCCACCGTCCTAAGGGTGCCTCTCTGTGTCTTTTCTATAAATACTTTCATGGTAATTGTTCGGATGAGCTCTTCGCTATGCTACCTAGTGTTTTTGAATTTGAGCTCAGTACTAGACTGGCGTCGGGATCTCATCAATTTACTATTGAGATGGCTAGATGTTACCGTAAGTTCTATGCTAACAGTTTCTTTGCTTGCACTTCTCATTTGTGGAACTCTTTCCCGGATCTATGCTTTCCAGACAACTTTAATCTGTAAAAATTGCCAATTGCTATCTACAGCCCTCCTGATTACTCTTTCTGCTTCCTGCTCATTATTAATGTTTCTGTTTCTAATTCTTCCACACCCTGTAACTACTTGTCTCTTAGTCGATTTATGCCATGCATGGGTGATACTGATTATATATATATATATATATATATATATATATATATATATATATATATGAATAAAGACAAGAGGAAAACTTACCTTAGCCGAAGTGTTTCGTGCTATCATGGATTTTATCAAGTCAAACGCGTCAGCTAAGTTAAGTTTTCTCTTTTGTCTTCAATCATATTGTCCTTTTACAGATATACTCTATCTGAATTTTTTTATATATAATTATAAATCAATTATTTGTCAGAGTTGAATTAGACCAGAAAACAGTTGTGTTTAAAAACATGTATTTATACATGTATAAAGAAAATAAAATTTAACATGCAAAGCTTTTAAATTTTAAAAGATTAGGAGACTAGAACTTACAAGCCTCAATACGCATCAAACACCTATATATATATATATATATATATATATATATATATATATATATATATATATATATATATATATATCGATGATGGCTTATGTAAGCCGAAAGATTAGAAAGGATTAAGAATAAAAATGTATCAACATGGTGATTTTCTTTCGTCTTTCAATGATAATGTTATTAAGCTTATCAGACGTTATGAAAGGATTTTGCTTAAAATAAATAGACAAAACTTGTCTATATTATTTAATGAAACGTATTAATATATATATATATATATATATATATATATATATATATATATATATATATATATATATATATATATATATGTTCGTTTGATGGGGCTTTTGAGCTCGAGGGATTGTTCATATTGGATAAACTGAGGGGAAATAATAGATAAAGAAGATAACGGACTATAGAGATCCATTGAAAACAGTAGCAATAGTAAAATTTGCTAAAATAAGAAAGAAGCACTTTCATTTTTTTTAAAACTTTAAGTAGTTGGCGATATTGATGCTTCCGAACCGAGGCTTGCTATTGAATAAGAGCGCGGAAATTATGACGAGATGATTTCATGCACAAAAGTATTTAATATTGAACCCACATAACACTTACACTAGGGATAACAAAAGAAAAAAAAAAGCAAAAACTGAAAGTTTTCTAGATTTATGGCGTAAACCACGAGCGACACAAGAAAAATATTGAACCTGGCCTGATGATCCTTCATTTCTGTGAAATTTGAGCTGACTCGGTTTTATTTTTTATTCTATACGTTTTTATCTTTCTCTCTCTCTTTCTATCTCCCTCTTTCTCTATCTATCTATATATCTATATCAATGTCTCTCTCTCTCTCTCTCTCTATATATATATATATATATATATATATATATATATATATATATATAGATAGATAGATAGATAGATAGATAGATATAGTCTAAAAACTTGCCATATTTGTGAGATTAGAGTGCTTAATATTGGAAACTGCATCCCCCGATATATGTATTGTACATAGAAATCAACTCTACATGGTGATGGTCAGCTTCAGATCATATCCACGGGCATACATGCACACACACACACAATTTCTCTCTCTCTCTCTCTCTCTCTCTCTATCTATCTATCTATCTATCTATCTATCTATCTATCTATATATATATATATATATATATATATATACATACATGTGTGTGTGTGTGTGTATTCATGCATATGTATGCATGTCCTTGTATTTGTGTGCACACTGTATATACACAATTTTAGTTAAGAAAAGGTCGTTTCTCTCTTCGTGTGATTCTGCTTATCTGTTTTGTCCATACTTTCGGCCTTGTGTCACATCTAAGCTACTTATAATATATATATATGTATATATATATATATATATATATATATATATATATAGGTACACAAAAAATTCAGTATTTATATTACACTTAATCTCCTTCCTTGTCAATGCAATTAACCAGAATATTTTTTCTGTAAGTCACAAATAGCGAACACTATACAGTGAAAATTTCAGATCTTTAGATCTCACTAAATACGTATCAGACTGCGTATTTTTTATTTACGCATATATATATATATGTGCGTGCGTGTGTGTTTGTGTGCTTGTGCGTGTGCGTGTGTGTGTGTGTGTGTGCGTGTGTCTATAATTTAAATTAACGTAGTTTGCGAAGTGGTTTCATAATGAAACATAATTTCATAAGGTTCTCCATTTCCTGATGCAGTGATTTCGATAGATGTCTGAAATATTCTGTGAGAAACGGGAAACAATTTGACTGTTGACCAAATAGCTCAATCTGTTCGAATTCCTTAAGATTTGGGTTGCACTTGGCATATGAATGCACCTTTTTTGTTTTGTTTTGTTTGTTTTTTTTTTTTTTTAAACACTGAAATTTATAACAACCGGTTTAAATTGAGAAGTCCCCCTAAAGAAAGATAATACCTCTGACAGGAATCGAACCTCTATCGCCTTTTCCATTATGGAAACCGTTTATATAGCTGAATCGTGTATTTAGCAATTCGGCTACAGTGGTCGCATTCATACAAAAAGTTTAAATTACCTATTTAAAGAATAGGTGTTTTTTCTCTTTGGGATTTCTACAAGTCTCCTAGCTTCAGTTTTGTAGCCAAAATGTAAACAACTGTAATTTTTGAATGGATTTTTATCCGAAATTATTTCTTTACTAGCAGTACTTGCCTTTAAAGGAGTGCCATTTGCCGTGCTTCTTGTCTATCTCACACTGCGAATTTTTCTAAGCTCTATACTAAACATTAAATCTGTTACGAAAAAAGAACTAAAGAAAATGAACACAAAACGATCATCTTTAAAAAAAGGACTCGTAACTGGAAAAACCAAATGAAAAAAGAATGTTAACAACAAATACTTTTTCACACCCAACCCAGTTCTGCGGAATCAGAATCAACGTTGAGTTTAAGCAAGCGAATGAGCCAATTGGAATAAAGTGCCATGCAGATTTAAATTTTTCCTACTTGTGACGAATGCAGCTATCGATTTTTTTTTGCATGCTAGTTAACATTCGTGTCAGTCAGCTGTTGGCTCTCACGCTGGCCAATAGAATCTTCCTGCCTATTCGTGGCAGCCAGCTATAGGCTCTTACTCTGGCCAGTAGAAAATGACCGCAAACTACATGAAAACTGCCGTAGAAGCATGAAAAAATCGATTATTCCCACTGTCGATGGGAGTTGGGAAATGCAAAGTCGGTCTTGGCCTTCCAACTAACTTGGATCATGTGCATGTAAATTTTGGTGCAAATCCGTCGAAAATTGCGACCGTGCATTCGTTACACACACACACACACACACACACACACACACACACACACACACACACACACACACACACACACACACACATCCTGCCTTTTATAGATAGCGATTAATATAAACTTTATTTTTAGTGGATAAACGTATTTTTGCAGACAGGTGTCTACTTTTAAAATTCCTTAAATTTGTGATATAGTCATTGAAAGATTTTTTTTTTAAAAAAATCACATTATACTTGATCTGTGAATTGGGTGGATCGGATTTGTTGCTGAAGGACTACTGTGTTGGCAGAGTGAAATGTGTGGGTGCAGTAATTTTCATGAGTGCAAAATAAGGAGACTGTGACAAGATTCTCAAAGGTAATTACTAATTAATGTTGATTGATGATGATGCACTGTTAATTGTCGTCAGTAGAAAGAAAAAAGTCATATGTGTCTGAAGTAGAAACAAAAACGTCAGACGGTATTACCATAACACGACAGGATTAGAAGAAGAAACATTGATTCTCTCTCTCTCTCTCTCTATCCATCTATCTGTCTCGCTATCTCTCTCTATCTCTCTACTCCTCTTTATTTCTATATCTCCGTCTATCTTTCTCCCTTCTCTTTCTCATCCTCTTTCTATCTATCTATCTATCTATCTATCTATCTATCTATCTATCTACTTCTCCCGCTATCTCACTGCTTCTCTCTATATATTTCTATCTCTCTCTCTCTTTCCCTCTCTCTCTCTCTCTTTCCACTTCTTTATCATCTTCTTTCTCTCTCTCCTTCTCTCTGTCTATATATCTATATATATCGCTCTCTCTCTCTCTCTCTACCTCTGTCGATTTCTATCTCATTCTATCTCTCTCTCTCGTCTGTATATCTATATATCCCGCTATCTCTCTCTCTCTCTCTGTCTCTCTCTGTCTCTCTCTTGAGGTTGCAAACAAGGGGGAGGCTTATACTGAATATCAGGAAGAGGCAGCTGAAGTTTCGGAAACGCATAATGAGGAATGAGGGTCTGGAGAATCTGATACTCACTGGTCGAATAGAAGGAAAGAGAGACAAGGGAAAACAACGCGTGACATACCTGGCAAGTGGATGACAGAACGTGGTCTGGGGAGGAAGCAGAGAGAAGGAACTTGTTGAGAGCTGCAAGGGATAGAGGGAGTGGAGAGCCATGATCGCCTACGTCCTGAAAGGACATGGCACATAAAAAGAAAGAAAATAAATTCTGAGTAATACTATTAATCCCTTTTAGTCTATCATAACCTTTTCCGATCAACTTGAATCATTGATGTCTTCACATACCACATATTTTAGATTTCTACTTCAAGATCCTTGTATTTTGATAGTTTTTTCACAGAAGATCCAACACAGTCTTCAGGAAAAGTCTGTTTTAGTTATATATAGGTAACTATGCTCGTCTCGAAAAACCTTCGAATTTTTGATTTGTCAATAATCAAATCAATCTCGAAGGAAAAAAAGGTTTTAAAAAAAGAAAGAGCCAGGAACATGAAAGTCTGTCGAAAAAATCGCACAGATACAGGTTTGAAGCCCAAAGAAAAAAACCTCGACACGAGTAAACAACTAACAAAAGAGCTCAATACAACCGTAGAGCAGACCTAGATAAACCTAGTGAGCCAGACAAACCTACCCATCCTACTGACGATCCGCTTAGGTGAAACCTGGGTAGATTTGTCTGGCTCACTAGGGTTTTGACTATATATATATATATATATATATATATATATATATATATAATTATTTATTTAAAAAATATGATTCCAAATCGCTACATAAGAGGTCTCATGTTTCAAAACAAGAGCCGAAAACTTCAATATAATCCTTTAAATTAAATTGAGTTTAAATTAAAATGGGCTCCGTTCCATCTTCAAGCAGAAATTTTGTTGGAATAACGCATATCTGAAATTTACTTGTTTTAAAAATTGAAGTCAAAATCTCCATGGTAACAGCAAGGGTGAATTGTTTAAATTGGGTAGGCGAGTGTAGGGTGTTAATAATAAGTAGCGGTATAGAGATACTTTCAAGATGTCAAGTCGGGGAAAGGTTTGGGTGTCTAAAATGAAACGGAAGATGTATTAACCTTCGTCTAGTTTGCTTGTCTATGGAGATTTATTTATTTATTTTATTTTATTTTATTATGAAAGGGAATATATATATATATATATATATATATATATATATATATATATATATATATATATATATTGATTAAATTCAACCGCCAAGGTCTCTTTGATGAAACGGTGGTGATGAAATGATACTTGCTTGTTTTTTTTTAGTTTTTTTTAAGTAGTAGAAGTCAGTTTTACACGCATTGAGCTGTTAGAACTAGGTCTGTGGAGAGATCAGCTACTAGGCTCAGATGAACTTGCATAAACTGTGCTATCATCTTCAGATATTTACTAAAAAGCTGGGAATATCTCTAAGCAGATCGTTAATGAAAAGTAGAAAGGTGGTAATTGCGAGTGTGTGCAATGACTTCATATGTAGGACGGTAACCATATTTAGGAGAATTTGATCATAATGAGGTCGACTTCTAGAGAATTACACTTTATAAATCCCTAATTTTGCACTAATGAAAGATAGATATGCAGACGCACCCACGTACAGATTAGACTGAGGATTGCAAAGTACATGAAGTTAAATTATTATAAGTTCATTTTACATTAAAATCCTTGCCTATTTTAAGAATTAAACAATTTATTTTCACTAATATTTACAATGGAGTAATGGATAGCAGCTCTGATTAAGGAATCGGAGAGCCGAGTTCGAATTCCAGTCGGATCCATTATATTCACTTACGTGCAGGAAAGATATGAATCCACTTCTTCCTCCCCCCGCTATGGGTAAATAGCAGGACAGACCGGGTTTTATAAACTTGGTAGTGCAAAAAGAAATGCCAACCTACTGCAGGAAAAATATGCCTCGTCAGTCATGTATCGAACGATACATGATCGCCTAAGTGCGTAACACTGAATATTTACAAATTTATTCTTATTTCAATAAGCCAGACACATATTGGCTTTCTTTACTATGTTTATCTGTATTCTATTGTAACATATAAATGACATGATGACTGGTGATAGGACAGGGAATATTTCTCTCTCTTCACACGCACACACAGATGCAGGCTTCCCACTTGTTTTAATATTTACATGCAGTTGATCACGATGTTCAAGTCGACTTTTCTTCTTAGATCTTTGTTTAAATGAAAAGCAGGACAGGCGCCATCACTTGCGCTCCAGAAAGCAAAGAGGATGCTGCATCGATTAGAGTTGTATTTTTGTCATTGAAACACAGGAGTGGCTATCCAACTGACCTGCTTGATAGAAGCTAGCCAGAGAGGAGTTGTTTCGGATGTCTGCTATAGCTCATACGAGAAGGATGTCCTGACCAGCTGAGTTGGATTTTCATGAGATGGCTTCAATACCTGACAAGTTGCATTTAGCCAGAACTTTGCTGCTTCTAATGCGGTCACTCAATTTTATGTTGCAGATGGTACGTAGGCAACATACATGGAATGTATCAAGTTGATTGATGTGTCAATCGGTATATCGCCCAAGATTCTGCACCATAGAGTTGGGGTGTCGGTACGGACATGTACACACCAATTTTCACTTTTAACGAGTCATCACGAGTAATACAAAGCCTGTATAAAAGATTACCGAAGCAGAAATAGCTTCTTTTTTTTAATCCCGCACTCAGTCTCTTTTTTTCTATTTTAGCATCGTTGGATACGATGAATCCATGATATGTGAAAGAGGAAACAGTTTTCAAGGCTTTTCCATCAACATAAACAGTAGGAGTAAGTGTTGAAGTGTGGTGACATATAGGCTGATGGACAAGTTCCGTTTTTTTTTATGGTGATGGTCTGACCGAAAGCTTTAAATACACGAGAGAAATTGTTAACGATCTATTGGATATACTTAAGGTTGTGGGCTACAAGTATGCAATCGTCTGCAAAGAGCAGGTCACGAACGGTTTGCACAATGGTTTTAGCTTTTGCCTTGAAGCGATGATGGTTAAAGAATCCACCATTTGTCTTAAACTCAAATCCCAAATATATTTATATGTGTGTACGGATGAGGTTCCCATGGGGTATCACTGACAAGGAGTTCACCTAGAGAATCAGCAATTTGAAAAACTGATTTTTTTCAATTTTTTTCTTGTTTTTTTTTGGGGGGGAGGCGATATATTCTTCAGTAACAAAGTACAACAGGATCTGTAGAAAATAAATACTTCTGTTCCGCACTCGATTCAGCCTCGTAATTACATACATAAAAAAAGAGAAAACGCCGTGCTGATTTCTAAGAAACGAGGTGTATGACATAATTCAGTTGTTAGATTTA
>CAHIKZ030002445.1:1035000-1080000 GCA_903632075.3 Acanthosepion pharaonis | reverse complement strand
TGACTATATTTTCACGGTGATCTGCGCATACATTTCAGTGATGATGAGTAATATGAACAGAACCGGAAACTGATTGTGTTATTCAATAGTTCAAGAAAAATGGCGGAAATTTAAAATAAAAAAAAGGCGGGAGAATAGATATATTCGATGGTCGCTTATGGGATACATGAAGCAAAAAGGTCTCACAAGATGGTACTGTTATCAATTCCATTCCATATCAATATTTATAACACGATAAACAATGCACACGTCAACAAATCTTATTTATTACGTTTGCATATAAATTACAAACGAGAGAGAAATAATCTATATGTTTAGGTGCTACAGATGGAGATTAAAATGTGGAAGAAACTCATTGTCAATGGTCTGTGAGTCAAGCACCGTAACAAAGGAACATTCTAAATCGTTTATGCGGTCTTTTGGGGAAATACTTATTATCCATTCCGTAGCTTCTTCCTTGCAGATACAATATCACAAACCTGTCGCTACACTACCTCTATTTCCAGAGCAAACTTTCAAATGAATCCTATTCTTTAGTTCCATTAATTCGGATCTTTACGTGCCACTTCCACGAAGTTGAATCAGCCACATTTCCTCCGTATTCCAAATGTAAAGAGAAAGTCCAGCTTTTTCCTACGAATCGCTGTTTTGTAGATCATACTCCCACGTAAGTGCTTCCCTAAACAGTAAAATCTTAACCTCTTCAAATAATGAGTAAATCGCTATCATTTCTCGTTATCTTCATAATCTTCACTTCCTACCACCTCAGTTTTTACTTTCTCTAGTTCAGACCTTTATAGCTAGAGCCAAGCCATGCCACTTCAACGATGTCAAATCATCCTTATTTCTCCTGTATTCCAAACCTGTCACTACACTACCTCTATTTCCAGTGTAAATGTTCAAATGGATCCTATTTTTTAGTCCTACTAATTCGGATCTTTACATGCCACTTCCACGAAGTCGAATCACCTCCGTATTCCAAATGCAAAGAGAAAGTCCAGCTTTTTGCTACGAATCGCTACTGTAGATCATATTTTGTAGATCATACTCCCGCGGGAGTACTTCCATGAACAGAATAATTTGTTCTTGTTTTCATATTTTTCTCTTCCTACCATTTTTTTTTCCTTTCATATTATACACATCATCAATCATAACAATTAACATTTTAGCATTTTAAAATTAGTATTTTAACATTATTTTGAGTGGCTCTCTCGTATTGGATAAATTTTGATATTAAAAATAAATACGCAATTTTTTTCCAAATCGTAAGTTGTAATTAAATCAAATTAAAATTATATTTTAAATTTTTTAAAAATATTCTGTGGATATGTTTGCTATCAAGAACCAATTTTTAAAACTTTACAGATTTTTAATGAACGTCTTTACTCATGCTATTTTTTGGGGATGTAAGGTTTATCTTCTCGCACTTTAAGCATCAGATTTTACCTTATTGGTCTACTGAACACGGGAATGTAAATAAATGAAGTGGGTTAGCCAAGAAGCAGTATACAGAGGTTGCGTTCCCTTATCAAACGTTATTCGTAGCGTCTTGTTTTCATTCTCTGTTTGTATCCTCTGTGATTCTCATCTGCTTTCCTGTTCCATTTCTGGATGGTTAGACTAGGTAGAGGGGGGAAGGCTTCTCGCCCCACCCACCCACGCACACAAGACCATTCTCCGTACTTTGCCACATTTCTTTTCGCTGGCTGCGAGGAGGGCATAGGCAGCGGCAGATCAGTTACCCGGGCATAGAGATAAAGCCGGTGGCTGGTATAATTTGCCCTGACATAGGCTCACTAGGCTCATTTCTGCCCAACTTGGTGGTCGACTAATTTTTGTAATTAACACCCTTCAATAATTCAGTTGGGTGGCGGTCACCACACACACACCCACGTACATTCCCATTTATATATATATATATATATATATATATATATATATATATATATATATATAATATTTCTTATTGCCATCAACGTTATTTCAGTGGATACTTGTGTTTGAGTTGCTATACTTATCCTTGTTTGTATTTTATTAAACAGTGAAATTAATAACAACCGGTCTAAAGGGGCAAGTACTACGAAACTGAATTCCCTTTTTTCCATCAGGGAAATCACTTTTAGAGCCAAAGAGAGCCTTTACCAGCTCAGCTACCGAAGCCAGCCTAACAGGGTAATGTTTGAATTACCTAATTTCAATAACAAAAATAGGAACAACAGCTCAAATACCGTTTATGGCAAGAAGAAAAATGTCGGATAAAAACTCATTTAAAAAATTTACTATGTATATACACACACATATATATATACATATATATATATGTATATATCAACAATTGCTTTACAATCATTAAATATATATATATATTGAACACAGATTTTTGAAAATAAAAATAATTAATAAGAACACCGGATTATAAATCTTACTGTTCTTTATCATTATATATATATATATAGGAACTATTCAAATGTTCTATAATTCCGAGCACTTTTGGCAATACTTTTAGCCTTTATCGAAGATGATTTTATTTTTTCAATTTCCTACACACTCTGTGTCCAAAAAAGAAAACACTTGTTCGAACACAAGAAAAATTAAATAAAAACTAAATTGTAGTACCTTGTCTGTCGTCTATAATGAAACAAGTATAAATGAAGGATTTCTGCCTAAATACAATATATATATATATATATATATATATAGTTTTTGGAAAATTAAAATTATTATTGACTAATTAATATATATATATATATATATATATATATATATATGTATATGTATGTATATAAATCTCACTTTTTACTTTTGCATGTTGAAAGTGGAAGGACACATCTATGCTCCAGCAAGAAATTGTTACATTAATATATATATATATATATATATTATAAATTAATTGATTTACTGTTCTTTCTTTTTATTTATATACATATATATATATATATATATATATATATATATATATATATATATATATATATATATATACTAGTAGAGCCAGCGTTGCCTGGGGATGTAACAATAAGAGATAGATCAAGTATCGACCATCATAAAGATTGAAAAATAAAATTGACAAAGATTATTGTTTAAGGTTGACGGACACGCATGTCTTAATTAGTTTTTTTTTTTTTGTTTTGTTTTGTTTTTTTTACTAATTGGTCAAACCCAAACTCAAACAAAAACATTGTTTTCAATCGTTATGAGTCTATCGATTGAATAGAATTTTATTATAAACAATTGTCTTGTAAATGGAATTTTAAAGCATTCTGAATGTAAAAATAAAGAAAAAAAGTGTGCAAGACAATAAGAAAACACTACCTGCCAAAAAAAAGTGAAGTTTTGTTGAAATCGGTTGAAAAATGTAGGAAATCCGATCCCATATATAAACGAACACACACACACACACACACAACCTGGGTTTTATAATAAGTGTGATATATATATATATATATATATATATATATATATATATATACACGACAGAATGTTACAATAAACAACAAATAAGAAACGTTTATAATTTAAACATGTTTCCTTTTTGTTTAAGTTTCAGCAGAAAGTTTTGTAAATTAGTTGTGGAAGTGAATGTTCTGGTACTTTGTGTTATTCTATGTTGTTTGTTTTTCATTGGTCAGGTAGATCACGTGTGTTTTAGCGTGTAGTGTTAGTCTATATGTGTATGTGTGTGCTCTGAACTCTTTCATAACACATAGAAATGAAACAGAAATAAAAATGAACCTATCTCATTACGACGAAAATATCTAAAGAGGGTATTAATTAATATCGTTTATTTATAAACAGACGTCAGAGACTTTTTTTTTTTTTTTTTTTTAGATCACCAACATTCATAAAACCTATACCTAAAGAATGTAAGATCCAAATACCTGAAGACGATTTAACCTTAGAAAAACAACAAATATCATTCGATATATTCAAAAGTCATATATAATAATGGAAAAGCAATGAAAAAACAACACAGAACTCAAATGTACGGGAATATTCTTTACTATTACTTTCTGGTGTAGCTTAAACAAAAAGGAAACCTTAAATTTATGCTTCCTATTTGTTCCTTATTGTAAAATATATTTTACATCACGTTGAAACACCGCTTTCTGTACGATCACCGAAGTTAAGCAACATCAAGCATGGTCATTACCTAGATGGGTGAATGTCAGGTGCTGAAAGCTTGGATTTGCGTGTGGCGTAATGGACAATTGCTCGAAATTGTTAATCCGGAAGCCGAGTTCCAATTCCTGTTAAGCTTGTTATATTCACTTCCGAACGTGTATTAAGTAGTAAGAATCGTATCCCTAAACAATTATAATATCCAAAATTAAATAAAATTGCATACAAAATATTTAAATTTCGGCATGAAATAACCTATAGAGATTGATATGCCTCTCAGTAAAAGCAACCAACGAACCATTTATTTTGAGTTCTGTTCTAGAATGTATATTTACATACACTCTCTGATATTGAAGACTTTAACCCATAAATACCTTAAAACTATATATATATATATATATATATATATATATATATATATATATATATATATATATATATATATATATATATATATATATATATGCAGGTATGTAGAAAATAGGAAAGAACACGTTAGGTAAATAATCCAGGGTTCTTTAGTATTTTTATTTTTAAAAAACAGACCTCCATACAGAAGTAGAGTTTAGATTATAATTAATTTTTTAAAAATATCATTCTTTCGCAGGAATCATATTTTTTTTTAAAATTATATATATATATATATATATATATATTATCCGTCACTGGTAACACGATTCGGAGTCTTATGCTCTGCACAACGCAATCTTTAGGTAAACACTGACCATTACATAAGTTAAATTTTAATAAAAAATATCTGGCTAACGCAATGTTGACGTTGTTCATATATTATATACCGGTATTACGGGTTTTATTTTTATAATATGGATTGCTTTGAAAATAGTCGAGATTTTATTTTATATTTAAAATAAACAGATATAAATCGTATGTCTTAAATATATATGAATATATATGAAAATAGACGGACATAAAACTATATATAAAAAATATTAATTTTAATAAGTTGAGATTTATATTGTATAAAAGAGGATTACTGTGTTTTCTATTTATTATTTTAAAAAAATTTAAAATAAAATAAACGTACCTAAAAACCATAAAAATATTGTATATTCTCGACATAAGATAAAATTTATATATATATATATATATATATATATATAGAGAGAGAGAGAGAGAGAGTGAGAGAGAGAGAGTGAGAGAGAGATGTGTGTGTGTGTGTGTGTGTGTGTGTGTGTGTGTGTGTGTGTGTGTGTGTGTGTGTTGGGCAACAATTTTTCATTTATATGTGTTTAGTTGCAGACTTTGTTTAGGAGATTTTAATTCTTTTTTCGGTTCTGCCCATTTTTCTGATTTACGAGGAGAATTTATGAGAGAAACCAAAACTGATAATAACAACTGATAAAGAAGCCTCGTTAATAATCACAATAATATATTTGCATATTACTTGAATATGTCTAAGGATAAATCATTTTCGGAAAGAGTTATTTTCTCGCTAAATTGTATTGCGTCGCTTCTTCGAAAGCTGGTTACTTGCCTCGCCCAACAACTACGACTGACGGCAACTAGAAACTTGCTTTGCTTCATACTGTGTTCTTGCTTTCATTAAACGCAACTGGCATTGCTGTTTGTAAAAAGGATATTTGTTCGTGCAAAAGTATAGATCGTGATGTTGAATGAAGAAAGAACAAAGTTTGCGTTTCAATTCACCAAGAAATCCTTGCATGTTGTTATGAATACGAGTGTTCGTTCTGGTGCAGAATCTTGCAGCGGAAACTTTGAATGAAAGTGAGAAAAGGAGGATAATGTACAAATAGATAAACTAACTAGGAAGAGGAAAACAGAACAAGAAAGAAGTGCAAAAAGAAACTTTTGTTACAGATTTGAATTACAAACAAGTTCGTCTCATAAATGTTTATTCGGCTTTCCATTAGTAAAGAACAGTTTCCAAATGCACTTCCTATCACACACCGTCTTTTTACACTATTTTTGCATCAAATCCAAAGCCCAATAGCTATTCAAAGTAGAGGGTTACCGAATGAGGTTATCATAGAGAAGTATGAAGTGCAGATTATATGGAGGACAGATAACGTTTAAACTCGAACCGTTCTGGGTATGACGATAAACTACATCCGCCTCCTGGGTAAGACGATAAACTACGTCCAACAGCAAGGCCTCTGATCAGGAGGTTTTGAGGAGCGTGGAACCACGTCTTAATTGCTGGTGTTCCCAGGTCCTCCCTGATACGGGGTCATAGCACCTGTTAGGGGTTCCCAGCTATGGGTAAATAGCTAACCCCCAAACTGGGGTCAAAACATTATGAAAGTGTAAAAATAGGTTTTAATACCAGAAATACTGTTTTATTACCAGCGATACATAATTTCCCGTAATACATTTTTGAAAAAATATTATCTGAAAAGAAATCTCAATCTAAAAATATTTTCTGGCTTTAAACAACCTGCAAAAGGTTGATAAGACGTAATGAAGCGAATCATTCAAACAAAATCGAGAGGCCTGTAATTTTTCTTATGTGGGAAAGGGATTATAAGATGAAAAATAACTCATTACTCTTAAAGCGTAAGATTGAGAATTCGGAGAGTCGAGTTCGAATTTCAATCAGATCCATGACATTCCCTTACATGGTTATACCCTTGGGAAAAGTATGAATCCTCTACTTCTCCCCCCTCCCAGCTATGGGTAAATAGTAGGACAGATCAAGTTCTTGGATGGCAACTGGTCTACTGCAGAAAGAAATGTCAATCTACTGCGGGAAAAATTCTGTCTCATCAAAAAATACATGATAATTTAAATGTGTACCATGCATAGCACATAACTGACTGACTGACTGACTCTTAAAACTGCATAAACGCTTTTGAACTCTGTCAAGACTGAAAAGAGAAGATTGTGTTGCTTTAAACAATATCTAGCAATCATGACGGAATTTATTGACGTTCGCTATTTACTCAATAATATTATCTACTCTAATAATTCGTCTGTTGATATGTATGTAATTTTGTCCAGCTTAAACTCCTTAATTACAATAATCCGACTATTAAAACCATATATATTCTGAATCAGTTTTTCTAGACCTTCTAAGGAAGATATTTGTAAAATTTAATGTTTTAAAGATTTATTTGAAGATGTTTGGAAATTGAAACAGAAAACGTAACAAAAAATAAGCCAATATTTTGCCATTTCCAATTTAAACCTGAAGTCATTCAATTGTTTTTTGTTTGTTTGTTTTTTTGTAAGAAATACTAGCAAAGTTAACGAATGAATGATTTTTAGAATATTCCACATATTTGGTTTAATAAAGGATAACTTTTTAAAAATATTATTAAATTATTTATTCCTTTTTTATAAAACTCCGACAAGCTAAAGTTTTAAAAGAAAACGTTAAGCAAGTTTTATTTATTTGTATACATGAACCCCACGTCCATTCAGTTATTTTTTCATAAACTGTAACAAAAAATGATTAAATTAAAAATTAAAGATTAAAAGAATAGGTGGGTAATCATTTTATTCAGTAAAGTAGTTATTTGTTTTAAAATTTTAAAAGATAATTGACTAACTTTTTATCCAGTAAGATAATATTAAGTGTAAAAATTTCATTTAAAAAAAAATCATTGAATCAAATGGAAAAAAGCCTTTTAATTTATAAATATCATCAGTTATATAAAGAGTAGAGAAATAAATTACCAAAACCTTGCCTCAGTGGAGCCAGAAGGTATGTACGCTTTTAAAGTTCTAAATATAATAGTTTTGGAGTTTAACTTCAACGGACATATACATAAATTATTTGCTACAGAATTAAGGATACATTTCCTACTTTTTTTTAATCATTTTACCCCCAAGCAAGGCAATAAAGCCACTAAGACGCAACGGATTACTTAGTGTTAAAGAATATGAGATAAAAAGGAGAGAGAACAATAAAAGAACAGGAATTAAGAAGACAGAAGATAACGATTGACATTGCATTTAAATTTTTGAAGCTTAATGTTGACTGGAAAACAAGAAACCGGGAGAGAAGTCCACATGCGAGAAGTGCGAGAGAAGAAACTGTTAGCGTAAAATTTACGGTTACATCTGGCCATTTCAACTGTAAGATTATGACACATTGCCGCCAATCTAGTACTGAGCCTAAATTTATAAAGTCTGGGTACCATAGAGAAAAGCTCATCTTAATTTTTGTCCCCTTGGATGTATGTGCATGAACTATCAGCCATATTTCTTGCGACTCAACGCATAAACACAAGCACCCACATCGTACACGTTCGCTTTTATTCACGTTCTAAACGCGTTTAAATTAAATTGTGAGGTGGCGTAACGGATATTAGAACGGAAAATGGAATCGGCTAACTTAGATCTAATTCCAGCAGTGGATGTTCTGTTCATTTAGAACTCTTGACCCCTCTGGGAGGGAGGGGTTCTGTTTGGTACCTCGACTTTACGAATTTAAGTGCAGTACTGGGTTGGCAGCTAATTCCCATCATTTTATAGTTTAAATAGCTAAGTTCTAGATTAACATTTTCTTCTTTCAAATTCTCGTTTGTTGAACTATCTTCCGGTTTTTTTAACTCTCTTTTTTAACTCTCTTTTTTTAACTCTTTTTTTTAAGTCTCTTTTTTGAACCCTCTTTTATTAACTCTCCTTTTTTAACTCTTTTTAACTCTCTTTTTTAATTCTCTTTTGTTAACTCTCTTTTTTAACTCTTTTTGAACTCTCTTTTTTTTGAATTCTCTTTTATTAACTCTCCTTTTATAACACTTTTTTGAATTCTCTTTTATTAACTCTCCTTTTTTAACTATTTTAACTCTCTTTTTTAATTCTCTTTTGTTAACTCTCTTTTTTAACTCTTTTTGAACTCTCTTTTTTTGAATTCTCTTTTATTAACTCTCCTTTTTTAACTATTTTAACTCTCTTCTTTAAACTCACTTTATTAACTCTCTTTTTTAACTCTCTTCCGGCTTTTTGCTTCCCAGTCACATTGCGATCTTCAAAAATTGAAATGCAATGTCAATCGTCATCTTCTGTCTCCCTATTTCCTTTTCTTTTATTCTCCTTTCTCCTAATAATATATTTTTTCAGATTCTTTCACCCGAAGTAATCTATTGCATTTTCATGGCTTTATCACCTTACATGGCGTGAAATTCGGGCAAAATGACCATCAAGACATTTTATGGCCTACAAACTATATATTTAAAAAATATATACCTTTACCCTGAAAGCATAAAATTATGTACAAGGTATCATAATATTACGTGTAGGATATTTAGATTTCGTCATTTAGATTTCGTCATTAAATAACCTATAGTGGTTGATATGTCGCTAAACAAATTCAACTAACCAACAATACCTACTTATAGTAAAATTATCAACAATATCTATATAGGAAAAATTTATATAGTAAAATTACCAATAATACCTATTTATTGTGACATTATCAGCAATACATATTTAAAGCAAAATGACCAACAATACATTTCATCTGTAGTCGCGGACATACAGTTGCTTTCAAAATATATTTAGATGAAGCCATAAAATTGTGTTCAAAATATTTAGATTTAGGCATTAAGTAGCTCATACATAGGTGTTGATGTGCCGCTAAACAAAATCAACTTTTATTATCACTTGGGACATAATCAGACATTGCATCAATGGATCCCAAATTCTGATCAAAGAGAATGTCATCCACGGTCCCATCCATTACCTTACTGATACCATATTTCTTAAATGATTTAATCACTATATAATTTATATATATATATATATATATATATATATATATATATATATATATAAATCAACATAGAGGCGACAGTCTGTTTCATGCTATATGCAATCGTCAGGCCACATAGAGCATATGTGGCCTGACGATTGCATATAGCATGAAACAGACTGTCGCCTCTAAGTGTTGACTTCTATGTTCACTTTTATATTTACACACGCTCTATCTCTGATATTGAGCACTTTATTCCATAAATATAGCACACCTTAAGACTATATTTCTTTATATATATATATATATATATATATATATATATATATATATATATATATGCTGATTCTTGCTTCACCTGTGCAAGCGTAAGTCTTTATCTTCGTCCAGTTTCAATTCTCATAAATAGGCCTTTACGTCTCATGAACCGATGACACCAAGACGACTCACCGATAAAAGCTTCTAAGCTACTATCACATGGAATATTCTTAGCTTTGAAACTTATTATATTGAAAGAAACTGATAGTTTTTGCCTTCTCTCATCCGTGACCCATTCGTAGAGTTTATTTTAGAAATTTTACCATTTTATTTTTATACCTCGGAAATTGCATTTATCAGTTTTATTCATACTTTGGTGTATGGGGCACAAGTAGATTTTGACATCAAATTTTGAAGTAAAGGTTACGTCGTATACGCCGTTAGATGAAAAGAAGCTGCATCGAGAAAAGAACATTTTAATATTTGAAATATTGCGCCAATGTTGTTGCTTTTTCTGACAAGCGCAGGTTCTGTTTCAAGTAAAACCTAGGGACACTTGAGCCTCAGCGGGCATATTTAAGAGAGGTTCCTCCTCGTTGATTCTGTAACTGATACGCAGAAAGCTGTGTATAGGTTCGAGCTTTTTACTTTTCATTTTTTTTTCTTTTTTCTTGTGAATGAGAAAAAAGTAAAAGGCAGGAAAAGGGTTTTCGAGAACAAAAAAAATCGACCAGGCGACAACATTACATCATGGAGCTGGTCCTTTTTGCTGGACAGTTTTATGGCAAACCTACTTGAGTTGTTTTCTTTATTGAAGCAACATTTATAATCCTTTTGAATGAGCAACCTGTTGTATGTTTGTCACTTTCCGTATAGTCACTTGTTGATTTGCGGTTTGCCTCGAAAGACGCGACACACTACACCACGATATAAAACTTCAGCACCCTTTCCGAATAACTCTGATGGAAAAATGTATGTCTTTCTCTCAGTGTACGCTTATCAAGATGTCTTCATATTCTTTGTATTGATAACCATTTGCTCTGTTTTGCTTTTCCGCTTTGGTATTAATTATAAAGAATTCCAATTAATGCTGCTCACCACCTATGGAATATTTGCATGCGTTTGAGAGTATAGATTCAAAGCGAAAGATTTTGTGTAGTTTTATTCATTTTAAACGGATAGAAAAGACGTCACCTTGTAGATTATTTCGAGGGTGAGAAAGAGAATAATTTCATAATTGGTTGAAGTTGATGATTTTGTGCCAGGCACATGTGAATAAAGTAGATCTTTTCTCGTTGTGTGTTTCTCTACTTTTCTCTCTCTTTTCACACACACACACACACACACACACACACACACATTATTAAATAATGATGAAGCACGAAAACATTTGTGTGCAGGTGGTGTAAGGGTTTACGGTTCGGAATTGGAAATCTTTGAGTTCGAATTCCAACTGAATTCATTACATCCAATTTCGCACAAATATCCTGACGAAAGATTGGAATTCATCTAATTCCCCCAACCATAATATAAGAGTTCAAATAGGGTGGCAGACTGAGTTCTCTATCCTTGTTGGCAACCAGTTTATAAGAAATTCAATATCGAATTTAAAAAAAAAATGTATTTAGCTCTGGTAGTGATTTTCTAAGCCCGGTTTAGACGTGGCACAAGGCCGGAAGTATGGGGTACCCAGTGAGGATCGAACTCACTACTCAGTCCTAATTGATCTAGCAAGACAAGTTTTCTAACCATTACACCACGTCGAGGTGCCCTATTTAGCCCTCGTATAGCAAATACTTTGTAGCCAAGATCATGGCGTTCACAATGGCTATAATCTCGACTGCAGCTGACCTGCGTTTGTGCATATTTATTAGTTTTATTAAGAAAACATTTAGAAATTCAAAATGCTTCGCTATTTAACTATACCAAATATTAAAATTATAAGCACTAGCGCCAAGACAAACAAAGAGTTAGTTAGCAACAAAACAAAGACTCAATAAAGCATCGAAAGCTTATATATATAAGACAGACTGCCTGCAATGCCATAAGAAATATACAAGCGACAAATCTAGAAATAAACTACACCCGACAACAGGGCCTCTGATCAGGAGGTTTTGACGAGCGTGGAACCACTTCCTAATTGATGGTGTTCCAAGGTTCACACTGACCCGGGATGGTATCACCTTTTAGGCTCCCAGCTATGGGCAAATAGTTAACCCCCACTCCAAACTGGGGTCAAAATACAATGAAAGTGTAAAAATAGGTTTCAATATCAGAAAGACTTTCTAAAAAATTATTACCAGCGATACATTATTTCCAGCAATACATTTTTGAAAAAAATATTATCAGCGATGCATTTTTAAAAACAAAATATTACCAGAAATATATTTTTGAAGGAAAAAACTATTACCAGCAATACATTTTTGAAAAATAAATATTACCAGCAATAAAAATGTTGTCGGTATTAAATTACCCATTGAGTTTGATATGCCTCAAACCAAACGAAACATCTAGAAATATAAAAACCCGTATTTATATTCACAGAAGAAACCTCCGTTCGAAAGATCTATTGGATTCCTTAGTATCACAAAACAGGCCATAATTCTGATTTAAAAATGCTACACTCGTTAAAATGAAAATCCATAGATAGAATGTTAATAAATATTTAACATACAATAAAGACCTACCAGACGCACTTTTTCATATCACCAATATTCACTTCCAACATATCATATTTATCAGACAATTGACATGCACAAATAGACTCAATTTTTAATACACAGTTGGATTACGCTAACAATCCAAATATTAAACTCACACGCAGACACTATAAAGTATACACGTGCACACGTCCACATAACAAAATTTATATTCATACACACATAAATACACAACTATCGCAATAAAATAAACACGAGACGCATACACAACCAATGAAAGCAAAATAACATGGAATTTAAAAATCGAAATATCTCCGCTTAATCACATATCTAAAATTTCTGATGAAGATAAATAAAAAGGTTAAAAGGGTAAATATAGCAAAATTACAAACGTTGTGTATGTGTATGTGCCTGTCTGTGTGTGTTAATTATAAAATATACGTCAAAGAAGGCTGATCATGTAAGCAGTAAAGAGGTCAATGTAAAATAAAAAACGTAGACAGCTCAATGTAAAACATAAAAAAAGTTAGACAATACATTAGCTCCAAAAATTATATTCTTAGAAGAGAGCTCAATACAGAGTAGAGCAAATATAATTTATTCGAAAATTATAACATAAATATGTTATAAAATCACTATAAAAATAGCCATTTCGTTTCAACACTTTTGGTGTCTGATCAAGTGATGGCGTTGTATATATGGTGTGCGCATGCACACACCCGCACACACACGCAGGAACACACATATACACGCCCACACACAGACAATAAAAGAAGAAAAAATAATCTTTGCACCAATGAAAAGTGCATAAATAATATTTAACAACATAAAACTGACGAAAATGAGAAAATAAAAAGCCAATTTCTCGTATCTCCTGACGAATGGGCGAAGCGATTGCTGGAGGGGCTGTCTACGAAACCCTAGAATCGAGATGCTAAAAATAACATCAGTCTGCTGACAGTGTTTATATCTGTATTAATTCTCTCTCTCTCTCTCTCTCACATACACACACACACACACACACACACACACACACATACACACACACACACACACACACATATATATATATATATATATATATATATATATATATATATATATATATAGTTTGGTAATGAAAAGTTTGATAATCCGTATGAATAATCTCAACGAGGATGTAATCCAGGGAGCTCAATGTAAAACGAGAGCGAATATTAATTCTAATTAATTTTATACACATACATACACACACACACACACACACACACACACACACACACACACATATATATATATATATATATATATATATATATGAGAGAGAGAGAGAGAGAGAGAATGAATAGTATCTTAAATGGAAAGAGGGGATTTAAAATCTAATACTATCTTTGCTTGTTTCTATTATCATTTATCATCTTCAGCAACCTCAAGCCTGGTCAGTAAGTAGATGGGTGACCGCTTGGGAATACAATGTGTTGTAAGTTGGATGTGCTGGTGATATAATGGGTAACTGTACAAAATTGGAAATTCTCCCTCCAGCTGTGGTTTAATTAATAAGAGTTTTATCAGTGAACATTTATTATCTCAACCCCCCCCCAAAAAAAAAACTTACAATCTAAATATATTTCCTGGCTTTAAATAACCTTCAAAGGGTTGATACGCAATAAAATGATTAAATATTTATTTTTTCTAAATTGAAGGAAAGATTGGCGGAAAATGTTTTTATACAGAACTTTTCTATGTTTTGTAACTTTTCTTTAAACCATATAGGCTAAATTTTTCAAGCCCATTAAGGATTTTTTTCTAATCACCTTACATGCATACCGATACACACACACCCCCGTATACAGATAGATAGATAGATAGATAGATAGATAGATAGATAGATAGATAGATAGATAGATAGATTATTGTTTTATTTTCGGACATTAGTGAAATTTCAGTTAAACTATTGAACAAATTACATAAATTCTACAACCATCCTCCACGCTTTGGGTAAACACGCATTGACATCAAAAGAGAAGCAGCAGCAAGTGTAAGAAAGACAATAATGATAATAATAATAATAATAAGAAGAAGAAGAAGAAGAAGAAGAAGAAGAAGAAGTATTATTATTGTTGTTGTCATTGTTGTTGTTATCGTCGTTTTTGTTGTTCAAATGATTTTGTCAACAGCCAATGATCATTGGAGCTTAGAAGACAGCGAAGAAAATTTATATATTATCGCGACGCACGTGCAGATTTTGCGTGTCTATATTTGTCAGCCAATTTGTAAACATGCAGATGCAAGTTTATGTATGTATATGTGTGTGTCTGTGTGTGTGTGTGTGAGAGAGAGAGAGGGAGACAGAGATGGGGAGACAGAGAAACAGAGACAGAGAGAAGGAGAGGTTCAAAAATAAATACATAAGTGCGTCCTTCAGCGGATGTACGCAAGTAACGGCTACACTGTTTTATACGGTAAATAAAACGAGACAACTGGTGAAGATATTTAGAAAAAGACGAAAATATACGCAATTTCATTACCCTATCACACACACACACACACACACACGAACGCATGCACAGTCGTGCTCGCAAATCTTGATTTACGTCTCCTTAGAAGCATGTATCACCATATCTGGCTTATATTTCTTAAGGTTCAACGCATACACACAGACATAAACACGTGTACGTCCAAATCATACATATTCGCCTTTAATCGTGTGTGTTTAAATAAACGTTGGAGGTGGCGTAACGTAAGTTAGCAAGGAAAATGAAAACGGCTAACCTACCTGTGTTCATTTGGCACTAATGACCCCTCTTGGCGAAATTTTTAATAGCTGCCCCTACACTTTTGTCTCATGTCTTGACATCTTGACAAAACATGCCTTCATGCCACGAGGTTTTACAGAAAAGCGAGTAAATTACTGAACAATTGGGTAATCACTCTCCCATAACTAACTTACCGTAGAAAGTAAAAACCTGTTGCTTACTCTATAAAACTTGACTAGGCCAAGTCTAGGATATGAATAAAACTTACTCATCGAGCAGTCAATAACATAACAATAACAGAAATCAAGATTCGTGCACGCGTGTGTGAGAAAAAGAAATCAAATTATTTATTTTCGTTTTTCTTTTTTTTTTTTCTGAATATCCTCGACTTTTATAACCGTGAAGACATCTTTTAGGAACCCTTGTGGAACCCTTAAAATATTTTTCATGTCTCAGGGAACCCCTGTTCCAACAATATGCCGTACATGCAAAGAAGAAACCCGAGTGACCCTCTTGCGGAACACTAGGGTTCCTGGGAAACACCAATTCAGAAACACTAATGTAGACGCTGTGCCCGTTGCAACTAAGCGGCTCGCTAATTTGTATTAACCTATACTTTTGCATTATTTACATTTTTCAGACTATTGTCCTCATCTTTGTCGCCATATTTATCACAACGTTTCGACCGTTGTACGCTCCGGCCTTCTTCAGGTGGTTGTAATGTCGAACTGAACCCTTTATTTCGCTCACTGGGGTAGACTCTTTTAGTTCCACGTGCCATGTTTGATGGATGTCAGTTATCAGTTATCTCCTGTTAATTTCCCTCTGAAAGTTCTCCACTGCCTTAACCGGGTATTGAACTCACACTCTTTGGGTGCTGTCACTGGATCTAACCAACGCCTTTATCCACTGTACCATAATGTACATAATACCTCATCTCAGAAATATAGACAGACTCTATACTTTTGCAGTTATTTTTATTATTTACATTCGGCTATTACCTTCGTAATTCTAGTGATTATCTCACTATTTAGGCCGTCGTGTTTTCCTGCCTGAAACCCGAGTAAACATCAGGGAATTTCGAGCAGAACCCTTCATTTAGTCTACTAGTATAGATTTTTCTCCTCCTAATAACAACAAAGGTGAGGATAATAGTCCGAATGTAAATAATGATAATTACTGAAACACCGGTTTACACCCGAGCTTGGTCGTTGCCTGGATTGGTTACCTGTTGGGAAATGCCAGGTGCGTCATGACAGGCACAGCAAGCCGGCAATGTATACACTAATAGATCTCAATATGTTGGGGCGCTTCTTAAGCCGTAGGTTTCAAGACCTGCCTGTTGTTGGGTGAATTAATTATAACTCATCATCCCAAGAAATCAGACAGAAAAATCCTTTTTGTCCCCTAAAAATAGTCAGTACATCCGTTTACTTATAAAATATAGTTTTACTCTACATACCGTTGTTTTGTTTTTCGAATTTGTTTTTCAGTCACTACAAAGGCACTTTCTCAAAGACGTGCCGTCGCTTCCCTCTGTCTTTTCTACAAATGCTTTCACGGTAACTGCTCCGACGAGCTACTTTCGCTGGTTCCCAAACTGCATGAATTTAAGCGTGCTACTAGGTTGGCATCTCATTCCCACCCTTTTACTGTCGAAACGGTTAAATGTGGCCGTTTCTTCTACTCCAATAGCTTCATGTCTCGCACTTCCCGTCTGTGGAACTCCTTTCCTCTTACTTGATTCCCTGATCGCTATAATCTCCAAATACTCAAATGCAATGTCAATCGACATCTCCAGATCTAATTCCTCGTCCTTCTCTTCATCCTTTTCTCTATCGCACCTCTTTACTCTTTCTCCCATTCTCCGTAACCCCTTTCGTGCTAGTGGCATTCCCGTCTTGGCTGGGGTGAAATGCTTAAAAATGATGTATTTAACATAGTTAATCAAGGCCACAATCTTAACAATATAAGGTATGCAGATGACACAGTGTTGATAGCAGACACGGCAAGGAAACAACAAAAACTCCTACAAAAAGTAGTAAAAGAAAGCGTGAAGAAAGGACTAATCATCAATTGCAAGAAGACAGAATGCATGGTGGTTAGCAAAAGAAAGAGATCAATATACAAATTACAAATTGGAGATACCAGAATCGAACAACTACATTTAAATGTCTGGAAAGTGTTTTAACAGAGGACGGAAAGTGTGTCACTAAAATCCGAAGGTGCATTGGGATAGCAAAAGAAGCTTTCAGAAAGCTAAGCAAAGTATTAAGAAACAGAAAAAAAATCATCAGAAACAAAGAAATGAGTACTAAGCTGTTATGTAATATCAATTCACAATTCACACAAAAATGAAGAAGAGACTTGAAGCAACAGGAATATGGTTCTACAGAAGGATGCTGAGAATAACATGGACTGAACATGTGACGAACAACGAATTTTTAGAGAAAAATCGAAACATAAAGGTCACTTATACTTAACAACAGGAAGAGGTATTTGAATTTTCTAGTGTACATAATGAGGAATGGGGGCTTCGAAAACTTGATACTAACAGCACATATTGAAAGTGTTATGGAGTTCACCCCTTTTTCATACAAGTGGACTCGACCAGTATGTACTTGGACTGCTGCCGTTAAATACCCAGAGTCAGTCAGAGAGAGGGAGATTGAGATTGTGATTGAGTTGGAGGTAGAGTAATAGTGTGAGGTAACCGCTTGTAGAAGTCACAGTAGATGTCCTACTTCGAGACTGGATTTACCAGACTGTGTATATATATTATTATTGCTACTAACCACGTTTCTGGATCTACTAACCGTATTACCGATTGTATTATTGTGTAAATACATTTATTTGTTATATTTCATTCCTGCGTTTGTCATTCATTTTGAGACCGGATTTCATCTCGGAATCCACAACAGAAAGCAAAATAGACAGCGAAAAACAACACCTAAACTACCTAGGGAGCTTGAGAAAATATATGGCGGAACAGGGGTTTTTACGGTGAGGTTTACCCTGTACAAGACTCGGGAGTCACTCAAGCTAGGTTACAGTTTATGCGGATATGTGGCGAAGATCACGGTTAAACCTAGACCTGAACAGATTATAGTGATCGGGAAAACATTCTTTTGGGAGTCGGATCCACAGAGCAGTGGGTCGCGGGAAGAAGCTGCTCGAGTGAACCACACCCAATGGAATACGAAGGGAATGAAGTGGGGGTCGCTACAATGTGCGAAGGTTAGAACTGGTAGAACTAAAGGATGTAGTTTGTCTGGGCCACGTTCCATGGAAATAAAGCAACGAGAGGCTCGCAACGAGGTGGGGATTGTAGGGTGAAAATAATTGGTCACCCACAACGACACAGGTATAGCTTTTGGACTCTATTGAAACTGGAAAGTGGAGACTGGGAAGCGTCTGCCCAAATATGACAGCAGTACTCCATTTTAGGCCTGATCTGGTTCTTCTAAACGTAGGATAGTACATGGAGCCAAGTACTTACTGGAGCGGTACCGGGAATCGACCATTTTTCTAGCGATGGATCATACTTACCATTCACCATTTGTGGTCTGGGTTGAGTTTGAGGCCCAACTATCACTCAAGGCACGGGCCTCCCCGAGGGAAAAATACTCATTGTGACTGGTAGTAGTTCAGGGTCCGAGAAGACAAAATTTATTAAGAGCAACAAACGACATGAAATTGTGGAGAGCCATGATCGTAGAACCCTGAAGGGACGCGGCACATAGCAGAATAATCACGGTACAAAGACAGATTCTATTAAACTCAAACTCTTTTGGTCCTGTCACTTGATCTAACTAACGCCTTTATCTACTGTGCCATGTGAGTTCAATAACTGGTTAAGGCGGTGGAGAACTTGGAGAGGGGAATTAACAGGAGATAACTGATGACTGATATCCATTAGACCTGGCACGTGGAACTAGAACAGTCTACCCGAACGAGCGAAATAAAGGGTTCAGTTCGACATTCCAACCATCTGAAGAAGACCGGAGCGTACAACGGCCGAAACGTTGTGATAAATATGGCAACAAAGGTGAGGACAATAGTCCGAACAATGTAAATGTGTACATAATTCTTCATCTCAGAAATATAGCCGATTAAATATAAGAAAGATAAAAACATTCATCTGAAGGACCTTGTATTTTTCAAAACGGTAGCAGTAGCGAAATATACATATAAGTAGAAGACTAAAGGCTGGTTATTTTAGGATCAAATAGTCTTAACAGCTTCCATAGTTTATTTGCTTGTTGGCTCGGAGATTTATCTATATATAAATGATTCCAGAGTTCGGTCAAAAATCATGATTAGAAATGCTAACAATCGTCTGTCTTTGTACCGTGATTCTTCTATGTGTCGTGTTCCTTCAGGGTTTTAACGATCATGGCTCTCCACAATTTCCCGTCCTTTGTAGCTCTTAACGGCCGAAACGTTTTGATAATTATGGCAACTAAGATGAGGATGATAGTCCGAACAATATAAATAGTATATTTAATCGTTTTTCTTCAAGAGTTGAATTTACCAATCTTCATTACGTTCAACCGAAAAATAAAGATAATAGCCAGAATAATTTCTAAGATAATAACGGTACTTCGTCTTAGAACATCTAGTTACCTACCTACCCACCCACTTTATATTTAATCGTTTCACTCCAAGCAAAACAATATAGGCACTGAGATGCAAGGAGTTACTGCGTGTGAGATAATATGAGAGAAAAAAACACTTTTATGGAGAAAAATAAAAGAACAGGAATTAACAAGAAAGAAGATAACGATTGACATTGCATTTAAATTTGTGAAGATCAAATGTGGCTTGAAAGTAAGAAGCCGGGAGAGAGTTCCACAAGTGAGAAGTGCAAGAGAAGAAACTGTTAGCATAAATCTAGCCATTTAAACTGTAAAATGGTGAATCCTTGCCACCAATCCAGTACTGCGCTTAAATTAATAAAGTCTAGGTTCCATAAAGTGAAGTTCATCCGAACAATTACCATGAAAGTATTTATTGAAAAGACACAGAGAAAATACATTACGGCGGTGAAAATGTAACTGAAGCCGAGATGTTAGGTCAGGACCAATAATAATAATGATAATAATCTATCTATCTATCTATCTATCTATCTATCTATCTATCTATCTTGTTCTGTTCATTTTCTTTCTATCTATCTATCTATCTATCTATCTATCTATCTATCTATCTATCTATCTATCTTGTTCTGGTCGTTTTCTTTCTATCTATCTATCTATCTATCTATCTATCTATCTATCTATCTATCTTGTACTGTTCATTATCTATCTATCTATCTATCTATCTTGTTCTGTTCATTATCTATCTATCTATCTATCTATCTATCTATCTATCTATCTATCTATCTATCTTGTTCTGTTCATTTTCTATCTATCTATCTATCTATCTATCTATCTTGTTCTGTTCATTATCTATCTATCTATCTATCTTGTTCTGTTCATTTTCTATCTATCTATCTATCTATCTATCTATCTATCTATCTATCTATCTATCTTGTTCTGTTCATTTTCTTTCTATCTATCTATCTATCTAGCTATCTATCTTGTTCTGGTCATTTTCTATCTATTTATCTATCTATCTTGTTCTGTTCATTTTCTATCTATCTATCTATCTATCTATCTATCTATCTATCTTGTTCTGGTCATTTTCTATCTATCTATCTATCTATCTATCTATCTATCTATCTATCTTGTTCTGTTCAATTTCTATCTATCTATCAACTTTTCTTTCCGCTTTTCTTTCTGCTTTTAATTTCGCTTCTTTGCCAATGTTTTCATTTTCTTTTTCATTAGGATATGATTCGCTTTCTGATCTGCTCCCCTTTCTATAAATCATTTTATTTCATCACATTACAAAGTCTTTTTCCTTCTATCTCTTTTTCTCTTCTTTAAGTTTACTTAAAATCCCAACTTTATTTCATTTTAATAAATCATCCAGCCTTGCGATTTTGTGGTCGTTGTGACATTGGTCGGGAGTTATCACACTTTGAGAGTCGTTAATCATTCAGTTAATCACAAGAGGGCGCTCGGGTATAAATTATGCTCATATCATGGCTGACAGTCGTCCATCGCACCTACTTTTATTTCTTTAAAGCTTGCATTGAAGAAAGACTATGAAATGGCAGACCCATCAACAAGGATAATAAACTTATATCTATTTTAGTTCACATATATTCATGAAATTATGAGCGTGCTAAAAGGATTATCTGCACATATGTATACAAATATAAAAGGGTTAATTCGTACCTAAATCTAAATATTTGCATATTTGAAAGTGACTATTTATTTGATGTAGATATATTTTTCTTAGTATATATATATATATTTATATTTATTTTGAGTGTGTACTTTCTTATGCATAATTGTATATATAACTACATGCTTACGGAATTATATATGAATTTTCAATACGTATGTGTCTGAGTTGGTGGAAGAGCCCTAGGTATTCGCTTTTATGTGCGGAACTGTATATCTTGATGGAAAAATGAAAGACATTCTAAGAAAATTTACTGAAGTTTCCCAGCCTGATTTTCACCACTGATTTTCCCAAATCTGACCAAATGACCAAACATCGAAAAATTATAATTAATCATTTCTTGGTAGACCCAAGAGGTTTTCAGAACTCTTTCCCGTGTATTTGAATCAAAATGAATCTTTGTACACTATATACTTAATTATTTGCTTAAATACAATGAATAAAGTTAACTCGGAAAATCTTCACTGAAGGCTTTGAAAAATCAAACAACTATGTCTATCGTCTGCTACGAAATTTGTAGGGATACTCTAGAAAATGATCGACAATATTTTCCTTCCTAAAAATAGATATTTAAAAATTGACCAATAAACTTCTGAATTTAGTAAGCTAATTTTTAGTTTCCTCGATCTATTTTTCTGTATAAATACGATCGCATAAATTAACAAAGTTAGTTTTTAGTTTTTTCCGCAAACCTTGACCAGAGTCGCTTGTCCATTGTTGTGGACAAGTTGAATTTTCAAAACTTTTCGTATAATTCGTTACTCAACATTCCACATATTTTATTCGAGTAACTTTTTACAAGGCCTAGCGATTTTAAAGTAAATTAAGCAGAATTGAAGCTTACAAAAGAGCTTTGTAATCAAAACGTTAGTAGAAGCTATAATACAGCTTTTCCTGTCTGCTGACATACTGACTACTAGAAAATTATACGCATTCATAAAATTATGTAAATATATGACACTCTCCTTATGTAGACGCATTATGTTACTTTTATTACACTAATGCAATTGATTCGGTTGTATCGTAAAGAAAAAAGTGTGAATTTGTTTCTCAAGGATCTTTGTAATTCGTATCTTTCAATTTGAATAGTCAATAATAAAATCTATTGAAATTTGTAAACCCGTGTTTGAAGATTATTTCCTTCTTCGCTTTTTCACTCGCTAATTCCTCTCTACATATATATATATATATATATATATATATATATATATATAGATAGATAGATAGATAGATAGATAGATAATATTAGTGGAAAATATACAATATACATATGAAAAAATATATCTAAAAAATTCCCACTATTATTCCATAGTCGTGCTAATTCCATTGGAATCGTAAATACTATATTAGGTAAATATATATATAATCACTTCAAACATTATTTTAGGATAAATATTTAGGAAACACTCGGTTCTTGGATGGCAACTGGTCGACTGCAGAATGAAATGGCCAACTGGTACTACCTCTCGCAACGGGAAAAAAAATCTGCCTTTATTCAAGTCAGTTAAATAAATGGGAATCGAAATTTAACTGATCGCCTAGATAGCGTCTATCAACGTTAACATGGTTTTAATTATATCTCATAATTAATGTATCATTTCATTTTTGTCACTCAAAGACACAAAAGAAAATATACCATCTCGATACATTTCCAATATCCGTGCTAATACTTTGGGATTTATCCTCTTCCTTCTCCTTAGCGTCTGGTTCTTGGATGGCAACTGGTCGACTGCAGAATCAACCTACCGCCGGGAAAAAATCTGCCTCGTCATTGATTTTTTTTTTTTTCAATATAGCGTTCATAATTTTTTTTTTTTTTAAAATAAAGCGTTAGGAAATCAGTTGACCAAAATCGCCTAAAGATACCGAAAGGTTGAAACCAAAGTAGCGGATTTGGCTGATTTCCTAATTTTCTATACTTAAAACCTCTACATGTTAATTGTTTTTATCTTTTTTATATGCGTATTGAGTACTTTCTTAATACTAATGTTTCCTGGTTTAATTCAAATCTAACCATTAACTTCTTTATATATATATATATATATATATATATATATAAAGAAAAATTTGGAAAAAACAAACCAAAAAATCCTTAAATGCAATTATGTTGTTTAAAATGAATGAAATGTCGACGTCTGACGTTTCGGTTTAATAAACCTTCTTCAAGACAATATTCATTAAAATACAATTCAGTTCAATTTGACAAAGACGATGGACATAAAAAACAAGTCTTATCCAAAACAGATAGCTGAAAATTTTTAAAATGATCAGCTTTCCGTTTAGCATGGTCACGTTGTCGTCACATGGGCGACGCTTTCAGAACGTATTCCTAAAACAACGTGTCTTGAAGAAGGTTTATTAAACCGAAACGTCAGACGTCGACATTTCATTCATTTTAAACAACATAATTGCATTTAAGGATTTTTGGTTTGTTTTTTCCAAATTTTTCTTCATTCTGTCGGATCTATATCCATTTACATTTGCTTACATATATATATATATATATATATATATATATATATATATATATATATATATGGAGAGAGAGAGAGAGTCTGTAATTGAACTATTGGGCCTTCATGAGTAGAAATCGACGGAAAGTTTTCACTATATATATATATGTGTGTGTGTGTGTGTGTGTGTGTGTGTGTGTAGGTGTGTTTGTGTCACTAAAAATATGCATAAAGATACAACACACGTGTGTGCGTGTGTATATATGTGTATTTTCAATGACATCGGTGTTTTCCAGTTGCACCGCTTTCTAAATAAATTCGGTTTTTCCAACGGATTTCAATTTCCTACAATTTTTGTTGTCCTTTTTGTTGGTTTTTTTGCTTGGATTTTTAGATCATTTCAATTTTTTCGAAAAAGGCTCACCTTTTTTTTTGGGGGGGGGGTAAAAATGTCTTCGCTTTTATGACGATGTGCTGATACTAATCTTTTTCATTTTCTCTTAGCTCTGTAGTCTGCTGGCTGTGTTATCTGAGAAGTCTTATAAGACAATGTAACACAGAACGCCAAAGGTGAATTGACATTACAAAAGACAAAGTATTATGATACAGGAAAAACATAGTTCGAAAACTGTTACGTAATATCAATCATCCTACAGTAATGTTGGGGAACTTCCTCATAGATGAAAAAGAGACTTGAGACAATAGAGATGTGGTTCTACAGAAGAATGCTGGGAATTCCACAGACGGAACATGTGAGCCACGAGAAAGCTTTAAGGAAAACGCGAATTAAAAGGATTCTTTTGCTTAAGCCCAGAAAGTGTCAGTTGTAATTTCTGGGGCATATAATTAGGAAAGTGGGCCTGGGGGAATTTGACACTATATACTGAAAGCCGGATGAGTGAAGGTAACAGTGAATAACATACCCTGGAATAGTAACGGGAAAAAAAAACTGTTTAGTGATACAAGAGATGGGAAGTTGTGAAGAGCCATGATTGCCTATGTGTAAAAAAAGAAGTATAAGATTTTGCTGGAACTGATGTGTTTTCTTTGTTCACAATGACTGAATCCAGTTCTCTTTTCCCTGGACTCAGAATGATCACCCATAATCTGACGTGCGAACTTCAATATAAAGGGAACATTGCGAAAAGATATTGAATCTGTGAATAGACTTACTGTCTCATCACCAACACATTGAAAGCAAAAACAAGCGCCGTCTGATTAAATAGTAATGATAATGACGGAAATAAAAACAATGTTAACCTGAAATACTAAGATACAATAAAGAAAATGACCCGGAATAAAACTGAAATAAACGATGTTAACAGCGCCTAACAGACGCCAGTTGTAACTAGTGAAGACTGAAAGAAAAACAAAAAGAAACCATTCAACAATAACAATAATAGAAATTAACGTTTGCTTGACGGCTCCCTGAATTGTTACGCGGGAGATGGGTTTATGAAGAAACCGAGAAAGCAGATTTAGAGAGTAAGGGGAAAAGGGTCAAGGGAGAGCAAGAAGCGTTGAGTAAAAAAAGAAAAAAAAAAAAGGAAGAAAGCTCGGAAATTGATGAATGGAAATGGGCTGCTGTTTGAAGAGAGGAAGAGAGTCCTCTCCCCCGTCATTGTTGATATTGGGAGGAAATTACAGGCACTAATGGTGCCACAGTGTCAAGCGACGCGCCCATAAGTCACCGGCATTGGTGTCCCACAGTGTAAAACAGCTTTCAAGGGAGAGATAACCAGAGGGTGGTCAGAGGTTCTTTTTCTCCTTCTTCTTCTTCTTCTTTGTGACATGCCCCTTCAGAGCGTGAGCGTTCATGGTTCTCCACAACTTCCTATCCCTCGTGTTCCTTAGCAGCGTTTCTTCGTATGTCAATAATCCAGCCTTCATTCACACAAGCACGTCAGGGCAGCTGCCTTACCATATCTCTTTTACACTTGATATCAAGTCTTGTGACAGTTAAGTTATGACCGCCTTATATAGCTTTATTCTTTTATCCATTACGTTACTTTTTTTATCTCTAAGAGCTTTCTTTAGCATTTTTATTTGTAATATTTGTTAGTGCATTTCTGAATTTGTTAAGATTACAGTGAATGACGGCGGGAAAATAACTTATGCGCCATGCGTGATACACACTTCCTCATCATCATCTTGCGGCCTCAGCCGAGATTGAACTCACCAATACTTTGATTGGTGTAGTTCATAATCTTGTCAAATAGCTGAATTCTTGATGCTTCGCTAGGGCTATCAAGGGTGTTTTTTATCGTGACACCAACACTAAATGGATTGCCAATCAAGGCTCAGAGAGACTCCATTCACCCTCCTCTAAGAACAGGTTTGAATTCAGAGTTTTCCTTCTCCTAGACCAGTTGTCATCCAAGGCTATAGAACCCAGTCTATCCTGCTATTTACCCATAACGAAGAAAGAGGATTCACACCTTTCCCAAGGGTGTTAGCACGTAAGTGAATGTAATGGATTCGACTGGAATTCGAACTCGGCTCTCCGATTCCTCAATCCAAGCCGCTATCCATTACTCCACCGTGCCTCCTAACACGCTTAGGCGATCATGTATCTTTCGATACATGACTGACGAGGCATATGTTTTTCCATTTCTTTCTGCAATAGACCAATTGCCATCAAAGGCTACAGAAACCGGCTCGCCCTGCTACTTAGCCATAACTTTGAGAAGAGGATTCATATCTTTCCCAAGGATATTAGCACGTAAGTAAATGTAATGGATTCGACTGGAATTCGAACTCGGCCCAATCCGAGCCGATATCCATTACTCTACCGTGTCTCCCATAGAAATGAGTAAGATGAAGAAATAAATAAAGATGAAAGAGAAGTATTTCCTTATTGTTTTCATCAAAGAAAGCAGGCTGCTGTGCTCTTTAATTTAAATAAACATCGGTATATTTAACGACATGCAATGACTATTAACAAATATCGGTTTTACACGTTATCTTGTTCGTAACGTATGTACATTTGTGAATGTATTATTTTTGCGCGCATGCGTGTGTATGCGCGTGTGCTCATGCGTGTATGCGCATGCGTGCATTCAAGACACCAATATTTCCCTGTCTGTCAACAGCCAGCACAAATCCGTAGCTGTAATTCTAGAACCAGTTCATTCTGGTCGAGTGACCCAATCTGATATTTGCATCATATGAAACAAGTCATGTCGGAAGTAGAGTAGTAAGTTCAGATGTAAACGCAAAGTTGATTTGTTGTTTACTTTAACCTTTGAAGTAGAACAAACTGAATTTCTTTTTGTCCTTCAAGATTGTGCGTGAAATGTTATGAAGTTGCACTGTATGAAATAAAAACAAAAATGAAAATAATGGAATAGACACGAACAGGAATGAGCATGGTGGAAATGTTGCAGAAAATGAAGGATTTTGAATGAATATAAAGAAGTAACCAAAATCTGAGAGAACATTATCTCTCTTTAATCTTGATTTTTTCCTCTTTTTTTTTTATTGCTATGACTCTTCAGAACGTAGCTGATCATGGCTTTCTACAGATTTATTTATTTATTTATTTATTATTATTATTATTATTATTATTATTATTATTATTATTTTCTTCCCCATATTTTGCATTATGGGCGTTCTTTATCAACTCTTAAAATCTTAGACAGATCACACCTATCGCAGAATATTTACTGAACGAAACAACGCAGACTTCTGAAACGATAGAATATTAGGCTTTATTTCGATTTTCTTAATGTAGGTCTTTAGGTTCGGAAATATAGACACTCAACGCCCCAACGATGACTGGAGCAATAATGACAGCCTCAATTCTGGGGTTAGTGTAATTTGAAAGCTTACAGGTTTCCAATTTATTTAGCTTTGATATTATGGTCATCAGCCACATCGATGAGAAGGAATTGTGGTGGAACGACTGTTCATGTTTCCTACATAGGTATCAATACTACTATTTCTTCTTCTTCTTCTTCTTCTTCTTCTGATGATGATGATGATGATGATGATGATGATGATGATGATGATGATGATTTCTTCCTTGCATTGTTCTTTCTATAAGCCCAAATCTCGGAACCTTCTTCTTCTATGTGTTGACTCCCTTCAGGATTTAGGCGATCATGGCTCCCCACAATTCCCTGTCCTTTGATAATATCATGTCGGAAGTAGAGTAGTAAGTTCAGATGTAAACGCAAAGTTGATTTGTTGTTTACTTTAACCTTTGAAGTAGAACAATAATTTAATAAATTTTGTCTTTCTGTTATCTCTCCTAAACCCTTTTCCGTCATCCATTTACTCAATATTAAAATTCAATTACTCGAATATTACAAAAGTCAGTGGTAAAATCAACTTCCAATTTTAAAGACTTATATTAATGTATTGTTTTTTTATGAGGTACCCTCAAGTATACACGGCCAATATTTCCCCGAATCAAGTAAATGTATACAGACTCAAAGATAAAGATCTATATTTGCTTATCCCGAGACCAAAGAAATGCTTACAGAGACAAATAAACAACCGCTATTTACCTATTCTTGAGCCAAGTGAATTCTCGTAAACTCATATATAAGCGATCAATAGAGAGCTATTCCCGAATCAACTGAACGCTTATATATTTAAATATAAAACTATTTTACCTATCCATGATACAAGTAAAATCTCACCGACTCAAATTAATTAAAAAAGGGAGCGATTTTGACATTAGATAACCCAACAGGATTTGACATGTCATAAAATCAGCCAACCTAGCCGAATCTATTCTGTCATCAACCTGTGAGCGACATTTGCCTCATTATACAAGTCCCCAAATCCTCTGTACCCTCTAGAAACACCTAATATAATAAATAATCAAAGTTAATATTTTCGTCGTCATCATCAGCGGCGGTGGCGGTTTTATCTCGTATCCAAGAACTTAATTTCTTCTTTGCTGATCGCTTCCTTTATGATGGTGGTGTTGATGACTAAATTTGCCGACAACAGGCAAGTTCAGAGCTTCTAGTTTCAACAAAATCTGCTCTCATCATCCATTCCCTATCGTCGTTTAACATTACAAGAGTTGGTTGCAGGTGAAAAAATCAGAGCAGAAAAAAATGTCGATGGTGTGAATTTGGTTAAGATGGATCTCAACTTACCACGAAGTGACCCACACATTTGATTTCATGACCTTCCTCTGCAGTATATATATATATATATATATATATATATATATATATATATATATATATATATATATATATATATATATATATATATATGTATGTATAATAAAAACTGTCCAATTGTTTTTTATCCGAGCGTTTTCGGATATACATTTGACCATTTTCAAGGTTGAAATGTATTAACTGTTAGCAAGAAATAGTTTGCTGTATGCATGTATTTATATAATGTTTTCATTTTCAACGCACAGTTAAGATACTGTGTCCATGTTTATAGTTGATATTACTGAGTGTTGTCTTTATTTTTTAATTAAAAAGGCTTTCATTATTCTTTGTTTTTTTTTGTTTTTGTTTTGTTTTTTGCATGTAGATAATGCTATTATATTTGTGTTGTCAACAAGTATGTCACGAATAGAGTCCGGTAGGTCTCCATGAGTATTTAAATGAGATTTAATTGAACTATGGTCAGAAATGTGTAGTGTGAGTCTTTGTGTCAAACATGTAGTATGGCCTATATAATTATTTACGAATTTTTGATTGATCACGAATACAATTCCTTAATGGAAATTTAAATTCGTAAATAATATTTGTCCTTTTTAATTTTGTTCCAAGAGGTGAATTATTATTTTTAACTATAAGGTTATAGGTTTTAATTTTTTTGTTAATAAATAATTAGCCTAATTTTTGGGGTATTGTCAACTATTTTTATTTCTACCTTAAAAATGGCTAAACGTATAGCCGAAAGCGCTGGATAATATAATATATATATATATATATATATATATATATATATATATATATATATATATATATATATATATATATATATGTGTGTGTGTGTGTGTGTGTGTGTGTGTGTGTGTGTGTATATGTATGCGTATAAATGTATGTATCTATGTGCGTTCTTTTTCAATCATAGGAAGTAGGTATGCCGTTAATCTAAAGCATATCGAATCTAAGGATAGTTTTTCTTAGTAAACGGTATGCAGGTTCGAATCCTATCGGAGAGCGCGTCTTTTAATTTTTTAATAAGATTTCTCGAATATTTAGGCCGGTAAAAGTAAATGAATATCTACTGGTTAATAAATGAAAGGAGGGTCTACTAAAATATTGGCATCATCTATATATATATATATATATATATATATATATATATATATATAGAGAGAGAGAGAGAGAGAGATAGAGCGAGAGCGAGTCCCATGTTCATATGAACATATATGTATGCATCTATGTATGTATATGCATGCGTATGTATCATATAGTTGTATATATGTTAGTATATGAACCTATGTGTGTATGCAGTTAGGTATGCAGGCATATTTGTCAGTATGTGTGTACGAGTGTATAAATGTGTACATCAGTCAGTTATGTGCCATGCGTGATACTCACTAAGGCGATCATGTATCTTTCGATACATGACTGACGAGGCAGTAGGTTGCCATTTCTTTCTGCGGTAGACCAAAAGAACCCTGTCTGTCCTGCCATTTACCCATAGCTAGGGGAGGAGAAGAGGATTCCTGCCTTTCCCAAGGGTATTAGCACGTAATACGGAATTCGAACTCGGCTGCGATTCCTCACTCCTAGACACTATCCATTACTCCACCCTGCCTCATATATATATATATATATATATATATATATATATATATATATATATATATATATATTAAAAAAAATTCTTTCGCTGCATTTAGGAATAACCAATTTTGAAATTTACGTATCGTTATAAGCGTGTTCATTCGTTACTATGGAAACGGCTGGGGCGACCATTTTTGAGGGGCCTGAGAGTTAATTTTTATTCACATATCAGTCACCTTCAGGGAGAGGTCAAGCTGAGGTAGGGTGGGGTGTCCATTTCAAAGCAGATGATGTCTTTTGAAACACCCCGTTGAAAATAAATAAATAAATAAAACAAAACAAAACAAAAGTTATCTAGACACTTAACAACAAACTATGGTGCCAAAATCTATCTTTCTCTGTGAATAAACAGACGATGCGCGTACAAGAAAGACCTCAAGTCTAACGTGTTCTTTCCTATTTTTCTACATACCTGCACACACACACACACACACACACACACACATATATATATGTATGTATGTGTGTGTGTGTGTGTGTGCGTTCATATGTAATTGTGTATTCATTCAATGCAGAATGTTAAAAGGAATTATTTTCACGTGTTTTCCCGCCAGAATTTCCTAATTTCGCGGGCAAAGACATGTGATATCAGGGAAGACAATGGAAAACTTATAAAATGGATCCCGTTTGTAATGTGGAAACAGTGTTTGTCCGGATATGCTGAATTATTTAGGTTTAGTCGCGCAGACGCAGAGACTTTCCAGAAAATGAATAAGAATGAAATTCGATTCGCCCTCTGAATTAAGACAGGTTTGGGCTTGACGATGATTTGAAACGAAACGAAATATAAGCGGCGAGTCTCTATTTAGATTTAATTGACTTCGTCTGTGATCCGACATATTGTATGAGCCATGCGCAGAGGTCAGGCTTGAATTACAATTTACTAAATCAAAATGAAATCAGGTGCAAGGACACATTTCTCGAACATTTAGTAAAGATTGTAAACAACTTGAATGCTTTACAGAATTCTCACGCTTTTCAATAAATACATGTCGTTTGAGTCAAGTGACTGGAGCTAAATTTAAGGTTGAGGAAAATATCTACTAGAACAAAACCTGTTTATAACACACATACACGCGCGCACACACATATACATAATCTGCACACACATATACATAATCTGTAATGTCAATCGGTATCTACTGTCCTCCCGATTACTCTTTCTTCTTCCTGCTCATTATTAATGTTTCTGTTCCTAATTCTTCCACACCCTGTAACAACTTATGTCTTAGTGGCTTTACCGCCTTGCATGCAGTGATATCGATTAATATATATATATGTGGGGGGGGTTGTGTGTTATGGGACCTTACCCATAATAACATAATGGACTATTCCATACGTAATAAATACTGCGCCTCAAGAAGAAGCAGAGAATTCAGTCTGAAGTCAATTCGCCCAGCGATTTTTTCGTTGGGGTTTTTGACAAATATAGGATCGTTTCTTGGCCTATGGCTGAGATTCAATCAAGGCTTTGACTAGCTTGGACTGGCTCCGGCCTGGACCTGTTAGGACAAGTCATGACCAGCTTTGACTAGGCTCTGACCAGCTTGGACAAGCTATGACCAAGTTTGACCAGTGGCCTTTGAGTGGAAACACTCGCGTCTCCCACGTTAAACGACCTTGTGTCACATCTTGACTTTGTGGGAATCAAGTAAATACCATTCAGTCTGAAGTCGGGCGGCCGGCTGACCAGCTGATCGGTTGAACTCTCTGCCTTCGGGAGGGGAGGAACCCGAACGAGGCTACGCCGAAGGGCAGAGTCTCTTTCGGGAGGTAAACCGACCCTGAACCCGTTTATACGCGTTCAAAGGGCATATTTTTGGCCGAGCCAACGAGTTCGGAGATCCCACGTCAAACCGGCCTTGTGCCACATGATGTCCTCGTGGGGGGGACTAAATACCGTTCCGTCTGAAGTCTACAGTTCCGTCTGAAGTCTGAGTTCAGTCTGAAATCTGGAGTGAAGTCCGTCAGGAGTCAGTCGAGTCAGAGGCAGTCCGAAACAGAGTCGCGTTCAGACAATTACTACTAAACTTGATTGTTCGTACTAACACTTTTCTACCCCTCTGTAAATATTCCTGTTTGTAATATATCTGTTATTCCATATCCGCCTTCGAGTTCTTCTTTATTGGTTCTGCCTTGGACTATCACCGTGGTACAAGGAACCGGACCATAACAGTGTGTGTGTAGGATTAAAACTGTTATGGGAACTTACCCATAATAATAATGGACTATTCCTGACATTATAAATACTGCGCCTCTCAAGAGGTATGGAGATTGTAAGACGAGGTGAGATAATTGTAAGGACATTGGAATAGTGATATTTGTCGAGACAGCATAGTTCACTCTAACCAATTCTGATAGTCATTACTAATACTTCTACTTCTTTGTATTATATTTCTGTTGTAATATATCTTTGTATTCCATACCTGTGTTCGTGTTATTCTTCCATTGGTTCTAACCTTGGACCATCACCGTGCTACAAGGACTTGTACCATAACAAAAACAAATATAAAATTTGTCATTTAGCAATTGATGTTATATTCAGAACCTCTACTCCAGAGTTTCGTCGATGAGCTTTCGTGCAATCGTTCGGTCCAATCGTCAAAAGATATCAGCAATTGTCTGTGGATTTTTCTGATTTTCGTTATTTAAACATTAATTAAAAAAAATAATTATTCGTTTTTTTATTGGTGTTGTATTGGGTAATTGAAAGACAGAATGGAATAAATTCATTAGATAGATGTGTTTCGTCCTTGGATAGAGGTCTTCATACTAAATAATGATTTTACTGGTAGAATCGTATATATATATATATATATATATATATATATATATATATATATATATATATATACTTTAAAAATCAGGAGGTCAACTGTTTTTAACCTTACGGTATCCTCAGGCGATTTTTTATTAAATGACCACATAACGCTTTTTTTTTATTTTTAATCTAAGAAGACTACATTATTAACATTATTATTTTCAAAAATAAATAAACAAACGCACGACTTTGGTTATAATAAAAAGGACGGTGGAGAATGCGTCTTCTTCTTCTTCTTCTTCTTCTTCTTCTTCTTCTTCTTCTTCTTTGTTAATTGGCCATAAAATAAATAATAAAATCGACCGTATTGAAACCAAGGTAGCGGATTCAACTGACCTCCTGATTTTTAAAGTTAAAAGTTCTATATGTATATATATATATATATATATATATATATATATATATATATATATATATATATATATGGGGAACGAAATATAACAAACTTCGGTTCTAGTTATATATCGAAAGAAACACTAAAGGTACAGGGACGTCTAATTTCAAATTTAAATTTATGGCTGCTGATATGCTTAGAAGCACAACCTGGTCCACTTTATTCGTTTTTCCATCGCTCTTTTTTGTTTTTATCATTGTCGTTTTTAATATCTCACATTGTAGTTAGGTCCAATGTGCTTTAACTGACTCGGCCCCAAAGAACCCTTGAAGATTTCTCGAGTATTCAGACCGGTAGACAAAAATATATACACTTTTTAACAAATAAAAAGAGCGTCTACTCTAATATGAGTATCCACTAAAAATAACGTTTAAAGTGATAAAATCTGTCGAAGTGATAACTAAAATATGTTGGTCTATTTTTTTAGTACCTCTTTAGAAAATTGCTTCGTTTACGTTTGGCTATGAAATTGAGTAGATACGAATATTTCGAGTGTCTATTAAATGAAAGATTTCGCTTAAAGGAACTATTTAGCCTTTCTTGATAGACAAAGGTTCTTCTTGGTCAAGCTGGTTAAATGAAGTCGGATCTAACGATGGATGCCTCGGCCTAGAGGGACGCAGGTTCGAATCTTGTCGGAGAGCGCATATTTTTATTTAATAAGATTTCTCGAATATTTAGGCTGGTAGATGAAAATAAATAATTATACTGTTTAATAAATAAACGAAGCGTCTACTCAAATATGAGTAGCCACAAAATATACTGTTGGTCTAATTTGTACTACTTGATAGTATATATCAGGTATTTTAAAGTATATATAATATATCTTATATATAGTATCTGAGATACAGTATATATTGTATAGTTTCTGATTTATGTATATACTGTTAGTCTGGTATACAGTATCTGATATATAATATGCATTTTAAGATATATATATATATATATATATATATATATATATATATATATAGTCCTAGTTTGGTCTTATTCTCTTAGTGTGATATATAATACCTGATATATAGTACATATCATGTACCTTAAGGCAGATAAGTGGTAGCTTTACGGTAAACACTATTGAAAACGACAGACATTTTATGACGTTTAATTTTAATGGCCGTCTTTTACAAATTACGAACAATCTTTCTCAAACAAAGAGGAAATTAGATCAAGAATTGTCTAAAGTTCATTTCAAAAGAAAAAGTAAAAAGTAATATGGTCAAAGCATTCGACTTTCTTAAGTCATCATCAAGATAGATAGATACAAATTTGTGAGAAATTGTATCACAGTGCAATTTTTAAAATTTATTATTTAAAAAAATAAGTTGTTAGTAGTCATGTCATAAAAGCCCGTAGAGTGTTTTTTTTTAAATCTAAAGTCGTAAAATCAAGAAGCGTAAAAAATGTGTTGCCTAAATATACAGAATGTGGTATCTTATATATAGTATCTGATATGTAGTATGTACAGTATAATAACTGATTTGTACAGTGTTAGTCTGCAAAATTCAATCCCAGTCACTTGAACTATTCATAGAGAATCGTCATTCCTCCCCGACCATGTCGAATTTTGCATTCTTGTTGAACTAATCTCATATATTCTTTTAAAAGCCTGGTCACTAGTACCCGAGTATGACCATCTACTAGGGCGGTTAGTTAATCTCTGTTGCAGACGCCTGCTCAGGCACATTTTTGTTTGTTCACCACCAACAGAGCCCACCTGTGGTTTATACTATGCTGAACGGAATTTTGTTACAGTTTCTGGGAGAGAGCACATTATCTAGCGTAATCAACAGTTTGAACAAGGCCAGAAAGCAAAAATCCTCGGTCACGATGACTTGTAACTTCGTGTTAGCACAAACATCAATGGTTTCCATCTAGCCAGTTTCACTCACAAGGCTTAGGTCAACCCGTCGTATGGTTTTCACGCACCTTTCAAAGTTACCGCACGCTGTGATCACCTCCTCCATGGTCAGAAAACGAACGTTCTAACCACTCGGCCATGTGCCCATATGTTATACTGAAACACACCTATTCTATTGTTAATAGACTCTCCCACATATAATAAGTAGTAGCCGACGCCAGGGAGCTGAGTGAGTTTGTCGAGTCAGTCGATGTCGGACATTAAAGTATCAACCACCACAACTAGATTGCTGCGTCATTAACTATTATTTCAAGTTCCTAACGTTTTTGTACGTCGAACCTTTTTAGGACCGACTGAGTGAAATACAAGCCTCCACTGTGAAAACTACTCTACAACAACATATTTGCTTATATGATTGATAATTTCATTTTTTTTCTCTGCACAGTTGATATTAACTATTTTATTTGTGTTTATTTTGACTTTTATGTAGTTTGTTATTATTATTGCTGTTCATTTAAAAATCTTTTATTTTATTTCCAGTATCACTACAAGTTTGACGAACTGACATCTTTGAATCTAAGTTTACTCTACAATCCACTGTTGAGTATAACAGAGCATGGCGAAATACCGTCTAGGCAAACAGGTAAGAGAAATTATGTTTCTTTTGACCTTATAATTATTTACCTAAAGCCTATCATTTTGTAATGGGACGTCTGTTATAGCTAGACTGATTTTTCGAGCACTTTTTTTATACAGCTTTGAAACAAACGAAAAGCATTATAGGAAAATAACGTACCAAAACTTGCCTAAATTTTCGCTCAGATGTTTGTCTTATTTTTTTTCTAAATTTTTTTCTTTTTTTTTTCTTATTTATTGTTAATCCGCGTCGGTCTTCGAACCCAACTGCTCGCTCAGAGTCGCTACCTCTACAACTAAAAGGAATAACCAATCCCTCATTGTGAATGGTGATGAGTCTAGGATCATCCAATTAAATACTGTTTGGCGAACTCTAGTTTCAAGGACGACCACTCAACTTAAAAGTTACTCTTCATATTATTACAAACCAAAAGTGGGTACCAGCAAATTTTTACACATGAACGCGCATATATAGATCAGCGAAATATTTTTGATCAGATTTTATATCCTCCCGTTTAGAAGGCTTTTTAAATAGATGTTTACTATGCTTAGCCTGACACTTGATAACACTTATAGGGAACCCGGTGACCATCACATTGATTACATTAGTAAATTTGCGAGGCAAACTCCACAGCGCTTATCTGACAAACTGAAAAATGTTTCTCATTTCACTTTCCTTACGGTTAGAATTTATCTATATCAACTCCGAACACAATATATTAGTAGAAATTTCTGAAAATATTACTATTTACCAATCGTATGTATATGAAAGACATCGATGTAAATGTATTGAGAGGGGAAACATATGCTCTTGAGAGCCTGTTCCACGGAGCAGTAGAAGCTGTTTGAACTTACTTCTCACCGATTGAATTCGGAAGGAATGCGGGTGGTTTGCTACGATGTAAGTGGCATGGTGGGTACTATCCATAAAGGTGTAGCATGGTAGGTGCTAGCCGTAAAGGTGTGGCATGGTGGGTGCTAGCCGTAAAGGTGTGGCATGGTGAGTGCTAGCCATAAAGGTGTGGCATGGTGAGTGCTAGCCGTAAAGGTGTTTATATGGTGGGTGCTAGCCATAAAGGTGTGGCATGATGGGTGCTAGCCGTAAAGGTGTGGCATGGTGGGTGCTAGCCATAAAGGTGTGGTATGGTGAGTGCTAGCCGTAAAGGTGTTTACATGATGAGTGCTAGCCATAAAGGTGTGGCATGATGGGTGCTAGCCGTAAAGGTGTGGCATGGTGGGTGCAAGCCATAAAGGTGTTTACATGGTGGGTGCTAGCCATAAAGGTGTGGCATGGTGAGTGCTAGCCGTAAAGGTGTGGCATGCTGAGTGCTAGCCATAAAGGTGTTTACATGGTGGGTGCTAGCCATAAAGGTGTGGCATGGTGAGTGCTAGCCGTAAAGGTGTTTACATGGTGGGTGCTAGCCATAAAGGTGTGGCATGGTGAGTGCTAGCCGTAAAGGTGTGGCATGCTGAGTGCTAGCCATAAAGGTGTTTACATGGTGGGTGCTAGCCATAAAGGTGTGGCATGGTGAGTGCAAGCCATAAAGGTGTTTACATGGTGGGTGCTAGCCATAAAGGTGTGGCATGGTGAGTGCTAGCCGTAAAGTTGTTTATATGGTGGGTGCTAGCCATAAAGGTGTGGCATGGTGGGTGCTAGCCGTAAAGGTTAGATCTGGTCGAACCAAGGAATGTAGTTCATCCGTGCAATTTCCATGGCAGTAGCGATAGAACAATGTGAGACTCGCCACATTCTGTCTGTAAGAGAGAAGGAGTCGGAGACACTTTACGGAATTTGAACAAAACGTGCGAACAGAATGTCGTACAAACATTTACCGTTACCATTTTTAGTTGTATCCTTTGTGGGATCGCTATTTATGTACTAGTGTCAAAAATAAGTGTTTTGTTTTCTGTTTTTCATTATTATTATTATTATTATTATTATTATTTCGGAAAATATGCCCATAATAATCGTCAATCAGTTATGTGCTCTGCACGATAAACGCTTAGGCGATCATGTATCTTTCGATACATGAGTGAGGCGGCAGATTTTTCCTCGAAGTAGGCTGCCATTTCTTTCTATCATAGACCAGTTGCCATCCAAGTCTATAGAACCTGGTCTGTTCTGCTATTTACCCATATCTGGAGTGGGGAAGAAGAAGATAATTCATAGCTTTCCCAAGGGTATTAACACAGAATCTAATAAGGATATAGCAAGCACATACATTACAAGCAATATGGTGACAGGTTTTGATAAAAGAACCCCCATCTTTGCAAGTGGGGGTCAGTCAGAAATATTTTCATTTTCTGTAACCCAGTCCGCTCAGTCGGTTTCCGATTCATCATTTGCTAAATTTCCCAAATCTTTTAGTTTATACGTCGTTTGTGTGCGTTCAGTGTGAAGAAATTGAACCTCAGTAGAATTTAAATCAACGTCAATATATCAATCACCGGGTTTCCATTTCCGATTATGGCATGGCAGAAGCAAATGATATCAGACGAAATAAATGAGAAACAAAAACAAATTTTATTAGAAAATTATAAACGGTAAAAAAAAAAAGTGAATGGATAAAAGAACCGAAATAGTTGAGGGGGGGGAGTTAATCAAAAAAAAAAGAAAAAGAAAAAAAAGACATCCTAAAAGAAAAAAAAAGGATACGATTAAAATAGAACAAAAGAGAAAAATTAATTAAAAAGAAAAAAAAATGTTTAGTTGATTATGGGACGCAATCCAATGTCATGTCTGCTTATCTAAGTGACCAATCAAAATTCCGCACATGGTCGGTCACATTACGATTAGGAAATGATAAACATATCTGTATAAACATAATTCTATACATATGTGTATTATGCACGCACATTTGTAATATGTATGGCTTAGGTCAAACTATTTATATTTATATACGTGCGTGTGTATGCTTGTGAGAGCAAGCCTATTTATACACACACGCACGCACATACACACGCGCACACACAAACACACACGCGTTCACACACACACACATATATATATATATATATATATATATATATATATATATATATATATATATATATATATATTTTATGATGAATTGGTCTTTCTCGTATTGAGACTGTTTACTTAGGGAAGCCAGCATCTCATTCCATTCATCAGATGATGAGCGCTTATTTGTGTTTCTTCTGCCATCTCTTTGGGTGGTATAAATAATAATAATAATAATAATAATAATAAATGGATTATATTATCGTGATAGTGGTGCCAAAAGATATTTATAACGAGATTAAAGATAAAAAAAAGGATATTAATAATATCAAATGCCATTGCTGTAGAAAAATGTGACATAATGACGACAATAAACTTCGTTTTTAATAATAATAATAATAATAATAATAATAATAATAATAATAAAGAAAATGCAAGAAACTGGTACGAACACTACCCAAAGCCTGTTACAGACATAGACCCTGTAATAATTTTATGGGACTTTACAATACACACAGACAGAACAATCATAGCTAATCGCCCAGACATAAACCACAAAATCAGAATCTTCTTTCATATTAACATAGCAGTTCCTGCAGACTCTAATTTATCTTTGAAAATCTTTAAAATAAAGAAAAAAATCTCTCAAAATACAAGGATCTTCAACAGGGAATCTCAAAATGTTCATTGTGATATAAAGATTAAAAACATCTTATAAGTTTATTGAGCAAATTTGCTGGTTAGCTACACTTAACACGTTGTAGATCGACGTCTTCAGGGATCAAATGAACAGGGCATAGAATAAACTAGTAAAGTAACTTTTTTCCGATATGTATCATTTATTTTTTTTAAAAAAAGGGCCCAATACAAAGTAGAGCTTAATATTATTAATTATATGAGATTAAAACAAAAAGATGTTAAAAATCGCTAGACAATAGCTTTCATGTTTCAGTACTCAAATTGTGCCTCCTCAGACGATAGTGAATAACCTTGCCTTCTCATATTTACTTAAAAGCAGGACTCCTTGAATAATTTAAATTATCAACATGTTTTTGTCTAACAGAAACTTCATTTATCGAAAATCTGCTCCGAATCGAAAAATAAAAAAATGCAATAAAATTATGACATTATTTAATTAGGAAAGATATTAAGGACGCTGTTGTCTCAAGAAAAAAAAATCGATGAATAAGGAATTTTTACAAGTGTTTTCTTTTTTAAATTTTAATTATAATAATATATAAAGTTGTAAGTCTTTTAAAATTCTCTATTAATATCAGCCTTTAAGATTATGTTATTAGATGTAAAATATATTTACTAATCATAAATTGGAAAGTTTAATACCAGTCTTCAAACACCAAGATTTTAAAAGGAATTTTGATTTATTTATATATATAAACGTGCCCATTTTTAAAACCATAGACGACATTATCAGAAAATAAGAGCGATGACTATAGTAAATTTAAAGTCAACATTCCTAAAATTAGATTACGGAAAATATTTTCAAAGATTTTAAAGTTTACTGAGTACTTAAAAATTATATAAAAAAGCGCCTACGTCATTTCTTAAATTTTAAGTTTCCGTAGAACAACAATTAATCTCTCATTACTCTATCATCAGCTCCTCAAACACATAAACATGGCTTTTGTCGGTTAAAAACACAGCTGCTGTTTGCTTAGAAAATTCATTTCTACGATATTTTAAACTTAAAGTAAATAATATTTGTTTAATTAATTATACTTTAAGTCTGCTAATATTCCTCAAATAATGTTTCCGAAAAGTATATTTTATTTTAGCAAGATTTTTAAAACCGAGAACTAATTTGTGTTTACAAATATCTCAAAATGGACAATTTTGACGATGTTACTGAAAAAAATGAAAATCGATTCCAATCAATATAATTTCCTTTTGAAATACAGCTTTCAATTAAAGTTAAAATGAAAACATCAAGAAAGCTTTTTCATTTTTTTAAATTAATTTAAACCTTAGGTATAGCGATTTTAACAGAGGTACTAATTTAAATAGTTGTGGAAAGTGCATTGTCATTTTAGAAATGCGCATCATTCATCTTCAGCTTTAGCCTCGAAAAAGCATTGCTTTGATTTTTGGTAATATGCTCGTATAAGAGTCAGAATCGATAATGACTCTGTCATGTAATTTTGAAGAGCAGCTGACATGTTGCCTTTGATTGTACTTACCCACAAACTGACTATAGCGCTATTAAAATAAAGAGTAAGCTAAATCGTATTAAACTTCTTCCAAGTCGGGTCTATAGTCAGCATTTACACGACGGTGGGTAAACAGAACTCCATGTCGATATAAAAACGATAGAGAGCGAGGTTAATCAAACATTCTTACAGTACCACACCCGCAAAAGCTGTTGTCAGCATGGAGTACACAATACGACTTGATCCAAAGGCCGAGTTCCAATTGTAACATTTTATGAAGAGATTAACATTACTCGAAAGAGGGCACGGCTAATGAGTGCTGTATCCAAGCAGCGTCCATTGATAATGATAATCCCGAACGGAAAAAAAAAAAAAATAACTTCAATGGGTCAGTGTAGCACGTCGGCGAAGAAGGTAAATAGACATCAAAGGAATTCGAGGGTACGTAAGACTTAATAATGAAACGCAGTATTAGTGGCAAAAAGAAGAAAAACTCGAACTTGAAGGCGAAGGTCGATTGAAAAAATAAGTGAAAGTAAAAGGAAGGTTTGTTTTTTTAAGTTGTTTAGCTGATAAAAATATATCAGAGATAGATAGATACATACATAGATACATAGATAGATAGATAATGAACAGACTGAGATAGATAGATAGATAGATAGATAGATAGATAGATAGATAGATAGATAGATGGAAAAAATCTATTTTGTTTTTCTATTTGGTCATTCAGTTAATCCACAATTAGTCTGATATAATTTATAATTCATTTTCTCCCATAGATAGATATGAAGAGACTAAAAGAGAGAGAGAGATAGAGGGAGATAGAAAGAGGTAGATAGATCCTTAAGCTGTTAAATAATTTGTGAAAAGAAAAAAATATTAAACCTGAGGTACACATTTAATTCACTGGACAACAAAGTTAACGTGCATAAATGTGTGATAAATGCCAATTTATTATCGAATAGGGCCACTATTAAGTTTTTTCTTCAACATTTAAACGTCTTGATAGTGAAACACGCATTATATTTGAGTTTTCGTACACAGACAATATATTTAACTATATTTGAGTGAGATAAATTCTTTTTCGCTTTTCACTGTTTGACCGCTTTGACCACTTTCATTTGAACATCTTTTTCACACAGAGTTTCAAGTAGCCATACCATGTACCGGACACAAAGATGGCGTGGCCCATCTCAGTTTAGGACTACAGGTTTTTGACCAGCATGGGAAAGCCATCGAAGGCTCGCCAATCAAGTTCCGACTTCGGAAACAGTGCAAAGCTAATGGTAAGTCTATATTGTGTTTAATTATAATTTCGAACTAACAAATTTATACCATTATAAATATATATTTTTTTAAATAGTACTGATATGTAATTTCTAAAGTAATAATGTATTTTTATTAATCCGATAAATTTTTATCGCCAAAAATAACATTTAAAGTGATAAATATGTATTCGGGCTTCGTTTGCTCAGCAGGTTCTACGTAGCTCAGAGGTCAATGCGCGTCAGATCTAGTGATGATTTACCCGTGGGGACGCAGGTTCGAAACATGCCGGATGTCGCGTATTTTTCTAAAACTATTTGTCAAATATTCAGGCCGGTAGATGGAAATAAACAAATATACTGTTCAATAGATAAATTAAAAATAACGTTTAAACATTTAATTTTTTTTTTTTTTTTTTTTTTATTTTATATATATATATATATATATATATATATATATATATATATATATATATATATATATATATATATATATATATATATATGTGAGAGAGAGAGAGTGTGCGCGCGCACGTGTGCATATATATGTCGAACAAGCTTATTAAATTCAAGAAACAGGTTCTATCTGTGAAAAACATTTATTGTATTTTTAAATTTTCGAATAAGATGTTCCACATCGGGATGAATATTATTATTATTATTATTATTATTATTATTATTATTATTATTTTATTTTTTGTTTATATATTAAATATTTTATACAGTGTCCAGTATTTAATTTCTCTTGTCGATAAAGCTATTCTATTTAATGCGATGTTTTTTTTTCTTTTGAATAATAACAGAATTTTGATTTTTTTTCTTGTATTGAGTGTTGAGTAATATTTTGATATCATCTACTAATATTTATGTTGATAGTTGCATTTTGCTTGTCATGTGATCATCCATGTGTGCACGAATACAGTAAGTTGCGACATGTGATAAGACAACATTCAATTCTTGATAATGACTGAGATTTTCGAAACTAGATTTGACTACCAGTTTTTATTATGTCACCGACTGTGAGTTATCTCGTGCTTGGTAATTTCATCTGCGGGCGCCAACGGGTTTATTCCGAATGGTAGTTTTAGACTTTAATTGAAGCTATAAATCATCTCATAATTTATTTATTTGTATTGCCTAAGTTGTAGATTATAAAATTAGAGTTTGAAATCAGATTACATAATTAATATCTGGCGGTTAATATGTTAAACAAAAACAGAAGAAATATGACTTTTCGGAAAGTTTTGATCATGATATAGAGCGTCTTATTCTGAAATTGAAAAAATACAATAAAATTTAAACAATCAAACTTTGCCGGTTGAATCGAATTACTTATTTGAACAAATTCTTTCTACTCGTGAAATGAATGTCATTTTGAAAGGCAAGTCTTCTAGATTTTTTTTTTTTTTTTTTTTTTTTATTAATGCGGGTGTCTCCGGTGCTCTGTCCTTGGATTCACGTTGTTCCTAATTTTCATCAACGACCTTCCCGATGGTCATCAGGTCTCAACTCGATATACATGCTGATGACACATTTATTTACTCCTGTCTTAATTGTAAGTCTGATCTGTTTAATAAGGTCAAATTGGCAGCTGATCTAAAAAAAAAAAATGACCAACAATCTGTTGTTAACTGGAGTAAGAAATGACTTGTTAATTTGAACACCTCCAAAATGAAATAGCTCTCTTTTAATCACCTTACAGTACATATTTTGCCTTCCGTAAGAAGAACTGATGCTAACGACCTTCTTAATTTCTGTCCTTTTATTTTTTTTCGCCATAATAATATTTTTTCGTTTTCTCATATTTTTTCACAATCCCTTGCGTTTTAGTGGCCTTTCTTGGTGTGAAATTATTTAGAAATATATGCATGTAAAATTTCGAGTAGAATATATCTGTAAAAATGCAATATGAATAAAGACAAAA
>CAHIKZ030002445.1:955000-1030000 GCA_903632075.3 Acanthosepion pharaonis | reverse complement strand
TCCTTGCCTTCAGTTCATCTTTGGTGTTACAAGGAGTTTTGTTGGTCTCTCGCTCAACTGTGCCCCACACATAATAATCAAGAATCTTGTAGTCTGAGGAGTTAGGTGGCCAGATGTAAAGGGTGGTGTGGCTGCATGACTGTGTTCTCCTGCTTGTGTGGCATGGTGCAGAGTCTATATGCCAGACATAAGTCTTCCAGCAGCCACCTTCTTGACCTATTCAAGGCTCGTGACGTAGGCTCCCGTGTTGAGTCTGATTCCCTGTGGAAATATGTATGGAAGTATAACGTCGCCAACATTAGTGACTACTACAAACACCATGATGTTGACTGGATATATCATACAACTCTTTCTGAATGCTCTGTACTTTCCTCAGGTTAACACCCAAACACTCAGAAATGTTCGTATTGGAGCTGTCGGTGTGAATGCCAAGCAGTACAGCAAGCTGTTTCCAAATTTCTGGCAGAGTGAATTGCATCATGGTACTCTTTCTCTCAGAGATGGTGCCCTATGTGCAGTCGACAAAACTAAAAACAAACAACGCGCATGCACGAAATTAAAATATAAAATGGTGACAATTTACCCATCGCACCCTGTACGTATACAAGAGATAAAAAGATTTTGCTTATCTGGTTTGGTAGTAACTATCGACTCGCTGTCCCCGAACATCTGCTTCGTTTGGCCGTCGAGAAAATTTGATTTCTTTTTTAATTGGCGGGAAAACGTCCGTCTCGGTGCATGATGGGAGTTTTCATATTTATTTAACTATTTTTTTTTTATAATCTTACTTTTTCTTTCTTTCTTGTTTCATTTCATTCTTATTTATATTTTAAAGTAATTTTATTACTTTTAATTTTTCTTTTATTATTAATTATTGATTATTTTGGTTTCATACTCTTACACGGTCTAGTACTAAGTGTTAGAGGTTATTTAACGACTTATTTGTTGTTCGACAGATAAACAGCGCACATTCGTTTGTCCACCACCGTAAGATGCTACGAAAAGAAAATATAAACTTGAGAATTTGAATCCTCTTCTAAAATAGCCTTGCCCAATCGAGGCTTTAATGTCGATCTTATTCATGGCGTGTGACTTGTTCAGTAATAATCTCAAATATAAATTCTATACAATCGTTTTCTCAGATCAATGTTTAAAACTGGCTTCAAGCGAATGAATTCTTTAGGCCTTACATAAGACTATAGAATAAAAAACGATTTACCAAATAATAAAAATTCCAATCACTTGAAGACTTCCAACAGCAGCAACAACGAAAATGTGCAGCACATATAACTAGAAAGGGAAATATTGCTATAATCAAGATGTTGACTTTCCACACTACATAAAGAAAATGTTTGAAAGGAAAACTCCCATCAGTACTAGAAAGGGTGATAACCGCTGCGGGACATGAGAAGAGTGTTTTCTCGAAAAACTGTTTTAAGTAATTTAATTCAGAACTATTGTTTATAGGAATGCTAGTTCCTCACCATCCACTCTCTTGCATATAAATAATATATCTTACTTAAACCCCTTCCACTCACCTCTCCTAAAATTCTCTCTGTAAAGGTTTAATCTCCCTCCTTCTCTCGTCTGTTACCCCTCTCTTTAGCTCTAACATTCGTCCCACAGTCTCATACTTACACTCTCTCTAAATTCTGTTTTTATTTCCGGAGTTGGTTTTTTTCTGTTTTCTTTTTGAATTTGTAGGTCTGATGAATTGGATCGTATTTACGATTCCAATGGAATAAATTATGACCATGGAATATTAGTGTTTAAGCCTTTTTATTATATCCTTACTCTGTCCTGACATTGAGTTCTACCTGGATTCTTCCTCTTGAATTTTTATTCTAAAATATACATGTGTGTGTATGCACGTATGTATATATATTTTGCATATGTATGTGTATATTTACCACTAATATTATCTATCTATCTATCTATCTATCTATATATATATATATATATATATATATATATATATATATTATGAAATGGACAAAGTCCGACAATTATTTTAGGACATTTTTATGTTGATACATTCTTTTTTATAGATATACATATTCAAGTAAATGCTCTGTTTATAATGAACAGTATTAACGACATTTACCGTCCTGAATGTCCGAGAAATTTTCATAAAAAATAAGCGTCCTCCGACAGGAATCTAACCTGTATCCTATACGGAACCGTCATATCTGCTCGATGCGTATCCAAATGTAAATAAATGACGTCACACATGAAATGGGCAAAGTCCGACAATTATTTTAAGACATTTTTATGTTATACATTCTTTCATATATATATATATATATATATATATATATATTCACCGAATCCCATTTTGTAGTCGTCCATAACTTTTTCGTCTGAGTAGATTTATATTTTGTTAAATAAGTATTTCGGCTGATATTTATATCTTTTTTTTTATCCTGTTTCCCTCTGGCGTCAGTTTAAATTAACGCTTTCTTTTTCTTTCCTCCATATCTATAATAACATATAAACTTTAATAATAAAATATTATTTCAGAAAGTCAAAATTTCTTTGATATCTATTGGAATATTTAACTAGTATATTTCTGATGTCAAAAAAAAACAAAAAAAACGGAAAAATATACGGAATTTTAACCATATCTTCCTGGCGTCAAATTTAATTGACGCCTTCTTTTTATTCCATACGAGTAACGGATAGCGGTTCTGATTGTGGAATCGGGGAGCCGAGTTCGAATTCCAGTCGAATCCATTACATTCACTTACGTGCTAATACCCTTGGGAAAGGTATGAATCTTCTTCTTCCCAGCTATGGGTAAATAGCACGACGGACCAGGTTCTATAGCATTGGAAGACAATTGGTCTACCGCAGAAAGAAATGCAACCTACTGCAGGAAAAAATCTGCTTCGTCAGTCATGTATCGAAAGATACATGATTGCCTAAGCGTGTGTTACATATGGCACATGACTAACTGACTGGAATTATAATTATAAAATATAATTTTGGAAAGCGGAAGTTTCACTGATATATGTTAGAAAATTTCCAAATTTTCCTCGGAAATTAAGAAAGTATGAAATTGTTGTAGAGTAGTTTTCACAGTGGAGGCTTGTATTTCAATAAGTCGTCCTAAATTAGGTTCGACGTACAAAACGTTAGGAACTTGAAATAAGAGTTAATGACGCAGCAAATCTAGTTGTGATGGATGATACTACAATGTCCGACATACTCACTCAACACCACTGAGCCCAACTGGCTACTGCTACTACTACTTATTATCTGTGGGAGAGTCTATTACAATAGAATAGGTATTATGGTATAACAGAAATTTAAGCAAAATGGTCAAAATATATGGAAAAAAAAGACTTTTTTTTCATATATGTTGACCATTTTGCTTAAATTTCATATTTTCTTAATTTCCAAGGAAAACTTGGAAATTTTATAGTTTACAGATATGGAAAAAAAGGAAGTCGTCAGTTTAAATTAACGCCAGAAAGATATGGTTAAAATTTAATATTTTTTACGCCAATAGGATATGAAAAGTTACAAATTAGAAATATTAAAAATATCAACTGCACCAGAAATTTTTACATAATTGTTTTCACCTTTTCTCCTTGCAAAAAGTTGTATTAATTTTTTACCTAAGAATTGCTGGAACACGTATAACAGCAGCAATTTAAAAAAAAAATTTTATTAAACATTATTTCTTCTTATTATAAACGTTATTTTTATTAGATGCACGTGTTTGAGTTGCAATAAAAAATACTGTTGTTTACGTTTCTGGATACGAAAAGCTAGCAGATGCAGATTCGTAGAAGTCCCAACGAGAAACGTGCATTCCTTAAATAGGTAATTTCAACCTTTGTGGCCGAAGGGGTAGAAGCACACTTTGACTCAAAAAGCGTTTTACCACTTTTAAAAATGGTTGAAAGTTCAATTCTTGTCGACGTCGAATTTTTATTTAGCAGGGAATCACAGTTTAGGCAGGTTGTTATTTATTTCATTGTTTAATAAAATTTTAAAAAAAACGGGATAACAACTCAAACCCACTAAAAATGACGTTTATAATTATATGAAATAATGTCGCTTAAAAAATAATTTCAAAATAAGTGTGATTATTTCAAACGTTTTAAAAATGGACACTGCTTATTTGAAATAAAAGTCTGTGTTATGTCTATCGGTCGATGCATTCGAGAAATCGTTGTAAAAGAGATATGTCCTCTAGCAGGGATCGAACACGATCCTCCCTTTAATGCGGTGTATTGTACCGCTCGGTCACGAAGGACTTCACAGTATGCAAGGCTCTTTTTACCCTATTTAAAGAAAGTACATCCCCTTTATTCGGATATTTTTCTCTAGAGTCCGTATCTGCTCAGTTACTTATCGGAAACGCGAACAAAGCAATTTATAAACAATCCATGGATTTATGTTTAATCCAACAGTTTTTTACTATTTCAAACAATGATAGTGGACACTTCTTATGGACCGTCTATTTCAAACCAAAATGTCTACTATAAATACATGAACTTTTTATATATATATATATATATATATATATATATATATATATATATATATATATATATATATATATATATATATATATTCTGTGTATTTAAACAGCAGATGTTCTTTAAATCAAATATTATTAAAGACAACAACCATTTTTTTATTTCAAATTCCGTCAGAAATTGTTTGATAATTTCTGACAGAATTTCCTCATTTTTGAGAAGGATCATTCGTAATTTAGAAAAGACAATCAGTAAAATTAATCCACACGGAATGTCTGTTGTCTTTAATAATAATACATACATAATAATATATATATATATATATATATATATATATATATTATTATTATTATTATTATTATTATATTATATATATATATATATATATATATATATATATATATATATATATATATATATATACACACACAAATAAGGGAAAGAACAGATGGAGTAAAAATCCACAGTTCGTAGCTTTTACTTTTTAAAAAATGTGCTCAATACAAAGTAGAGCAAAATATTATTATATTTTTATTGTAAGAGATTATAATAAAAATTTTTACATCGCCACTTTTATGTTTTTATTATAATCTCTTATAATAAAAATATAATTTCATATGTGTGTGTATCAGTTTTAAAAATACTTCAATCTTCAGTTTTTGAAATCAAAAAAACTTAAATATCTAATTTATCTAACTTAAGTATCTAATTTTTCATATTATATTTTTAATTTGATATATGTTCGAAAACAATAATATAATTTCAATATTTTACATAAAAACCTTGAAGTAAGTATTTATATTAATGAACATTAAGTATTTATATTAATAAATATTAATACGGTAATTTTTAAGACTGAATTGGTTTACATTTATAGTGGTGGACAGGACTTTATATACATATACAATGCTAGCCAAAATCTTAAGGGCAATGAAAACAAAGAAAAAAATATAAATTTTGCGTTGAGATCTTCGAAAAATGAAAATAAAAATTGAAAAAACTAAAAACTTTTTTAGCATTTAATAGGGAAAATTAGAAAGATCTCTATAGTACCTAGACTTTATGAACTTAAACGCAGTAGTAGATTAGCAAACGAGGTCTCATCAATTTACAGCTGAGTTGGTTTGATGTAATCGTAAGTTCTATGCTTACAGTTTCTTTTTTCACCCTTCTTTTCCTGTTCCATGTTTTCCAACCAACTTTGATTTTCAAGGATTTAAAAGGAATGTCTATCGCTATCTAATATCTTCCTGTTAGTTCTCTCTCCTTAATAATATTTCTACTTTCTAATTCTTTCACATAAACTGAATTTACTTACTAAACACATTGTGAGTTAATGGCTTTAATGCCTTGCATGGGGTGAAATTCATATATATATATATATATATATATATATATATATATATTTGTGTGTGTGTGTGTTTGTATGTGTGTGTGAATATATATCAAGACAATGTTGGGTAAGTAAATGACAAAATAGAAAAAGTCTATCGTTTCGTCCTCTAAAAGAACTTCAATTTAGGATATTCAAAAGCAAGTGCGATAATAACAAAAACCAAAATGCGTTAAGAATCTGAATGAAATCGTCGCCAGCGTGTATAATTATAACTAACACTTGCGTTCAGATTTCCCCCTACATATATATCATTCCTTCAATAAGGACATTACTTTAATCTGATGAAGTCCTTTTTAGGGGATGAAACGCGTTACATAGTTTTTCTTTCATTTTGCCATTCACTTTATCAACAGATATGGCTCTATAAATAGATGCGTGAAATGTATAAACATTCACACGATATATATATATATATATATATATATATATATATATATATATATATATATATATATATATATATACATTTTAGTGGATACTCGTATTTGAGTAGACGCTCCCTTTATTTATTAAACAGTGGAGAGAGCATTATTTCTTTTACTAAGATTTCTCGAAAATTAAGTTCAGGCCAGTCGGCGTAAATAAATAAATATCTTTAATAAATAAATAGAACGTTTACTCAAATACGAAATAATGTTTAACTGATAAATAAAAATCCATTATTTCTTTAGAAATTACTTTGTTTACCTCTGAATACGAAAATGACCAGATATGAAAATTTCGAGATAGTTTACAACGAGAGGAATTTCAACCTAAGTTTATCGCCTAAGTTCTCGGTAGCTCTGTCGGATTGAGCACATCGGATCAAACGACTGTTCCTTATGCACAGTGGTACGCAGGTTCGAATCCTGCCGAAGAAAGAATATTTTCTTTAATAAGATCTCTTGAATATTAAGGCCGGTAAATAATCATATTGTTTAATAAAAAAAATATGAGCGTCAACTCTATTACGAGTACCTGCTAAAAGTAACGGCTAAAGGAGAAAATCTATCGGATTAACAAATAAAAATTCATTCCTTCTTTACAATATATATATATATATATATATATATATATATATATATATATATATATATATAATATAAAAGTGAACATTGAAGTCAACATTTAGAGGCGACAGTCTGTGTTAATGCTAGCCGCAATCGTCAGGCTACATCAGGTGCCAAAATGCCAAATCGGTCGAGTTTCCATCCCGGCTTGAAGCAATCGGACGTCTAGCCACACTGAATAGCTGTGATACTGCGTAACTGTCTCTCTGTGGATGACTATATATATATATATATATATATATATATATATATATATATATATATATATATATATAATCAATTTAAACGTTATTTTTATGGATACTAGTATTTTTTAAGCAGACGCTCCATTTTATTTACTAAACAGTAAAATTATTTATTATTTTCGACTACCGACCTGAATACGAGTAACCACTAAAAATAACGTTTAAATGATAAAATGTGTCGGATTAATATATATATATATATATATATATATATATATATATATATATATATATATATATAAACACATCTATATACACATACTCACACACAAACACACACATATATAAAAGGGAAACTTTAGCAAGATAAATGTAGATATATTATCATGTAACTTCTATTTATACACAGATGTAAAGTGCAGGAAAAATATCGTTAAATTTTCAAATGTAAAATTTCAGAACGCTCTCAAATATTCTTAAAGATAGCTCAAAAGATGAAATATGGATGCCACTAAATGATGTAATTTTTTTTACACATCTCTATATTTGTGTGTGTACCGGTTCAGTTATAACGATAGAATATTTATACATGCATACGCATATATTTGTATAGATAGATAGATAGATCTGGTTGTGTGTGTTTGTGTGGTGTGTGTGTGTGTGTGGAGCAAGAATTCAGTGGATTACGAGAAATCACTTTTAGTAATAAACTTGGGTTGACATTTTGTTGATAGGCAGAACAAAGAACAACATTTCACTATCGCCGATCCTTAGAAAAACAGTAATGATGAATGAAAATAGCAAATAATGACCATATGTGTATCTGAAAGTATGTATGATTGATCCAGGGTGTTCATTTACAAATAAGAATGCAGCTGTAAATGTGTGTTACTGTTGTACGTTTCTTGCTGAGTTAAAACACACATGAATGCTCATGTATGGCGTCTCTATGAACATATATATTATATATGTAGGTATATATCCGCACAAGTTCAATATCTTGTGTGTGTGCGCGCGTGCGTGCGAGCGCATGCGCGCGTGTGTGTGTGTGTGAAGACGTTGTTGTTTTGGTAGTTCACCAATAAATGGTGGAATGATTTCAAGCCCAGAAATATTAAGAATGTTTGGAAAATGGTGGAACAATAAAAGTAAAAGTAAAGGGCTGTGAAGTATAAGAAAATAAATGGGAAAAGAAAAAAAGGGATAACGAAAAATCATAAAAGAAAGAAAAATTTAGGGGAAAAAAAAGAAAGAAAGGAAGAAAGAAAGGAAGGAAGAAGTGAGCGTAAACGGAAAATACAAAAAAGAAATATAAAGAGATTGGGACAAAAATGAGAGAAATTTAAGAAACAGGTGAAGGCAATGGAAAATTGATATCGTAAATGCAGAAAGAAATAGAATGTGAGAAAAGACAGAGATAAATCTAAGAAAGAAATGAGAGCAACGGAAAATAAAATAGAGGACAAAGAAAGAAAGAAAGAAAGAACAAAAGAAGTGTGAAAAAAAAAAAGAAAGCAAAAATAAAAATAAGTTTCAGTGAAATGATTGATCGTTTCAATCGTTCGCCTTTCTTTTTCTACCTCTAATTGTTAAGGTTTGCTCTGAAGAAATAACAACAAATGAAATAATTGACTGTGCTGAGAAAAAAGAATGAGAAGTTAAAACAGCCAGAAAAAGAGAGTCGACTGGGGCGAGAATAGAAAAAGGTACGAAATGAATGTGAAGAGTGTAGGGAGATAATGGCTGTCATTGGAAGGGAAGAAGGAGATAGGTGATTCTGTTGTTGCTATTGGTGTGTATGTGGTGGCAAGGTCATGCCAAGGCAAAATGTTAATCGACATCGGCTGTGGAGTGTTTAAATAATAATGAGAAAGAAAGAAAGAAAGAAAGAAAGAAAGAATAGTGGAAAAGAAAAGCACTAAACTATTTGTGAAAGAAAAAAGAAAACTGATATATGAAAGAAATAGAAAATGGTGTGTGAAAGAAAGAAAGAAAGAAAGAAAGAAAAAAAGAAAGAAAGAAAAAAAGAAAGAAAGAGAGATGAAGAAAAATGATATGGAGAGAAATGGAGAATGGAGTGTGAAAGAAAGAAAGAAAGAAAGAAAGAAAGAAAGAAAGAAAGAAACCTGAAAGAAAGAAAAAAAAGTGATATGGAGAGAAATAGAGAATGGTGTGTGGAAGAAAGAAGAGCGATGAAGAAATGAGGAAAATTATTTGTGAAAGAATGTAAAAATGGCATGTGAGAGAAATAGAGAATGTATGTGAAAGAAAGAAAGAATAAAAGAAATAAAACGATATGTAAAAGAAAAAAGGCATGTGAAAGAAAAAAGAAAATGGCGTGTGAAAAAAGGAAAAAAAAGAAAAAGAAAGAAAATGATGTTTGAAAAGAGAATATGGTATGTGATAAAAAAAATAATATAAGAAAGAAAGAAACAAAGAAAGAAAAAGAAACAAAGAAAAACATGTATGAAAGAAAGATAAGAATAAAAATTTCAATAAAAAGGAGGTGGACGATTAGAAGAAAAAGGAAGCTAGATTAAGATAAAGGAAAAAATGGCGAAAATTAGAAATAAATTGGAAGAGAAAAATCAAAGAGGTTAGGGAAAAGAATAGATTAATATTAGAAGAAAAGAATTAAAAAATAAGGATTGTAAATAAATGAGTTGAAGAATGATAGTAACGAAAAAAGTCAAAGAACACAAGAGACCTAGAACGTGGGTGGGCCAAAAAGCCGTTCGTCCGACTAGCGTTAAGGCGTGGACAGAAAAGAACTTACGGGCAAAAACATTAAGATCACTTGGTGGAGGTATGCGCCTCACTGTATGCATCGCTGGGTCACTATACATACATATACACGTAGACTTACATACATATATATATATATATTGATATAAAGATAGATATAGTATATATGTACGTATTCACATATGGGTGCACAATTTTCTGTTTGGAATTGTGTATGTGTGTTAGAGCATAACTCTATGAACAGTTATAAGTGTGTGTGAGAATGTGTGTGTGCGCGTGAAGAGAAAGATGGAAAATATGTGTGCGCGTGAGTGGGCGGGAATATCTCTGTGTGAGAGGTCAAAAGAGAGCAGGAAGAGGAAGGGATCGCATCTTAATATATGAGGTGTGTGTGTGTTAAAGATAGAAATTGTCTGTTCGCGTGTATTTGTAAGCACGTGTGCGAAGTGGTTATTCTCTCTCTCTCTCTCTCTATATATATATATATATATATATATATATATATATATATATATATCAGTGGTTTACATATGTGTGTGTTTCCGACTGGGTCTAAATGAATACACTATTACTCTAGTAAATAATATCTGCTATGCGAAGGAGCTGATGGAATTTCGGTGAAGATTCACATGGATTATTTTAGATTTTCTGGCGTTTGGGTAGAAATTGGTCGCTTTGGCTGCTCGTCATCTTTAATCAACACTCAATCGGCCTTGTAACTCACCTACAAAGACAAAGACCTGCTTTCGGACTAATGAAAAATATACACTCAAAGCATGGTAAAACATTTTTGGCGATGTGGGGCTCTCTCAGATACAAATTTGCCGAATTTCACGCGAAACTTTTGCTCGAATTTGTCAGACGTCTTAAAGATCACAGAACACTTCCAACACAATGTTCCAAAACCTTGAGTAGGTAGCGCAAAGACCATAGGCAGACTGACTCAGTCGCTTGGGGCCAATGAGCGTTAGGTGCGTTTTTCCATCGAATGAACCAACCATTCCACATCTAGTACAATAATATTTCCATATAATCTTGCATTCTCTCTCTATCTCTATATATATATATGTGTGTGTGTGTGTGTGTGTGTGTATACACATATATATGTGTGTGTGTATATATATATATATATATATATATATATATATATATATATAGAATGCAAGATTATATGGAAATATTGTATGTATATATATATATATATATATATATATATATATATATATTAAAGAATATTTGGCAGTTGTCCTCTTGCAGCGATTGGGCAGCGATCAGATAAACACAAACACACACACCTACAGACACACACATATGTGCGTGTGTGTGTTTGTGTGTGTGAGAGAGATTGTTTGTGTGTGTTTTGTGTGTGTGTGATCGCTGCACAATCGCTTCACGAGGACAACTCCCAAACAGGCCGGAACGGATGAGGTTCCTCCCCCACTACACCACCGATCTAGCGCAACAGTATTCGAACTCCCAGCATCAGACAGCTTTGATCCAATGGCCAGTCACGTTAATCGGAAGCTGTACCGCATACGTTTCGAGTAGCAGGATAGCAAGATACAAGCAGGGTCGCTATTGCCAAAATTATATCACAGCATGACCTCTGACATTGCTTGCAGTACCAAATGCTTCCATCCTTTCGGTCAAATCACGCTGAAAGTACTTGTTCCCGTTCAAGAACCGAAGTTTAGCGGCGTCAGGCTTGCTCATTACTTAGACGCAATAAACCAAATTCCGCAGGGCAACTCTATACGTAATGGTTCCAAAGTTGGTATCTGTCCATGGAAATGAACTATTGGCGGCATATCTGGATATGCCGCCAATAGTTCACGGTACAGCATCGTTAGGTGAAGAGCATCCTTGACTACGTTCACGGTCAGGACGGAAGGTCCTATCAGCCGAATCATCAGCAACGTCCCTGCGAGCCTCCAAATCAAAGGACATTAGCATTGGTCTGTGTTGGGGCGCACCCACCTTCTAACTAGTAATGGACTGGTCCCTCTTATATAAGTCAGCTCTGGAGAGAGAGTGACAGAGCGTCAGAGAGAGAGTCAGCGTTAGCAGTTCGGATAAGCTTACCCGGTACATACCGTTGGACTATAGACTTTGGATATTGTTTCGTACTAACCAACCTTCGTTCTACTAATCACTCTATTGTTAATTGCGTTTATGAATATACCAGTATTTTCCTCTACAACTGTGTTTGTCTTGATTCATACACCGACACGCGGGAAACTCACAACATCTCAACAGTCTGATCTGAAGAGGGATGGGCTTTGCTAGGTCTATTTTGTCCAAGTCATGCTACGTAGCAATGAATACCTACAGAGACATGTAGATGGCGCTGATTAGGTGCTGCGCAGCGATCCTACGGACACACTTGGTTATAGGACTGAATGATGATGATGATGATGATGATGATGATTTAAAGTAACCATGCCTATTTATGATGATTTTATAATCCAAAAATTGCATTCTCAATAGTTTGTTAAGTGAAACGAAGTTAGTTTCAGCACATTAGCGCCATCAGTTTTCTTTCTTTTATCTTATTTTTTTTTCCGAGCGCTCTCCTTTTCGGTATTCGAAAATACTAACTCTAACACACAACTACAGTAGGACATCTTTATTCACGGTAGGGATGGTAAATAACTCAGATAAAGGCGAACCATATATACTAAGTATTACCAACGGTTTTCACTGGAAATCTGACACCCTGTTTTAAAGATGGGATAAATATATTTGAATTACGGGGAATAAAGGAATATAATTCTGTTAAAATCCTTAAAATTTAGATAATTTTAACACATTCAAAATTATTGATATAAAATATTGAATTTTAATGAAGTGCTTTTTCGAGACTTAGCATGATCAAAACAAATGCAAGGATTTGAACCAAAAAAATGATCCTAGAATCACGGAAAAAACAGTGAAAGATTTCTATCCTTTAATAGCCAGTGGTGATTAGTTTAATTTGTAACGTATATAAATATATAGGTAGAAAAAGCATGCGCTGCTTGGGCCCTCAATCAGGGTTGTCCCCCATTCCTGGTCGGGGGGGTTCGGGGGGTAGTACGCACCGGCCCTATTAAGGAGAGAAACAAGTAGACACGGAGAAGGGTGAGAAAGAAAGACGTAAGTATATATTTTCAAGTATGTGTACGCATATATATAGTATGTAGCTGAAAACTAAATGGTGGAGCTGACGGGGAAGAACTGTGTGTGTGTGTGTGTGTGAAAATAGATTTTTCAACATCTTTTTAATGTTTTCTCTTTTATTAAACAAACTTTTTACTCTCATTCTTTTCTTGCCAGCCTTGTGTTATCCAAAGTGTGAGAACAATGGGACATGCATCTCGCCGGAAAAGTGCGCATGTCCGGAAGGCTACTATGGCAAGCACTGTGAGAAAGGTAGGTCTATTAACCGATATATAATCACTACGACCCTAGTGCAAACCTTCACCCTACATCAAGCACCTGCCATAGCTGGGATGAAACAACCTACCTCGAACATTTTTAATATTGTTTTGTTTTTTGTTTTCTTTACTTCCTTTACGTGATAAATAATATGGTTGATAGATAGATAGATAGATAGATAGATAGATAGATAGATAGATAGATAGATGTTCAAGAAGCTTTTAGTTTGACACATTATCACTAAAGTGGGTCTTCAAATCAGGAATGAAGTCACTGTGAAATGAATGCGCTTCACGACAAGCATCCCCAAACATTCACACACACACACACACACACACACACACACACACACACACACACACACACACACATATATATATATATATATATATATATATATTTATAAATATATATTTTTATGTTTAACGTTGTTATTTTATATATATTTATATATAAACAGTATTAAATAACATTTACCGGCCTGAATGTCCGAGAAATTTTCATAGAAATTTTCGTTCTTTGACGTTAAACATAAAAATATGTCTTTAATAAATAAATTGTCGGACCTTGTCCATTTCTTAATATATATATATATATATATATATATATATATATATATATATATATATATATATATATGTAAGCAAATATATGGATATAGAAACAGAAAAAAAATATACTGAAAAAACAAACAAAAATCCTAATATGCGATTATGCTGTTTTAATGTTTAATGTCAACGTCGGACGTTTCGGTCTAATAGACCATCTTCAGGACATATTTATAAAACATTATTAACATAGACCATATGCAATTCAACATGAAAAAGACGATGGACATAAAAGCAATACCAATCCAAACAGATAACTGAAATCTTTAGGAATACGTTTTTACAACATCGCCCACGTGACGACGACGTGATCATATTTAAACGGAACTCTGATCTTATAAAAGATTTCAGTTATCTGTTTGGATTGGTATTGCTTTTATGTCCATCGTCTTTTTCATGTTGAATTGAATATGGTCTATGTTAATTATGGTTATCCACTGCTTTCGAACTGTTGGTCTATTATTTTGAACGTCACTAGGTTTGGATTAACCCATATTTTTCATTAAAACAGTGGTGGTACACTTGGAGATTGTCTCCACAGCCCAGTATATTTTTCTGTTTAATATATATATATAAATATATATATATATATAAATTTTAAACCGGTAAATCGTTAAGAAATTTTATTCACAAAATATGCATCATATATGCATATTTATATATATATATATATTTAATATATATATATATATATATATATATATATATATATATATATATATATATATACATATATATATATATATATTTATACCGCAACTTTTGAATTTATCTTTTTATGGAGGATATATAATATATATATATATATAAATAGGATGATGGAAAAGTAACTCAAATTTTATGTCATGATTGGCCAGACAGAGTTCCTATAACCATCCACTGCTTTCTTTTGGGTTAATTAAAGGAACAAGTGTATTATACTCACTAAGGCCTTGGAAGAACTTCATGTTTTCAAGAATACAATGGTTTTCCATACCAGATTGTCTCCACAAATCGATTAACGATTGGGTTAATCGAGAAAAATCGTGTAAAATTGAATTTTGAAAACCTCATCTTAAATTCTTTCCACTTGGCCATTCATTTCTCGTTAAATGATAGTTAATAAATAAATATATATACTTTAAAACGGGGAGTTATTTTTCAATACCATATATATATATATATATATATATATATATATATATATATATATATATATATTTTATGAATGAGAGCAAGGTCCGAGTTTTAATAACTCCGTAACTTTTTCTTTGGGGTTAATTAAAGGAACAAGTGTATTATACCAAACTAAGGCCTTGGAAGAACTTCAAGGGCGAATGTCCGAATAAATTTTTCATAGAAAAGAACCTGAAAATCGGTTAACGAAAATTTGGATCGAGAAACTGGTGGCAAAATTGAATTTTACATAAAACCTCATCTTAAACGCTTTTACTTAAATTCATTTCTGTAAAATGATAAAATAAATAAATTAAACATTGAAAAAATATTATTTTTAATATATATATATATATATATATATATATATATATTGTCATCCACAGGCAGACTGTTTCGCTGTATCACAGCTCATCAATGTGGCTAGACATCCGATTGCCTCAAGCCAGGATCGAAACCCGTCTGATTTGGCATCAGTAGGGGGACTCTACCCTTGATCTATCAGCGCCCGCTTGAAAGGAAGGCGAATTTTTACTTCAAATAAACACGCCAATGCCCGATAGAGCTCAATTCATGGAAGAGCTTTATGCAGAATATTAATCAACACTGGAATTTATTTAAATCAATGAGTGTTTGCATTTGATAGATTAACATAGTCATTAGGCCTGACTTAAATATTTTTTGATATTCTTGCGAAAATCTTCAACACATTTTCATTTAATTAACAATTGGTGTTTAATTACTACATAATGGTATTTATGATTTAATTTCTTCAGAAATGTTTATTTTTAAATGCTTTTAATCACGCAACTGTCAGGTGAACAGTACATGATTGTCTTTGGTTTCTGATTCCTGTTTCTTCTGTGATAGAAACTTATGCTTTCAGATATCATACTTTAGTACTAGCCTTGTGCTTTGTTATATCTTATATATATTTATATATTTTTGTATTTAGTTTATGATATAAAACTTCCAGAATATTCGTTCAGGGCATCGCATTTTCTAGAATATTAGTGTAAACAGTTCGAATTTCCACTCGAATCCATTACATTCACTTACGTGCTAATATCCCTGGGAAAGATATGAATCCTCTTCTTCTCCCCCGCCAGCTATGGCTAAATAGCTGGACAGACCGGGTTCTATAGCTTTGGATGGCATCTGGTCTACCGCAGAAAAAATGGCAACATACTACTGGAAAAAAATCTGCCTCGTCAGTCATGTATCGAAAGATGCATAATCGCCAAAGCGTGTATCATTGCATGGCACATAACTGCCTGAGAATTAACAGGCATACGCAGGGCTATGCGTTTCTCTCCTGTTCGTAAGGCGTCTGTGTAAACCGAAACTCGCTTCACAGATTTCCTTCTTTTCTCACACATCTGTGTAAACCCAATATTTGCGTGGATCTGTAATGCTTCTTTCTGGTGACACTAAACATTTTATATATACATATATATATATATATATATATATATATATATATATATATATATATATATATATAAAGGACATGTCAGCCTTTACTAAAAGCCGAACCAAACCTTAGGAATTACATTTCAGCTCTGTATTTGATGCAAGAACTCTACTCTGGTGTCATTGTCCTCTACTTTGACAGTTCTAGCTTATGTCAATGAGACTGTCGTAATCTTAGTGTTTTTAATGTATTATATACAGAATATAAACAATGTGTAAGTTCAATACTCAAACTATAAATATACAACTTTTCATCGATTATATCTTTTAAAATGAAAGTGTTTATGTTCATTTAGACGTTAATCTCACTGTTTGTAAATAAAAGGGATTATCTACTCAAACACGATTATCCAATATTTTATAGTAATAAAAAATAATATCGCATTATAAATTTTCATTAACTGCTTCAATCTCTTTGTTTACGATTCGAGTACAAAAATAAATATGAGCAGATATAGTCAATGAAAAGTTCCAACGTGAGATGAGCGATGTGCATTTTTAATCATTTCACAAGTAAGACAATAAAGCCACTAAGACGCAATGGATTTACTGAGTGTGAAAGGATATGAGAAAAAGAAAAACATTATTAAGGAAAGAAAACAATAAATGTGCAGGAATTAAGATGACAAAGATAACAATTGACATTGCATTTCTATTGAAGAGGAAACTCTTAACATAGAACTTACGGCCATATCTAGTCCTTTCAATTGTAAAGTAGTGAAACCTTGCTGCCAATCTAGTACTGTGCTTAAATTTGTAAATTCGATGTATCAAAGAGGAAAGCTCATAAGAACAATTACCATGAAAATATTTATAGAAAGTGAATTCCCAGAAAAAAATGAACGCAGGTTCGATACCTACTTAGAGCTTAATTTTCTGTAATGCAACCATAAATGATATAGGCCGGTTGCCTTTAATTTCACTACTTGTAAATAAACACGGATGTCTACTCAAACACTAAAATAACGTTTATAGTAAAAGGAAAGATTGGATAAAAAAGTATTTATTATTCAATGACATGAGAACAATACTTATATATATTTCTCGTCACTGAACCAAATAAAAAACATATCGAAAACTATTATTACATTATATATGAAAGAATTATGGAAAAAAATGCAAACACCAGTTGCCCGTGAACGGAAAATACTTTTCATAATATTTGCTTCAGTTAAAATGGCACATGGTTTGCATGGTTGAATATAATGTTTTCCACTAGATTATATACTTTTTTATAGTAAGGTTCACCCTGTACAAGGGGCGGAGGAGCCACTCGAGGTAGAGGGTTACGTTAAGAGATAGTTTATATTGATAGGAGGGGAAGATAACGATTAACAGGTTAAGATTGTAGTGTTCGGGTTCCACACAGCGATGGTTCGTGGGAAGAAGCTGTTTTAGTGGCGACAGTACTCCATTTTGGACTTGATCTAGCTTTTATAAAGGTAGAAGATAACCTGAGGAACCAGGTACTTATTGGAACGTCACAGGGAGCCGATTTATTTTACCTGTATACTTATATACATATATACTTATATAGTGTTGCAGAAAATCGTTTGGAATGTTGGGCAGTTTTCTTTCACATCGGTAAATGTTATTGCACTATTTCCGCTTTCGGCAGATTGTTAACTCACGTGACTTTTTACACTATTTACATTTTTCAGACTATTTTCTTCGTCTTTATTGGGGAAAACAATCTGAATTTAATTATTATGGAATTTAAGTTCAAATGAATTTTTTGTAAAGAAATAATCTTCGTCAGTTTTTTTTTAAGTGTTTGGAACACTTTTTCAACAATTTACCTCTCCGTTTAAAGATTTCTTCTTCTCTATCACGTTTACGTCTGTCTTGTTTCTTCTGGTTGTATATCTATTCGGCTCTTTTTATCTAAAACCCGGAAGTAAAGTACGCGCATGCCCGACTACCAAGATGACCAAATGATTCGTCATTGTTCTGACATAAGTTTTCAATCAATGGCAGCATGCTTGGTGAGGGTGGACGTTCATTTTATTTTTATCTTTTATTTTTATCTTTTATTTTTATTTATGTTATCAAAATAGTTCGCCTATGATCAACACCGAGGACAAGCGTCTAACTCGGACAGATTACGTTGTTTTTTTTTTATCTTTAATATCAAAGTGCCTGTTTCTTTTCTTCATCTGAAGTCAACGACATTTGCTCCGTCACTGAAACTATTCATAATATTCGAACTGAAGAAAAAAATGAAAGAAAGGCATGCATTTGTAATATTGGTATTTACTAACGCTATTTGACTAATATAATTTGATTTTCAGGAAATGAAGCGTTACTGGCATCCAGAGACTTGTTCAGACCAATATCAAAAATTTTGTTTCTTTTGTGGTCACAATGCATTGATTGTTATGTTCTCATACGAATTTCGAGCGTTAATAATCTATTTACGCAAATGAAAATAATCACTATACTTGTAAATTCGTTACTGATCCTCATAGACAATCATAAACTATTCCTATTTTGTACATAAATTTAAACAAAAATTATAATCCGTAAAGTTTTTAAACTGACTTAAAAATGAATATATATTTACGATTTAATACATTTAAAACATAGCTGTTGGTACTGTTAATTCTTCTTTTTTTATTTGATTTAGTTTGTATTACAAAAGCCTACAGGAAAAAATATATGGTTTTCCCCATGAGATATTTTAATGGTATAGCATTTTGAAGTGATGAATCCCATAATCTCATCGATTTTTGTCCATCACATCTCGATTTTTCTCTCTCAAAATCAGACAAAAAGAGATAATATTTTGGCCCCTGAAAGTTACAGAACCTTAACTTGATTACAATTCCGCAAAACACATGCCAAGATAAAAATAACACCATTTTATTGAATGAAAGAAATCGTGGTACAATCGAAGAAAATTGAACTAAATCCCATTCCAGTTTTTATACTATTGATTATCTACAATGAAAAAAAATGTCTTCACATGCACAAAAAATAAGAAGCCATCAACATCCCTGGTAACAGTCCTCCATTGTTTTGAAATCCTGATGAAATGCTTTCCCCTTATACGACGCTGAAATATCCAAGTTTTTTTGGAAACTCTTCAAGTCAATGTCTTCAATATCTGGGTAGCCATCCACCCTGAATACGGATGTAGCCAATGCTACAAATAAATAAAAAATTGAATGAGTGTTAACTAAACAGAAATAGCCATAATCAATCATGAAGCTTTGATAGAAGCGAAAGCATCAAGCAGCCAAACATTGAAGAGAATCGATAAATTGAAGTACCTACGTTCATAGACACAAAGTTCTGAAGAAGATATGGCTGAAAAAAACCCCCCCAAAAAACTCTTACCTGAACTGAATGTTCCAAATTGAAAAGAGTATGGGTCTCCCAACGACCCAGAAGATAAACAATGCGATTGTTTGTTGCAACAGTAGAATCAATCTGGCTCTATGTACCAGAAGCGTAGATTGTAACCAAACCTCTGAAGAAACTGGTACATGCGTTCCTGTCTGGATTTCTAGAGTAATAAGTTATCATTATTTACACTATTATGTAAGCTGAAACGTTGTGATAAGATCAACAAAGGCGAGAACAACAGTCCAATGCAAATAGTCTGAAAGAACCATTGCATATGCTAGACTATGAGGACCTTAGTTGGCCTAGCATAGAAATAAATACAATATAGGAACCGCTAATAAAGAAAGACAGACAACCGCAGCAGCAGTTAAACATGACAGGCAGCAGGCAGGTTAGGTTTAAGGCTCCAAGTTCACTACGGGACAATAGCCTAGTTTATTAAAGTGTTAGTTCGTGAAATTGGCGACTTAGTAATTCTGTGTTCAATCCCTGTTTGGGCAGTGTGTATTTGGACTCATTGGAAACAGAGCGAGCAATAGCAGAGTAGAACTAAAAATAAGAACTAGGTGAGATATCCCAAGACATGAACAGTCTACCCTCGTAAATTAAATTAACTATTCAATTTAGAATTCTCTGTAGGTTACCTGGATCGATATACACCTGATGAAGGGCACAACGGCAGAAACGCTGTGATAAGATGAGGACAATAATCTGAATGTAAATAGCGTAAATAATCATTGGTGATCAATAACTCAGCAGTATTAAAAATAAGAACTTGACGAGGTATCCCTAGACATGGACAGTGGAACGAGAAAAATCTACCCCTGAAGATTAGAGGGTTCACTTCAGAATTCCTTCTAGTTTACTCCGATATATACCCAATGAGGACGAAGAGGGAACAACGTTGTGATGATAACAAAAATGAGGACAGTAGTTCGAATGTAAATGGGTAGATGTGTGTTGCACAAGAATGTTCAGGATTGGAGAAGTCACACATCAAATGCTGAACAACATGTTGAGGTAATCAAAGATAACAGCAAAGAAGGACGCGTCTAACAGGACACTGTATCAGGCATGATGACGAAGTTGCTAATAAATTAGTATTCTGGTAGCCAAGTGAGGGAAGAACAAAGATAGGACAAATAAAACTCACGTTTATAGATACACTGATTGAGGGACAAAGATGAAAGACCATCATGACAGACCGTGTTTAATGGCAGAAACTCATGCATGCGATGGAGCGGCTTAACGGGCGACAGATTATCTCCAAACTATCGGTATTTCCAAAGTCATTCCTTTCCTATTTGTTAACGGTGCTTCACAAAATATATGAGGAGTCAATTCTCATCTTGGTTTCCTAACTTCTACAAAGTGAGAAAAATATAACTACAGTGTAACCCGGATATAAGAGAAACCCGGATATAAGAGACCCGGATATAAGAGAAACCCGGATATAAGAGAGATTTTCTCTGGTCCCAAATTAGAGCCTGTGTTAATGTATATAAAATAGACCAAACCCGGATATAAGAGAAACCCGGATATAAGAGACCCGGATATAAGAGAAACCAGGATATAAGAGAAACCCGGATATAAGAGAGATTTTCTCTGGTCCCAAATTAGAGCCTGTGTTAATGTATATAAAATAGACCAAACCCGGATATAAGAGAAACCCGGATATAAGAGACCCGGATATAAGAGAAACCAGGATATAAGAGAAACCCGGATATAAGAGAGATTTTCTCTGGTCCCAAATTAGAGCCTGTGTTAATGTATATAAAATAGACAAAACCCGGATATAAGAGAAACCCGGATATAAAAGACTTCTTCTCCGGTCCCGACAACTCTCTTATATCCGGGTTACATTGTATAAAGAATTTTTTTTTATTGCGAAGTATACGATTCAAAGATAAAACAAAAGCGATCGAAATCATTGAAAAATCTTCGCTCGGAAGCCATATTTGTTACTGGTCTATATTATTTTTATTTTAAAATCACAGAACAAAAAGTCAAACACAGACTTTTTTTTTTTAAATCGGTATAACTCCAATGCCACTAAAACGGTTACAGGGTGTGGGAGAATTAGGAACAAAAGCATTAATGATGAGCGGTAAGAGAAGAGAGTAATCAGGTGGACAGTAGATAGCGATTGGCATTGCATTTAAAATTTTGCAGATCAAAGTTGACTGGAAAGCAACGAGCCGAAAGGGAGTTCCACAAGCGAGAAGAGCGAGAGATGAAACTGTTAGAATAGAACTTACGGTTAGATCTAGCCAATTCAAATTGTGAATTAATGTGACCTTACCGTCAATCTAGTACTGCGCTTAAATTAAAGAAGTCTAGGTAGCATAGCGAAGAGCTCGCCCGAACAATTACATTGAAAGTTTTTATAGAAAGGTCATAGAGAGGCAACCTTACGAGGGTGGGAGGGTGACTGAAACTGAGCCACTAGATCAGGACCAATAATACTGCAGATTCTTCTTTGAATCTTATCAAGGAACTCAAGGTAAATAGCAGGGTTACCGGTCCAAGTGTAGCAGCAATATTCTAAGCATGGACGAATGGTAGATATATAGATATGTATGATAAATTCTAGAGAGGAAAATTGTCTCGCCTGACACAGTGAACCGACTTTCTTAGCATCTGACCTAGCAATGGATTCAAGACAGTCTTTCCACTTGATATCAATAGAGAATGTAAACCTGAGAAGGTGCAACGTGTCCCTTTCCTGGAGGTTAGCATCAGCCATGGTGATGGAAGACAGCAAGGTGTCTTTTAGATGATTAAGAGAGAGAGAAGTTTAGTTTTGGAGACGTTAAAATTAATTCAGACATTAGAAATATAAAACAAATCTCAAGATATCTTAGAGATTTTATGAGAACAGGCTTTTGTTACATAAAATATTTTGCAACTGGAAATCTGAATGCTTAATGAAAAAGCATTACTGAATGTATTAAAATTTTACCGGACATGAAGTCAGTTTAAAGGTTTTATCCAAAAGTTGTAAAACATAATTCTATCAAATATATATTTTTCACAATATAAGAGATTTTGATAGCATTTATGAACAAATATAAACATTTATGGCGCCATTTTGTTATCGCCCTCTGTAATTATTTCTTGTATGTCTGTAGACGTTCGAAACTTTGAAGTAAATGTTTAATCCCGTCTTTTTTCTATGAAACAAAATATGGATGATTCTCCTTGATTCTTAAAAATAATGAGAACATAATGATCAAACAAATCAGTGACCGTTTTCTTTCAAGAGACATCAATGAGGACATTGTTCTGAATAATTTTTCCATTGGTTAACTAACGCAAGAATGAAGAATTAACATTGGAATGTTGTCAAAAATAACAGCAATAAAAATCAATCACTCATTAATCTTGTTAAATGCTCTGCTTCTAAGCATAATGTGTTTTAATTTGTTTTTGTTTTTTTTAATTAACTGAATGTTTAGTTTGATTTTTCCTTATATAATTTTAACCTTCTCATAGCATGGGATCATTAAATTAATTCCAGTTTCCCTTCTCATAAAATAATATAAAAACAATGAAAGTTTGAATCTGTTTATGACAAAAAATTTACTTTATTATATTCCTTGCTATTCGGACCAACATGTTCTACTTGGTTGTTATGCACACAACGTTTCAGTCGTTGTACCATCCCAACTTCTTCAGAGTCTATCTTCGTAACTTTCTCGGAATTTTAGACCGACTCCATTATTTAATCTATAAGGTTTTTTGTACTAATGTCATCGCAATACATGACTCAAGAACCACTCAAGGTAGAGGGTTACTTAATGAACTTAAGAGAATGGGGTAAGAAATGAAGATTACGAAGATATGGCGGATAGATGATGACTGACCTAATTTTGAAGATTGTAGTGTTCGAGGAAGCATTTACGTGGGAGCGATTCTTTGAAAAAAGCTTACGAAATCCTTTCTTATCAAAAAAAATACGTCGAGAATGAGGGTGATTCAACCCTACGGACATAGAAAACTGGGTCTTGGTTGTAAGCTGGTGGCAATAAAGAATGGTGCTCTTCGGAACATTTGCAATTAAAGTAGCAATAGAGTATAGATCGGCTTGCGACGCTGCGTCTGTAGAGAGCGACCTAGTTAATTTTAATCTGTAGCCCAGATCTGGCAGCAATACTCCTTTTTTGATCTGATCTAACTCTTGTAATGATAAAGCATCTATAATCCTCATGACATATTTCATGCTTCGAGGATATTTCATATCATTTAGTACTAACTCGTTTTACTCAACCTTGTGTCGCTTGTTCGTTCCTTTCTTTGAACCAAAGTGTTGTGGTGTCCTCCCTCTAAAGAGTCTATGTTGGACTCTTCCACCTACTATAAAATTAGTAGGAGAGAAGGCCTTGGGGGAACAGTCGAATAGATTGAACGCTGGGTCAACCGACACACACTGACTAGTCATGTAATACTCTTCTGTTGTACTTACCGTTTAATATATGATATATCTGTAACACTTGTTTTGTTATTTCTTTAACCATTTACTTGGTTATAACACAAAGTATATGACTTTTCAGCACTACTATACCCAAGGATCGGTCTTACAGTTGCCAGTGAGTCAAATTTGTCCAAAGAATATGGCTTGTTGGATTAAAACTTTGGTTAAAATATATCGGGTCCATTGTCAGTTGTGAGTTCAAACTACATAGTATTGTTGTAAAGACATATACTCTGGTTCAGTGGAAGAGACGACAGAATATTGCATAAGATTGATGTCTATTAACGAATATGAACGAACCTAGCGGGTAGGAAAGCTAACACTCGAAGGATGCCGTAGAGTACAACGGTTGAAACGTTGTGAGTATAACACCCAAAAGGAACAGAACACGCCACAGAATAATGAAAATTCCCCCTCTCAAAAATTCCCCCAAAATTGAAATTTTATATTTTTCTTTTGCGTTATTAAGTATTGCCGTTCACACAACTTTGATATAAAGGATGAAATTAACACAAAAACATACATGTAGATAATTAATATTTACTTAATAATAAAAATATAATAATAATAATAAATAGATAAATAAAAAGAAAAAAATAATAAAATGGGGTTAATTTATTATACTGTACATTTCGATATTTATTTTCTAGTGCTATGTCTTAAAAAATGGTAGCATTTGTTACAAAGCTTTAATAGTGAGATGCAATGAAACAAAAGTCTTGAAACAATGTATCGAGACTCAATAAAGGGAAGATAAAGAATTCACAACTAAAATAGACGCCAATGAACAGTTTAATTAAGCTTTTTTTATCTTTTAGACGTTCAATAGTATCTATGAATCGTTGATTACTCTTTTCATGTTAAAATATTTATGTGTTGAATAAAACGGTGAAATGAAAATATCTCTTGGAAGAAACAGACTAACTACAGAACAGCAATGGCGAAGACAAAGCCTATTTCAAGACCAAGTTGTAGAGAAACGATTATTTAATAGATAAAGTTATCTGAGGGTCTCACATAAAAAGCTTGAACAAATAAGATTGCAATCTAAGAAACGTAGGCGTAAAGGAACTGATTAATTAAATGGTTCATTTTGCTCGGGAACTAATCTTGTCTAAACGCTGATAAATATTTTATTTGTATAAATTATTAAAATAAGTAAAAGAAGTATAAAATTTACTAACTTGAGTAGATTTACCTCCATTCCCACTACAGATGGGACAGGAAATATATAAGTAAATACACATTGTTAATTATTATATGGGTTGATACATTAAAAACACTCATTAACTACTAAATATTACAGAAATAACGACAATTTTTTTCTTTTTCAATTTTGAGTTCTTTATTTTACAATAGCTTTATAGTTTTAGAAGTTTTCTAATAATGTTTGTTTTTGTTTCTTTAAATCATAAAAGAAAATATTCAATAAAAACAGATAAAGTACAGTTGCGTAAACTACATCTTTACTTTATAATTTGTATAGTCAAAACGAAGACGATGTATGATTTCAAGTATTATTAGTAAGTTTATATTATTTACATGCGGACAATTGGGCTCATAAGGACATTCAGGCAGTATTTACTTTTCATAAGTATTATACCTGGAGATGGGGTAATGGATGTCGACTCGGAATGAGAAATTTACGCGTAAATACCCTTGGGAATTCCATCTCTTCTCCCATCTATGGGTTAAATAGCAAGACAGACTGGGACCTATAGCCAGTCTACCGCAGAAAGAAACAGTTGTCTACTGCGGGAAAATTATGACTCGAAAGAGACATGATCGCCCAAGCGTCTGTTACGTATGACATTTAACTGTCTGAGGTATTATGCACTAATAATGTTATGATAATCTAGATTATGCACGGCCTTGGGTGGAAGCCAGTCTAAGAGAAGGAAAACTCTGAATTCCAAAACGTGGAAAAAGACAACAGGAAATCACTATTTTCTTTCCCAAGATCGCATAACAATTCACAGATAATGAAGAAAAAGGAAGCTGTGGAAATGCATAATCGGTCTGTTGATTCCTTTATATTCACTATTTGGTAGAAGAGTTTGTTTGTTTTTTTTTTAGATAGATAGATAGATAGATAGATAGATAGATAGATAGATAGGCAAGCTATTTTCCGTTTTTAAGGAACTTTCATTTTTATATTAAAGGATAAGTGAATGGCCATCTTTGGAACGTTGAAGTGCTAAATTGAAGTTGAACTCATTGAAAATTCTCTTTCAAATTTATGCTCACGATTTACTCTGTCCTTACATCTAGACATTCCCTAAATCTATGCATGAATTGTCCTTGCGAGTAAGTTCTAACCTTCTTGTGCGAATGCTAAAAATAAACGCTTTTTTCTATGTTATCTTTTTTATCTGCATTCGACGGATCTTAACAAAACAACGGAGGGGGAATGTTGGAAAATTATGAAGGTAAGTGACTTTCTTCTATTAAAATACACGCAAAAAATGGAGAGCGAAAGGGAGAGAGAGAATTGGCCAATGATAAAGAAACACGAATAGTAAAGATCCTAGCAACGATTAAAATTTATATTTTAATTGTTGTGTTCTATAAAAACCTTTTTTTTTAAATCTTCGATGAAACCTGAGTAGTTTGTTTTTTTGTTTTTTTTCATTTATGTGCCAAATCCTTTCAGAATATGGAAGCTTATGGCTTTCCACAATTTAATGTCTTTTGTTTGCTCTAAGTAACCTTTGGCCCATTAGCAAGATGGTTCCTGTTTTCTCATCGTTAAGTAGGTAACGCGCCGTTTTCACTTGCTTCTTTTACCTTCGGTAGATCCTGTGGCTGTTAAATTTTCTAGACTCTCTTTCCTCATTTTGTGTTCTCGAATTCTCAACTGTAACTTTCTTTTGTAAATATAAGTTTCATTGTGCCATATATGTAAATAAATAAATCAGTTTGCGAAATACGCACGCGCATGCGTGTGTGTTTGTGTGTTTGTGTGTCTATGTGTGTGTGTGTGTGTGTTTGTGTGTGTGAATAAAACAAGAATAATAAAATGGACAAAAACAAATATTTCAAACTGAGAACAGATAAACGAGCCTTCATCAAAATCGCGTATCATGCGTCCTCATTTTGAATCGCCATTAACTTCCTGTAAACTTATTTGTAACTCTAAATTGAACAACATAATTTAATAAATAATTTTTCTATGTATGAATGAATGTATTCCAGTTATACCTTGTTTGACCTATAAACGCCCTGTCAATATATTTAACCTTTTATGAGTTGTAATATCAATCTATGTCGAATAAGGGGCCAAGACTTAGATCGGTGCTAATAATAAACACAGCTGACAATATAAGAATGCTTTAGTACGGAAAATGGTATGTTAATAAAACTCCACCTTTCAAGTTATACGAAACTGTTGCATGCAAATAGTCCGAAAAAGTAGTCCTGCGTAATTTAACATACCAAAGTTAAATAAATTACATGTATAAGAATGAACTATCAAGTAATGTTTTTTTTTAATTATTTTAATCATATCAACCCATGCAAGGCATTAAAGCTACTAAGATACACGAGGTTACTGAAAGAATAAGAAAAAAGAGAAACATTTTAAGGAGCGAGAACAATAGAAGAGTAATTAAGAAGACAGTCGATAACGACTGATATTGCATTTAAATTTTTGATGATCAAAGTTTGGCTGAAAAGCATAGAGTTGAAAGCGAGAAGTGAGAGAAAATAAACTGTTAGAATAGAACTTATGATTATATCTAGCCAATTCAACTGTGAACTGATGAGACCTTCTCGTCAAACTAGTACTACGCTTCAATTCACGAAGTCTAGGTACAATTGTGAAGAGTGATATTTATTCTGTTTAATACAGAAATGTGGCACTAGGCCGAAAAGGGGATTAGGGAAAGGACGGTTTTCTTCTGTCTTAACTATAACTTAGCTAGCCGCAAACACTGACCCAATCTTACGAAACAATATTCCTTACACCAAAACAACACATTCATTCGTACCTTTCTTACTACAACCACCATAATACCTCTTTGTCTCTATGAAAATACTAACTAGTCCCCATATTTACAATTCGTTGTCTGTGGGGGGAAGGGAATAAAACAACAATTCTAAAAGTTAACCCCAATGAGTATTTACAATATGCATACAAAAAATATTTACAAGAAACTAAAGAAAATAAGATTAGTACAATTGTGAAGAGTTCATCTAAACAATTACCATGAAAGTATTTATAGAAAAGACACAGGGAAGCTACATACAGTGGTGGGAAAGTGATTAAATCCGAGATGCCAGGTGAGACCTATTAATATTGTTGATTCTTCTTTGGATTTTATTAAGAATCTCACAGCAGGAGCACCTGATCATATATGGCAGCAATATTCAAAGCAAGGACACGAATAGACTTATAAATATCTAAGATTAGAGTAGAAAAAAATCCAACTTTATTAGCTGCAGACCAGTGGGTTCAATATAATGTTCCCACTTCATGTCAGCCGAGTATGTTAGCCCGAGAATGTGCAATGAGTCACCCTCATCGAGGTTAGTATCAGCCATGATGATGGAAGACAGGAAAAGGTCTTTTAGTTTATTTTTATTTTCATTATTTACTTCTGGCAACGTTTATTTTCTACGACATTGATCATGTACAGTAAATATGCAATCGCAACTCGTAGCGTAGAAGAGAAACGAAATAAATTTAATTCCTCCCCGGAAAATGTCCAATGAAGAAACACTATAAAAATTAGAAAATATGTTTTGAGAGGAAGAATTTCCTTTTTATATTCATACCAAGTCGCTTTCCTGACCATTATAGACTTATACCGAACGTTTCAAACGGTGATTCTTAATATGAAATAACCGCATTTAAAAAAAAAAATATAATAGATACCCATCAAGACATTTTTTAATTAAAACCTCTCACTAGATGCAATAATTACGCACACTTAATTTAAGCAGTGTACACGAAAGGGTTTAGCCATTTATAGCTGACTCTCCATGAAAGTGAACATAGAAGTCAACACTTAGAGGCGACAGTCTGTTTTATGCTAAATGCAATCGTCATGCAACATTTACTGCCCTGAAGAAATTTTACCGTCCGAGAAATTTTCATAGAAAATATTCGTCCTCCGACAAGATTCGAACCTGTATCCTATACGGAACCGTTATATAGCATGACGTGGGTTTTAACCGATTCGGCCATAGAGGATCGTTCGGTTGGCAAGGTCGAATATATATATATATATATATATATATATATATATATATATATATATATATAGAGTATATATATGTGTGATGCTTAGAGTATGAAAATTGTATGTGGTATGTTAGTAAAATTTAGCTGGTATATATATATATACGGAAAACAAAATTTTGTTAAATTGAACCGAAAATATCTATTTTTTAGCCATAGTTTAGATTTTCTATCGTAATCAAGTACATTTTAATAAGAAACAAGAAGAAAAAGTCATTCAAATATATTTCGCCAGTTCATATCTTAATGAATCTTTGATTTATCATTTACTATAAAAAAAATTAAATATCTAATGATTGACATGGAATTGCACGAACAAAAATTAATGGCGGAAAGATTTATATCCCGATGTGCAACAACTTATTTAAAAATTGAAAAAATACAATAAAAATTTAAACATAGAAGACTTGAATTCATAAAAATGTGTTTATGCAGATATATATCATCAATAAATAAAAAGTTCACGATACTTATCTAAGACTGACTAAAAGTTTCGCGGTGTTAACGCTCCTCAGAGCCAGATTCGGTTATTTATTGTCAACTGACCCTGAGGTGTCTTAACAACGCGAAACATTTATCAGTCTTAGAACAATGCCATGAAGTTGTTATTTATTGATAACAGCTATTTCTAGTTGAGAAACTATTCTGCTCACCTTGACATGTGTCAATTTAGTTTTACGTATATCGATAGCTGTCAATATTTTATTAAAGGAGTCGTCCATAGTCGATATCATCGAGCAATCCTTTCCTTAGCTTCATAGTATGTGCTTCGACCGAGGCTACATACAGTTTTGAATTCAGAGTTTTTCCTTCTCACCCAAGGCTCTAGAACCCACTCTGTTCTGCTATTTATCCATAGCTGGGAGGAGAAGAGATGAATTGTATTCATACTTTTCCCAAGGATATTAGCATTTAAAGTGGATGTAATGAACTCAACTGGAATCCAAACTTGGCTCTTTGATTCCTCAATCCAATATATATATATATAATTGCAGCTTGGATTATAATTAATGTAATTAATAATTATATATATATATATATATATATATATATATATATATATATATATATACATAATTATATATATATATATATATAATTATTATATATATATATATATATAATTAATAATTATATATATATATATTATATATATAATTAATAATTATATATATATATAATTAATAATTATATATATATTATATATATATTAATAATTATATATATATATAATTATATATATATATAGAGAAAATTAATAATTATATATATATATATATATATATATATATATATATATATATATATATATATATATAATTACAAATTACCCAGAGACGACAGTCTGTTTGATGCTAAACATAATCAACATGGCCTGACGATTGCTTTTAGCATGAAACAGTCCATGGGTGTTGACTTCAGTGTTTAAATATAAATTTACATAAGGTCTATCCCTGATATTGAACACTTTAGCCCATAAATATAGCATACCTTAAAACTAAAATTTTATCATATATATATATATATATTAAAAAGAAGAGGGGTGCCGCAAACGTTTTTGGTTGTAATGCGGATTTATTGAGAAAAAATATTATACTTTGTTTTACATAATTTCACGACACGTGTTTCTCTTCATTGACAATTCTAGAAAGAAAATTCGGATTGCCAACACACAAACAGAATGTCTCATATCGAGAATATTCCACATTGAACATGAAGAAAAATTAATTATTTTTAATAATATGTAAAAATCTCCACTTTCACCTGAAGACGGTTTGCGAGACCAGACCAGAAACACGTGTCGTGAAATTATGTAAAACAAAGTATAATATTTTTTCCTCAATAAATCCACATTACAAACAAAAACGTTTGCGGCACCCCTCTTCTTTTCTCTCGTTATACATACTTTTTTCTTTTGGATATATATATATATATATTTATATTTATATATATATATATATATATATATATATATATATATTATGTTTCGAAAATGTTACCGAGAGATATTAAAAATATTGGCGGCGTGCTCATTCAATGGAAAAAAGCCAGGATTTCCAATACTGAATTCAATGTAGCTCTCCTCTACAATTGAAAGGCTGTCGCTACTCCATCTCACATATTCCCATCTTTAACGCCATTTTTACGATGACAGAGTAAGTTGGGAAAATATATTCAAAAATTGTATCTGAATAATTCAAAAAAAGTTGCTGACCACACAAGATTGTTAACTTTTCTCTTGCCTCTTGGTTATAAATTATTAAACAAATATTATAGCAAATCATGTTCATAACTATTCGACCTTGTCGTTCATATGTAGTGTTAATATGATATCTGTAAAACGATACGAAGCTTTCAGTATACAGTTTACAGCCTCGGATTTTTCACTATAATTTCTTCTTTTTTTTTTTTTTTTGTCATAATTGAATGCAATGCATGGAATTGTTTTTGAGTAAAGACTAACAAAATCGCTAGAATCGACGTCAGCTACCAGTGCCATCTGCACCGCCACCCTCATCATAATTATCTACAAACATATATTACAAAAGTACTTTCAGAGACATGCACGCGTAATGCATCGTTAATTCTCTTATTTGAGATAATGACTAATTCCTTTATTCAAATAACCGAGCATCATTTGAGTGAAGTTTATAACAACGGAATATCTCATTAGATAATTTATTTTTGTATTTTAGCTTTGTGTTAGGTAACTTCAGTAATATATATATATATATATATATATATATATATATATATATATATATATATATATAAATATATAGATTGATTATTCAAAACACAATTGCAAAATTACTTTAACAATATATATATATATATGTGTGTGTGTGTGTGTGTGTGTGTGTGTCAGAGAGATTTATAATGTGAACATAGAAATCAATATAGACGAATGGTAGTTTCACATCTTAATAGAACATCACTGTCGATTCCTGTGTCGATATAAACAGATATCTATATATTCTGTATCTTATATATATATGAAGACAGCAAAATTTAAACAATTTCTATCTCTTTCTCTTCCCTCTCTCTATCTCCGTTTCTCTCTCTCTTTCTCTCTTTCTCTCTCTCTCTCTCTCTCTATATATATATATATATATATATATATATATATATATATAATGGCAGGCCCCTTGCTTCTGAGTATTCCAATTTTCTAGTGAATACTTGTTGCAGACGCCTACTCCAATACACACACACACACACACACACACACACACACACACACACACACACACACACCGGAAATAGAGCGTTTACAGATATAGACTGCTTAGACAAATGAACCAACACTGTATGGTGATCGTTTCACACTTCTATCCAACATTCAGGCTAAGGTTTAGACTGAGGATCAGCACATGAATATATATACATATATATATATATATATATATATATATATATACATACTGATGAGCCCAAACATTATGACATCCTTCCTAATAAGAATATTAGGATTACATTGATGCATTTTGATGTTTTATATTTTTATCTCATAAAACAGGAAACAGACTCCGTCCGATGTAACCAGAGGGAAAGCTCGTCATAGCATTATCGCTGAATAAAGCAATCAAATTTGTTCGCAATCGTGACTCCCACCGATACACACAAACAGATGTATCCTAGAAACTCGTATATTCAAACCCAGTGTTTGCTGGGCATTATTTTAATCTTCTTTAGAAAGGTTTCTTCCCTCGAACCATTGTTTGGTGAAACGACTCCCAAGAGCATGTTTCCCTGATCACTACCACTTCCACTCCTGTCTGTATAAATATCCTCCTAACGTCACCCTCTACCTCGAGTGGCTCTGGGCTTTGTAAAGTGTGAAACACTGTAAAAAGAAAAAAGTGATACCTGCCTTTATAAAACTCTTTCACGCTGTCCAGTGCTAGAACGTCATGATAATCTCGCGGCATTATTATTACTTGATAAGACGATACAAAATAAACTTAATTGTTTTACTTGAAAATATAGCAAAAGATACACCAATTATGATGCTGATGCTGATGATGTTGAGAATGTTTGTATTATTTTCTTTTTCACTATTATTAATATTGCTGCTGCTGTCACTGCTACCGCTGCTAATATTAATGCTTCATTACTGCTAGCATTGTTGCTTAGACACATTTTGCCTCAACGAATGATTCCCTAAGTCATGTTATGTTTATTTCTGCAATCAAAAAATTTGTTAAAGTATTCTGGAATGCGTTCTATAATACAATTCTTATAATCCTTGTTTGTGTTTATTTCCATACACGCTAAAATCCGTGTATTTTCCTACAATGGCCAAAGGGTAAGAACATATAGCGGCTCTGTTGCAAGTCTAAATATCATCCGGCTTGTTTTGGTAGACATCTAGATGGCAAACGATTATCGATTACCCAACACCAAACGCAGTTGGCTTGATGATTCATACAAATACTTTGTGTGGTTTATGCTATTTTAAGATGATTAGGTGTTAAAAACATGAGCACGGAAAACATATGTGCATACATTCAAATATTTGGTCTGTCTATGAAGATTGGATAAACAATTAACTAAATATTACTTCTTTACAATTTATTATTTTGCAAATTAAAAACTACTTGGGCACTGCAACTTTCATAGGAATTAAAAAAGGTTAACGAAACGGAATTGGTCGATGTACTTACGAATTCAAACCCCACGTTTAGTAAGCTTTTTCATCCATTTTGCTCAATTTTTTGGGACAAACCAGTGAGTGACACGGTTATCGGCGTGGAAAACTCACAGAGAGCCAAGTTCAATTTCAGCTCCATTTTGTTTAGTCCACTTTGAGTTAATGTCCTTAGAAAAGGAATGAATCCATCTTTCCTCCACGAATAAAATCTTAATATCATAATAATGAGCTCTTTAAATACAAAGGCTGCTTGCCTTAATTGCGTTATCATCGAGAAATACGCTTTATGAAGCACACATTTTCGTGTTGTTATTATAATTATAAAAATAACATAAAGTTAATTAAAAGAAAAAAGTGAATATATACGGGTAGGTTCGTGAGTAACGGTTTACGGTAAATTAAAAACAATATTCTCTCCCTTTCAAAAGATGATTAACTCATATTAGTGGACGGTTAAGAAGCACCATGCAAAGAGGAATTAGCAAAAAGCGCCCTCTGTACATTGATCGTATGAATGCTTGCAAACCATTAGCACTCTCTTCTTCATTGTTCGTTTGCCATAAATCGTGCTTTATACCAGTTTAACAGAGCCCAACAAATATCCATGTCAACACAAACACATACAGAGATGACCGATGAGGATTTAAGTCTTTATAACATCGACGGGCGTTTTATCCAACAGTGCAAGCTGCTAAAGATACAAATTACTACATTAGCATTCATCATTACTCGGAAAGATTTTGATTGTTTAAGGGATCTACCGCACCCAATCATACACACACATATATATATATATAGGCATAAACACACACACACATATATATATATATATATATATATATATATATATATATATATATATATATATATATATATATATGTGTGTGTGTGTGTATACAATTAAATATGCTAAGTATTTTGATGTCTACAGTTTTCATTTGACGTGTTTTAATTTGCAAAAAAAAGATGTAATCTAAGAAAGAATAATAAATGTCTTTTGACTAATTTTCCTGTCAACTGAAAAATCAACCTATTTTTTAGATTAAGAAGAAAAAAATCTATAATTAAAATGGCTGCATATATATTGATGTGTGTGCGTCCGTGTATGCGTGCATGTTTGTGTGTACAAAATATACACGAATGATTGAATAAGAGTTATTTTATTATAAAAATTTGACGGTTTTTCTAAAACAAATAATCCCACTGAAGAATTCTTCTTTTTCCCTTCTTTTTGAAGCCCTTTGCAAAGAACGATGCCAAAATGGCGGACGATGCGTCAAAAGAGGCCATTGTTGGTGCGCTCCAGACTATTATGGTGAAGCCTGCCAATATCGTAAGTAGTCATACCTGCATAAACATATGTTTGCCATTTTTATTGTTTTAAAACTTTCATTTCTTTCCTGTTGATTTAAGAAAAAAAATACGCTCTTTCTCTCTCTCCCTCTTTGCATCTCTCTCTCTCTCTCTCTCTCTCTCGATTTGAGAATCCTTTCTATAATTCCTACCGTCTTCGTGGGGTTTATCGTTCATCTCGTTCATCTCGTTCGTTCATAAAACTTTTCGATGGGTCTAGAGGCAAACTTTCGTACGAGGAGGGAATTAGCGCATTTTAAGAACATGCTCTGTCATTTTTGTCCGCAAACTCAGTCCTTTTCTCCTAAAGACGATGTTTTGCTAATACATTTGAAGCTTTTGTATAAGTATTTTTTCCTTCGTTTGACGCTTATTGTCGTGTTTACACAAAATCTTTCATTTTTTTTTTTTTTGTTGGAAACTTTCGATCTGTACAAAAATTTATTACGCATGACAAAAACAAAAAAATATATAATCAAATCACGAATTATTCATTTAATATCGTAATTCTGCCAGGAATTTTCATTGTTTCCTCCCAGCTAATTAATACCTTACGTTTTTTTTTTTTCGCTTAACGTTTATTGTAAAATGGGTAATTATTTTTTCAATAGAAACATTCTATTCTAGACAAAAAATTTCAATGCTACGTCACGAATTCCGTAATTCATTCTGGTCTTAATGACATATGTATAGCACCCATAGCAGCAGTGTTGCATATTGCACCCATAGTGTTGCATATTGCACCCATAGCAGCAGTGGTGTGTCTTGGGTAAATAACCTGGCGGAGCCCATCTATCTTCATTTATTTCAAGTATTTCACATCTCAAGTATTTCACATTCTTAAAAACCAAGGAAAATTTAATCAAATCAAACAGTCCAAATGATTCATTTAATATCTTTATTTTTCCAGTAGCTTGTGTTGATTCCTGTCTCCCAGCTTTCTTCAATGCACAACGTGAAGACTAAAGGCCGAAAATTGCTCAAAATAGTTCAGATCAAAAATGTCAAGAATCGGTGATTAACAAATCAACCAATCAGAATTTGCGCATGTGCCAGTTTTGTAGAATGTGGAAAACAGTCACAATATGCATCAGGATAGTTTACAGGCAATTTTTCCAGGTGGGTTCTAAACTGAAACTTTTGCCCAGACAGTACCGAAGAACTACTTAGAAAACTTGGTTTCAGTCCAAAATATGAAAGTTTCTTAGTCTTTAGCAAGAGCTCGCAGACTCGATTTCTTTCTAGAAAAATTAAATAAATAAAACAGATATAAATTATTTGAGCCAAAAATACGAGCTCATAACGTTTTATACCGATATGTTTAAAAAAGTGCATAGACACACACATATGGATGCAGGGATAACCAACTAATATTATGTGTATGTGTATCTATATATATGTATGTATATATATATATATATATATATATATATATATATATATATATATATATATATATATATATATATGTGTGTGTGTGTGTTTGCGCGTGTGTGTGTGACTCTGTGTGTTTGTACAGAGAAAAGAATGGAAAAAAAAAAGGCCAGACAACTATATATATAATGCCACCAGGAAGTTCGAGAACTTACCATAAAGAAAATGATTCACCCTACCCATTAGTTTTTAAAAAGTTCTTTTCGAAGTAGTTCCCCTATCTGGTGTTTGCATACTGGCTCTCTATGAGTACTGCTCAGAAAGGATACTGGGAAAACTGTGGTACATTACGTTCAGTCTTCCTGAAATCTTGGATATCAACTATATATATATATATATATATATATATATATATATATATATATCTCCTATGTATTGTTATATTCAGCTATATATGTATACAAGTTGATATATATATATATATATATATATATATATATATATATATATATATATATATCAAATTGTCTCCTGATGATATGTTGGTTGAAAGGGCCTTAGAAACTTTTAAAATTAAAATCATATATATATATATATATATATATATATATATATATATATATCAATTCATTTATGCAACCAATTTAAGCTTCGCGTATAAACCACTCGCAGGATCAGATAAATCTACTGAATTCATAAACAAATATCGTATTTATATACGCTACATAAGTAAACGTTAATCATAGACTACATACATACGTATATATATATATATATATATATATATATATATATATATATATATATATATATATATATATATATATAATGACCGGCTACTGATTTTCCGAGTATACCCATCTACTAGGGATGTTAGTCAATCCCTGTTGCAGACGCTTGCTCAGGCACATTTTTTCATCACCCAGAGATCCCACCTGTATTTTATTCTGCAACTATGCTGAGCGGACCATAGTTACAGTTTCTGGAAGAGAGCGCATAATCTAGCATAATCTGCATGAGCAGCAATTTGGACAACGCTTGTGTGCGCAAACCCTCGATCACGATGACTTGTAACTTCGTGCTAACACGACCATCGACAGCTTCCAAAAAGTTCTGTCTACCCAGTTTTACTCACAAGGCTTGGATCAACGCGTAGAATGATTTTCAGACACTTTCCAATATTGTTGCAAGAGTTTCCAAGGACATGCAATGAGTTGGGCAAATATCAAGCATATACAAGAAATCAATGTTCCAGCAATATATCAATTGATATATGATGAATGTGGCAGAGTATGTCTCTCCAATACACGCCTTGTTACCCAAAAGAAGAGTCATATTAGTAGACAGATTATGATAAATACAACACCAGGGATAACGTAATATGCGATGCGTGCCAGAACCCCTGCATAAATCTCACTCATCACAGGAAAAAAAGTATTGTGAATAGAATTTACAAAAGAAAGCCAGGCCCTGTGCAAATCAACTTAGTTTGCCTCGTGTGCAATAAGCGTTGCAAGACACTTGATGACTCTTGGCTCTTGACGATAGTGGCTTTTGAAGCCACTATCGTCATCATGTGAACTAAAACCCTGGATCAGCGAAGTATAGCCGTGATCGCGTTCTTAGAATATTTACTTTCCGATAATGAGACCTAAGCTTGGAATGATATCATGGTGTCAGTAAGGTGAGCATGATGTTATCAATCTGAACAGACGATCCAAGCATAAGTTACATTTGGAAAGTACCTGGAAAACCATACCATGGACTGACCCAAGCCTTGTGAGTCAAATTGGCTAAACGCAAATCTTCGAGAGTCCTAACATGAAGTCAAACGTCATCGGAATAGAGGGTTTAAGTCCACTAGTGTTATTTAAACTGCTGACCATGCACCCTCTCGCCAAAAAATGTAACTATGGTCCACTCAGTATAGTTGGAGTATAAATCCAATGTTGGTTCTGTGGGTGCTGAAGAAGCATAGTGTGTCGGTCAGCCGCCATACCAGACGGATGTGGTGGGAAAACAAGCAACCGGCCATTTTGTATGTACGTATGCTAAATATTTACATGGGAGATATATTGCAATATACACCTTTATATGTAAATACATGCTTATATGGAAATATATTTATATGTAAATGTATGATTATATTGATACACATACACAAACACACACACATATATATATGTGTGTGTGTGTGTGTGTGTGTGTGTGTAAAAGCGAACATTTGTAACACTGCTGAAAACATTGAGTAAATAGTATCTGTCTACAGATGGAATATATGAGATAACGATATATGAATATATAAATCTCTATCTATAAAGGCAGGCTGTGTGTGCGCACGCGCGCGCGCGCGTGTGTGTGTGTGTAACGAATGCACGGCCGCAATTTTCGACGGATTTGCACCAAAATTTACATGCATATGCTCCAAGTTAGCGGGAAGGCCAAGACCGACATTGCATTTCACAACTCCCATCGATAGTGAAAATAATCGACTTTTTTCATGCTTCTACAGCAGTTTGCGGCCATTTTTTTAATGGCCAGAGTGAGAGCGTATAGCTGGGTGCCACGAATAGGCAGGAAGATTCAATTGGCCAGCGTAAGAGCCAACAGCTGACTGACACGAATGTTAACTAGCATGCTAGCATACAAAAAAATCGATAGCCGCATTCGTCACAAGTGGGAAAAATTTAAATCTGCATGGCACTTTACTCCAATTGGCTCATTCGCTTGCTTAAACTCAACGTTGTTTCTGATTCCGTAGAACTGGGTTGGGTGTGAAAAAGTATTTGTTGTTAACATTCTTTTTTCATTCGGTTTTTCCAGTTACGAGTCCTTTTTTATAGCTGATCGTTTTGTGTTCATTTTGTTTAGTTCTTTTTTCGTAACAGATTTAATGTTTACTATAGAGCTTAGAAAAAATTCGCAGTATGAGATAGGCATGTAGCAACATCAGCACAGCAAAGGGCACTCCTTTAAAGGCAAGGAAGGGCAAAAATATTTTAAGTCAAGTGATAGCGATTGCTGTATGAGTCGTACGATTTTTGAATCAAGCCCGGGCAACGCCGTGCCATGCTGCTAGTTTTTATATAATACGAAAAATTTGGGGGGGAAATATGTATGAGAAAACGGAAAACAATTTTTTGGGGGGTTACGCATTTCATCCATTCATCGGAATAAGTTTGTGTACGATGATGCGACTAAGCATTCGCACGAACGAGAAACACAGGAAAATTTAAATTTAAAAATACTTTTTTTAGATTTAATTTTTTTAATGGGTTTTGAATATATAATCTAACCGATCTTATTTATATTGTTTTTTTTTCTTTTTCTTTTTGCTTCCATCATCTTTGTTATTAAATATCACACACTGTGATAATAGATCTGCCAAGAAACGTGAAACGTTGTAAGAACTTGAATGTAAATTTATTGCGGATGATCTAACGATTAAAGCAGTTCCTAAATATTTTCGTCTTAGTAAATTGTTTCCTCTTTGGCATTTTTATATCAAAATTGTGGTCTCGTTACGTTGAGCAACGTTGATCGTTTAATGTGTTGTTTTTTAAAATAGTTCTTTTGTGTTTATATAATCTTTATCTAAATTTCTTGAGGTCACCCCGATCTTTTCATTGTGGCAAATATTGTAGGAAGTACTTCAAATTTTAGCTGGAATATGTATATGAAAGGATTTAAGTACAGAAGTCAATGTATATAAATCAGAAAAAAATGTTTGATTTTGACAGTAAATGTTCTATCTGAAACCATCACATCCAGAAAGGATCTGTATAGAACCGCCATCATAAAGCCGTAGAGATATGCTTGCTGAGGAGTAGATTTTTCTTGTGAAGCGTGCGAGCCATTTTTTAAGCGCCTAGGTGTGTCCCCCCACCATGCTAGTTTCTCCAGAAACGAGTTTAAGTAATTGGCGTTTTTATTTAAGTGTTCGTCTCAGAAACTTTTGATCGTCATTCCACATATTTACACATATGATGATTATGCAAGATATTTGTTAAACGAAGTCATTATTAGCCTCTGCACACTAGAGAGCAACGGTTTCATAATAAATGACTTGCAGAATTAACTTGCTACAAGTTGTGCCGATATAATATATGGCCTGAATAGATAGATATTAATTTAAATAGATAATTTTTACTTATTTTTTTAGATGGATAATTGTCAATATACTTTAACCTGATTGATTTATTCGAACTATTGGGTTCATTTTTTATTGTTTCGGTTGTCATTGTAGACAACGTTTCAGCTAAGTCATCTTCTGTTGTTCATTATTTGGCTGATAGGGAAGCCATCATGATAACCAACTGTCTAAACTATCTGACATTGGATTTAATTGATCCAAAACTAGATTCAATTCCTCTATCAGTGAAACCAATATACGAACAAGAAACGGCATCACTGGGCCAAAAGTAATGCAGTAACCAACGCATAGAAGATATTATATATCAGCCAAAAATAATGAATACCTGAAGATGACCAGTGGATACACTATCGAAATGTAGTGTCTGTAATAGTTTCGATACTTCGAATAAATCAAGCAAGTCATATCAAATCATTATATTCCCGATAATATAGATGCATATAGAGTTTTATATATAAAGATGGATCAATAAATCCACAGCTTGATGCGTACATTTAAGCTGGATTTTGATTTGAAATATCAACTGTATAAAGTTTCATCTATGTAATTAATATTCAACATTTAATTGAGTGAATTCATGGAAGGGAATAATGTTGGAAAATATACATTTATTGTGTAAAATAAGTAGTTTTTTCTCGTTACGTCACGAAATTATTGATGTATTTACACACACACATGCGTATATATATATATATATATATATACATATATATATATATATATATATATATATATATATATATATATATAAAGAAAATATATACGGAAAAAACAAAACAAAAATCCTTATATACGATTATGCTGTTTTAATGTTAATATGTCAACGTCTGACGTTTCGGTTGTATTGATAATGTTATATTTATGAATATGTCCTGAAGATGGTTTATTAGACCGAAACGTCAGACGTTGACATATTAACATTAAAAACAGCATAATCGTATCCGTATATATTTTTCTTTCATACTGTCGGATCTATATCCATATATTTGCTTATATATATATATATATATATAGAGAGAGAGAGATAGATAGATAGATAGATAGATAGATAGATAGATAGATAGATAGATGAATATTAAAATAATAAGAAAGAACAGTAAGATTTAAAATTCAGTGTTCTTAGTAATTATTTGTATTTTTAAAAAGTAATATTATAATTATTTTCTATTTCAAAAATATTTTATTTTAAAAAAAATCGTTTGAGAATGAATGGAGTTATGGATTTTAAATTTAATTTTATAATTATATTGTTTTGAAACATAGTAATTCCTGTGTAGCGATGGAACCATACTTTTAAAATAGAAAATAATTATAATATATATATATATATATATATATATATATATATATATATATATATATATATATATATATAAATATTAATCGAAACAAGTTTGATTATAAAGACCAGAAAAGATCTGTTTACATTTTTATTATTTTTCCAATAACGTGTTGAGCTTTGTGATCGAGGTTGTGGATAAACTTTACAAATTTCGTATTTTGTTATTTTTGTTCAAGTACTTTCGACTTTCGCAGTCATTATCAAGAATCGATGTGGTGTCTGTATGGTAGATAGAATTCCTTTGTTTGCATCCTGGTATTCTTTAGGGAGCTGAATGTTTGAAATGGTCTATCATGACGTCTTGTGTAACGGCTACTTGGAACGAGGCCGCACAAAAGAATGCGATTTATTAAATATATATATATATATATATATATATATATATATATATATATATATATATACTAGTAGAGCCCGGCGTTGCCCGGGGATGTAACAATAAGAGATAGATCAAGTATCGACCATCATAAAGACTGAAAAAATAAAATTGACAAAGATTATTGTTTAAGGTTCACGGACACGCATGTCTTAATTAGTTTTGTTTTTTTTACGAATTGGTTAAACCCAAACTCAAACAATAAACATTGTTTTCAATTGTTATGAGTCTACCGATTGAATAGAATTTTATTATAAACAATTGTCTTCTAAATGGAATTTTTAAGCATTCTGAATGTAAAATAAAAGAAAAAAAAGTGCAAGACAATAAGAAACACTACCTGCCAAAAAAAAGTGAAGTTTTGTTGAAATCGGTTGAAAAATGTAGGAAATCCGATCCCATATATAAACGAACACACACACACACATAATAAACCTGGGTTTTATAATAAGTATAACTCGATATGAGTTGTTCCCCTTTCATTCTCGCGATGCCTCTTAATCGTGTTTTCAAATTGATTTCGTGTAAAAACAATTGTGTTTTTTTTGGCGCTGTCAGAACCACCGCAAGGTAATTTTACTTATTCCTGTGAAGTTTTGTTGAAATCGGTTGAAAAATGTAGGAAATCCGATCCAATATATAAACGTACAGACACACACACGCACACACAACCTGGGTTTTATAATAAGTATAATATATATATATATATATATATATATATATATATATATATAAATTGCATTCTTTTCCAGTATTTCTATTGTCATTTCGCAAGAACAAAAAAATGTATAAATTCACTTTCATAAGTTTAGGTTTTATTAAAATCGCTTTTTAAAACACTAAACCGATGAGTGAAGGCAGTTAAAATAATAACAGTGTCAAGGGAAAAACCTTCCTTTTTTTTACAGGCACTAAGGTTAAAGATTGCCGAAAAATTGTATACCTGGTATGTTGACCTCACATTAATGACCACATTAATAGAGTCTTCCTCTTCTCATCTCTTTTTTTGATGCAGTCAAAATCAAGACCAGGAGGATTAATTGTCAGTGACTGAGAAAAGTTGTCATTATATAAAATAAAAAATTAAACTACTTAAAAAAAAGAAAAGAATTAGTTAAATAAAAATTAAAAAAATAAATAATTATGCCTGCCCAATAAAATAAGTTATTTTGAATATTACGATATAGGTTTAAAATTCAATAAAATATAAATATTTTGAAAAATTTTAATATATACTGTGACATGTAATAACGTCCTTAAGAAATTAAAATAAATTAAAAATTAAGTTGACATAAAAAATGAAAGTCTTTTTTTTATATGTAACGTATGTCAAATTAAATATGATATCTGTTAATAAATGCAATTGAATAATTTCGAACTTGAAAAGCGGATTTATTTCTGCAAAATGTTGTAGTCCGAGTATGGGTCTTTTGAACTTTTGGTTTATTTATTTACCATATATATATATATATATATATATATATATATATATATATATATTATAAGTTATTACATACGAACAAACAAGTAATCACTACAACAAAGATGCATGTTTATTTCGATGCAGAAAGATCTTTGTTCACCACCTGATGAGGTGCTTATATTAGGCATCAAAACAAATATATATATATTAGGCATCAAAACATATATATATATATATATATATATATATATATATATATATATATATATATATATATATATATATATAAGGACATGGAACTTCAGAGCTAAAACGCAATAGTCAAGCCATGTGCCTTTTTATATTTACATACGCTCTATCACTGATATTGAACCCCATAAATAAATATAGCATATATATATATATATATATATATATATATATATATATATATATATATATATATATATATATATATATGTATGTATGTATAAAAGCAATTGATGGATTTTATTAATACGACTTTATTTATTATTACAAACGTCATATTTAGTGGGTTTGCTTATTTGAGTAGATATTGTAATGGTGATGATAATATTAGCCGTTTCCTTATAAGGAAACATACAGTATTCTTTGACCCAGCCACCAGTGCTACATTTGATTGAAATTTATAAAATCTTTTTTTTTTAAATAAAGAGTTTTTCAGGAAGTAACTTCCATCACTTCCCAAAATTTCTGATAATGCTAAATAAATACGAAGATATGTGAAATTTATAAAGTTTTGTTGCTTGTTCTTTATTTAACCGTGTTTATTTCATGGCAAGGTTTATGGTCAATAATGATGCAGCTATCAACAGCGGTCGGCTATTCAATATCGAAACATAAATATACAGAAACGTAATTGTTCTGTTTGGGACTTGGTCACATCTGGCTGTCCAAATATCCTGAAGGCCCCACAGAAAATGTTATTCTTGCAAGATTACACCCTTTGTCTATGAGATTGTTTAGCTAATCTGATTTTCTCTTCGGTAAAGGTTTCTTTGCGTTATTATTAGGTTACTGTTTAAATAGTACCGGATTGAATAAGATTCTTCATATATATATATACATAGATAGACTAGAATCCTGAAACGAACACACACATATATATAAGTATGTATATGTGTGTGTATGTTCTTCATGTTTCTACTCTCTCTCTCTCTCTCTCTCTCTCTCTCTCGATATATATGTGTGTATTTGTGCGTGCGTGTATGTGCATGTGCATTCGTGTGTGTGTATGTATACTTTTTTATTCTATATATGTTTTGTGTGTCATGCTTCTATTCTCATTCTCACTTTTTTCTCTCTATCTCTATCTCTCTCTATATATGTGTGTGTGTCTTGCTTGTATTGTCCTCTCGATCTCGATCTCTCTCTCTCTCTCTCTCGCTCACTCTTTCTCTCTCTATATATATATATATATGTGTGTGTGAGTGTGTATGTGTGCTTCTTGCTTCTTCTTTCTCTCTCTCTCTCTCTCTCTCTCTCTCTATATATATATATATATATATATATATATATATATACAGATAGATAGATATATGTGTGTATCATGTTTCTATTCTCCTTCTCTCTCTCTCTCTCACTCTCTCTCTCTCTCTATATATATATATATATATATATATATATATGGGGGGGTGAGAGAGAGAGACATGTTTCTATTTTCCCCTCCCTCTGTCTGTCTCCGTCTCTCTCTCTCTCTATATATATATATGTATGTGTGTGTGTGTATATGTGCCTTGGTTTCTCGCTCTCTCTCTCTCTCTCTATATATATATATATATATATATATATATAGAGAGAGAGAAGAGAGAGAGTGAGAGAAAAGAAAGAAAGAAAGAAAGAAAGAAAGAAAGAAAGAAAGAAAGAAAGAGAGATAGAATGTGTGTGTGCATATGTGTGTATCTTCCTACCGTGATCTTTAGGGAACCAGAAAACTCTCCCTTCAAGTCACCTGAAGATCTCAGTCGTACGAAACTTAAGTAGTCGGCTAAATTTTACAATTTTCTGAGGCGTAATGTGAGGAAGCGTATTTGCTCTGTTTTGGTAACCTCGGCATTGAGCACCGTTTGTTAATGTTCATGTAGATGCCTCTCTTTTGCCCTACTTAGTGTAAGTTTCTTTCTACCATTTTCCTATATCGTTTTTTTTTCTTGGTTTTTGTTTTATTCGTTGTTAGCTTTTCTTGTTATTAAGTTTCCATTTTGTCACTTGGCAGTGAGTTCTCTCTCCCCCCTCTCTCTCTCTCTCTCCCCTCCCTTTATAAAACAGGATGTGTGTATAAAATTTACATGCACATGCTCCAAGTTAGCGGGAAGGCCAAGACCGACATTGCATTTCACAACTCCGATCGATAGTGGAAATAATCGATTTTTTCATGCTTCTACGGCAGTTTTCATGTAGTTTGCGGGCATTTTGTTCTGGCCAGAGTGAGAGCTTATAGCTGGCTGTCACGAATAAGCAGGAAGATTCTATTGGCCAGCGTGAGAGTCAACAGCTGACTGACACGAATGTTAACTAGCATGCTAGCATTAAAAAAAATCGATAGCTGCATTCGTCACAAGTGGAAAAAATTTAAATCTGCATGGCACTTTAATCCAATTGGCTCATTCACTTGCTTAAACTCAACGTTGATTCTGATTCCGCAGAACTGGGTTGGGTGTGAAAAAGTATTTGTTGTTAACATTCTCTTTTCATTAGGTTTTTCCAGTTACGAGTCCTTTTTTTAAAGCTGATCGTTTTGTGTTCATTTTGTTTAGTTCTTTTTCGTAACAGATTTAATGTTTAGTATAGAGCTTAGAAAAAATTCGCAGTGTGAGATAGACAAGAAGTAAGGCATGTAGCAACATCAGCACGGCAAAGGGCACCCCTTTAAAGGCAAGGAAGGGCAAAACTATTTTAAGTCAAGTGATAGCGATTGCTGTATGAGTCGTACGATTTTTGAATCAAGAACGGGCAACGCCGGGCCATGCTGCTAGTAGTATATATATATATATATATATATATATATATATATATATATATATATATATAAACTTGTTTAAGTCTAAACAAACAATAAACTACTGGATGATAAGGCAAGGAGATTTTTAAAATGGTCAGTATTATGAAATATGAGTAAGAGGTTTGAAAGTAATTGAACAAAAACAGAACAAAGCATGAACCACAATTTTGATTGTGATGTAAAACGATGAGACATACTGAGGTTTCCATAGCCAGGTTTTCGATTAAGTAAAAAAGATGAGATTATGACTAGATCTTTATGGGGAAAAGTATTTAATATCTAATATTGAAACCGGAACGATGCTGTTGTTTCATTGATTCTTCCAAATTTTTTAATATAATGTTTTACACTATTTACATTATTCGGACTATTGTCCTCATCTTTGTTGCCATATTCATCACAACTTTTCGGCCAATGTACGCTCTGGATTTCTTCAGGTGGTTGGATTGTCGAACTGAACCCTTTATTTCGCTCGCAGGGGTAGACTGTTCTAGTTCCACGTGCCATGTCTAATGGATGTCAGTTATCAGTTATCTCCTTTAATTTCCCCTCAAGGACACATGGCACAGTGAATAAAGGCGTTAGTTAGATCCAGTGACAGGACCCAAAGAGTGTGAGTTCAATACCTGATTAAAGCGGTGGAGGGCTTAGAGAGGGGAATTAACACAGTGTATAATATTTTGGTATTATCTTTGTTTTATGTTGATAGCTGTACTTTGGTTGTTTCTCATGCACATATATATATATATATATATGTGTGTGTGTGACCGCGCGCGCTATTAAAGGACAACGAAAGTTTTTAGTGAATTTTTACTTATTTTTTACTATATTTCGAACCATTTTCTTGGTTTCTGGTACATATCTATATCGCATATTACAAACACAACAACAATGCGCACCAAGAAATACTACAAATCTTTACTAATAACACAAATATACTATATCACAAAAAAAAATTAAAATCCTTAACAAAGAACTTTCTTTTGTCTTTAGCTATGTTTGTATAATTGAAAAATCGCTGCCCATATACACACAATTATATCTTTAATATCCAGATAAAGTCCCGAACGAAAACGACAATACTGAAAAAGAAAAACAGCCTAATGGCAAATCTATCTACTCAGTAACGTCCTCAAAGCCTAGATTTCATAGACAGAGCAGAAAACGTTTAACAACGTTATATCTTATAAAGGATACTCTAGTCGTTACATATATCAACGGCTCAAATACTAATGGTTGTAATTTATCACATTGGAATCGTAATCACGACCCAATTCATCAGACCAACAAAATTAAAAAGAAATCGGAAAATATAACTGTATTTGAATTTGTAGGTCTGATGAATTGGATCGTGATTACGATTCCAATGTAATAAATTATAACCATGGAATATTATTGTTTGAGCCTTTTATATTATATTCTTACTCTGTCCTGGACACTGGGCTCTACCTGGATTCTATCCTCTTGGAAATTTATGTATTGACTACTGATATTATATTCACACGAAAACACATATAAGTCAATATATATTAATGAACAGAGAAATATGATGAATTTTATTTAAATGCTGATGCTTATTCCCGTCATCAGAAGAATATTTTATTAACTAGTTAACCGGATTCTGACTCTAAATTCATTCGGTATATGTTTTAGACGTTTCCTCTCAAAAAAATATCTTCCTTCGGATTGTTTTTAGAAAAAAAAAAGATTAATCATACCTAGAATCGATTAAACACAGATTATCAATACTTTAATATAAAATTATAGCAGCGAGTACATTTTTGTTCAAATCTCGCAATCTTAAACAGCTATTTCGGTAATTTGACCACTGAGCTACAATGTTTGTACTTAATACATTGCGAACGGGAAACGTTCTGCCATTAAGTGTCTCTCCGTGCAGCTGATTTCACAATACAAAATAACACTTGCTTTTGAGCATGCGCGATAAACAAATAAACGTGGCCGCCTCCTGGCAGCAGCGCCACCTATGGTAACAATAACATCGCCAGCGAAGACGACGTAAGCGTAAGAGGCACAGAATGTGACAGACCGACAAGCAGAACTGACTTACAGACGGATAGAAACAAGCAATAGACGGCCGAAGCAACAAACAAACGTTCTTTCCAGGTCGGGTTGAAGGGTAATAGAAACACTCAAAACTACATCAGATCATATTTCTTTCTTTCTTTCTTTCTTTCTTTCTTTTTTTCTTTTTTTCTTATATTTATTTATTTATTTTTTGCTTTTCTTCTTTTTATTTCTTTCTTTTTCACTGCAGTTTTTTCTTTAAATACTGCTTTCCCCTTTTTTTCTTTTTTACATCATTCGTCTTTTTCCTCTTTTTCATTCACTTTAGTTTGAGTTGAATCTTGCCGCTTTTCTACTTTTTCTACATCAAGTTTATTTTTCATAGACTCAAATTAATTTTCAAGATTTAGCTTAATGTATGCACACACACACACACACACATACCCACATACATAACTATATATATATATATATATATATATATATATATATATATATATATATATATATATATATATATATACATACTATATATACATATATATACATATATATATATATATATATATATATATACATGCATACTATATATATACATACTATATATATATACATACTATATATATTTACATACTATATATACAATTATACTATATATATATACATACATATATATATATACATATATATACATACATGCTATATATACATACATATATATATACATACATATATATATACATATATATATATATACATACTATATATATACATACATATATATATATTACATATATATATATACATATTATATATATAATTATACTACATATATATATACATACTATATATATACATACTATATATATACATACATACTATATATACATACATATATACATATATATATATATATACATACTATATATATATACATACATATATATATATACATACATATATATATATCTATATATATATATATATATATATATATATATATATATATATATTGGATTTACATTTTCCTATCCAAACACCAACAATATATACAAAAATCTAGACAATTCTTCTTCTATGTGCTATACTCCTTCAGGGCATTGATGATAATGGTTCTCTATAGTTTCCTGTCATTTGTTGCCCAATAAATTTTGTCTTTTTGATATCTCTCTTAAACCCTGCTCTGCAGTCCACTTACAGATTTTCTTTTATGTGCTATGTCCCTGCAGGACGTTGGCGATCATGACTCTCCACAATTCCCTGTGCTTTTGTAAGCTATTTGTCCTTTTATCTCCTCTAAACCTTGTTCCACCATCCATTTACTCACGGTCGGTAGGTAGGAGTTGTGCGTTGTCTTCCGCTGTCTCATTTGCCTTCAGTCTGTGAGTGTCAATATCATTATGTACCCTTCGTCATTGCACACATGTTCGGTTCATGTCATTCTCAGCATCGTTCTGTAGGATCATATTTCACTCTCTCTTCATCTCTAAAGAGATTCTCCTGCATTCAGTGTCATATGAGCGGACTGATATTACATAGCCGTTCAGTATTCTTTTCTTTGTTTCTAACGAAATTTTCCTGTTTCTTAATACGTTGCTTAGCTTTTGAAAGGTATTTTTCGTCATCCCAATGCGCCCTCGGATTTTGGTGTTGCACCTTTTCATCTCCTGTTAAAACACTTCCAAAGATATTTAAATTGTTGTTCTTGCTTGACTTTGGTTTTATAGGAATAAAGTGTCGCTGCCGACACTTGAGTTTGAACATAGATCGCCAGTGAGCAAACATGGGCGATCCCATTATTAAATTAAGTAGACCATAGAGGAAACGCATAAGTAGGAAGTCGCGTGACGTCTAAACGATCGCTATCTCTAGTCTATCCTCTATACTATAAGGATCACCAATTCTACTTTATCCTCTACTAGCAGTAGAGCCCGGCATTGCCCGGGGATGTAACAGTAAGAGATAGATCAAGTATCGACCATCATAAAGACTGAAAAATAAAATTGACAAAGATTATTGTTTAAGGTTGACGGACACGCATGTCTTAATTAGTTTTTTGTTTTGTTTTTTTTTTTTTTTACGAATTGGTCAAACCCAAACTCAAACAAAACATTGTTTTCAATCGTTATGAGTCTACCGATTGAATAGAATTTTATTATAAACAATTGTCTTGTAAATGGAATTTTTAAAGCATTCTGAATGTAAAAATAAAGAAAAAAGTGTGCAAGACAATATGAAACACTACCTGCCAAAAAAAAGTGAAGTTTTGTTGAAATCGGTTGAAAAATGTAGGAAATCCGATCCCATATATAAACGAACACACACACACATACACACAACCTGGGTTTTATAATAAGTATAACTCGATATGAGCTGTCCCCCTTTCATTATCGCGATGCCTCTTAATCGTGTTTTCAAATTGATTTCGTGTAAAAACAATTGTGTTTTTTTTGGCACTGTCAAAACCACCGCAAGGTAATTTTACGTAGTCCTGTGAAGTTTTGTTGAAATCGGTTGAAAAATGTAGGAAATCCGATCCAATATATAAACGTACAGACACACACACACACACACACACAACCTGGGTTTTATAATAAGTATGATTACTATACGGACCACTATTCTCTACTCTTTTCACTATACTATTTCTCTGTTTAGATCACTATACGGGTTGGTTGTCGAGCAACTATTATTAGTGCGAGTGTTATTCGAAAGCCTCTGACACCAGTATAAGTTGTATCAGCTATTACAAAGTCTTTACTACAACGAGCATTACGAAAGTGGCAACGAGTGTTCGCTGACATCACAAAACTTTGGTATCTCCAATTGGTAATTTGCGTGTTGGAATATTCCTTTTGCTGACACACGTATATTCTGCCTTCCTCCATTTGATGTTTAGTTCTTTCTTCTCGATTTTACACACACATGCATAAATACATCTCTATATATGCATGTGTGAAGGGGCATCAATAAGTTTGTGGCTTAATAATGAAAAATACATTTATTTCACGCAACACACATTTAGCAACAGAATATTATTCCTTTTCAGTGGCTTAATTCGGTGAATATTAATCACGCTATATAAATATAATTTCAACTCAAAATCCGTCCACCATATAAGTAATAACTGTGTCAGACTGCTACAGTAGTAGCATATCCTCATCTTACACAAACGGAACAAAACAGCCAATATTGTTAACACGTTCATATATGCAATTGCTTGAAAGGGGGACTTTTTAGTGTGCCTACATCTCTACCACACAAGGTCAATATTTACGCGGCAATACCACATAAATATTGCTCAAGCTCCCTCGACACTTCCCCTTCTCGGGACACCTCACGAGCAGAGTAATTACACTCCAGAAGGAGATGCCCTGCCTACCTTCAGACATATTCACCGGCCCTCACCACTAAGGCAGGATGTGACACAACGTCGTCTTTGAAGTGGAGAATGCAATACGCATACGGAGCATGAACTATCATCTCTCAGTTGTGCCTATGTCTGCAGCTGAATGAAAAATACTGGAAGATCCCCGGGGACTGCCGCACCACACTCCCTTGAGTGAGTGAGTGAGTGAGTGAGTGAGGCATCTGGGCCATTTTAGGCTCTGACAGGCGTCACATCAGGGTAGAGATGAAACTTTCCTGACAAATAGTGTTTACAACATTAGCGATTATATTTAATTTGCATAACAATGTTTAAAAGCATGATTTAGTAAGTTGAGTCTCGAGTTATTTAATTTTAATTTTTTTAAATTGTCACAAATAAGCAATGCTGATAAAGTTTTGTTTTTAAATTCTTCGTGTTTGTATAGAAAGAATTTATATCTGCCTTGTCAAAATTTAGTCGTAAAAATAAACATTGCTGTCGTCTGCTATTTTCCATTTGTAGGATAGAACCGGAAAAATGCATGGAATTATCTAAATAAGTAAAAATAATCTGTTGAATTGAATTCTTTTATAAATGTAACTAATTATTTAAACAAGTAAAATATATTTTACTGGGTTAATTTTATTAATATTTATCATTATTATTATTATCAATATAAATTTTAGAATATTATTCAAATGTTTCTCTCGTGGTTAGCTCTATATAGCTATGTCCAGAGTAGGTAATTCAAGTGAATTTAGTATAATGGCAAAAAGAACCTTTGAAAATAGATGCTTTTCTGAAAATGTTGTCTATACAAACATTTTAGAGGGGTAAGAGAACTTTTTTTTTCTGTTTTTAGGACAAATATGAAAATATTTTAACAAATTTAGGGAACTTAAGACAACTACCTCTACTGCCATTAAGTGTAAACAAACAGTATTAGAGTAAATCAGACAAACACAAGTGTAGCTACATGACTAAATTTGAAAGGTGACTTCTTATTGACAATCGCGGCTTGATTGGGAAAGCGTCTAAGAATAATACGCGCAAGTTCAAATCTTGACAAAGGTTATTTTTAAACTGTGCATCTTAAGGGACAGTCGTAGAATGTAAAAACGACCTAAGGTCGCCATAAAAAACGTCAAGAAAAAGATGAAAGAGAAATTAGACAAGAAATTAAAAAGACGACACTTTACCTTTGAAATTTGAACATAAATCCTAGGTGTGGTGATAAACTACATCTGGCAGCAAAACCTCTGATCGGGAAATTGGAGATTTTGAGGAGCATGGAATTATCTCCTAATATCTGTTGTCCTCAGCTCCACCCTGATCCAGGGTGGTAGCCCCTGTTAGTATCCTAGCCATGGGCAAATAGTGACTCCAAAAGAAAAATCAAAATACTATGAAATTATAAAAATAAATCTTTATAGTAAAATGACCAGGATTCATTTTTAAGGCAAAATGACGAAAAATACATTTTAGCATCCAGTTGGGTCCAAAATATTTAAATTTCGGCATTGAATAACCCACAAACAAAATCAAATAACATGAAAGAAATCTTTCATGACATTAATCTATATAATATCTTACAATTTCTTAAAGAGATCAAACTGTATTCCAAAATATAACTTCAACAAAACTACAACATAAAATACACATATCATCGCCTCTAGTAATTATGTCCACACAAAAAGCTATCATCTACCATGTACTCAATTGGGAAAGCAAAATAACATTTGTATTACTTCAAAGCTCCCAAGAAAATTAAATTTCGGCCATAAATGACCCATAAGGAGTTGATATGACGTTAAACAAACAAAACAATCATGCTCTGGTTTCTGAAACCAGAAAGAGTTTGTGTGTTTGTTTGTATATATATATATATATATATATATATATATATATATATATATATATATATATATATTGCTGATACCCACTGAAGAAAAGAAACAAAAAAATCCTATTACGGTAGAGAATAAGACAATTTTTTCTATACTGGAAAAAGTACTGATTATCAGTTCCCGATTCGGTGTCTATGCTGATGACAAAAATATTTACCCCGGTCTTAAAGGTAAGACTGACAAGTTTGATAAAATCAAATTGGTAGTTGGTCTCGAAAATGACCTTAAATCCATTGTGAACTAGAGAAAAATGAATTGTTATTGTCCAAAACTAGACTGGCCTCTTTTAATCGTATTAAAAACCCTTTTTTGCTTTCCATCAAAATGGCTGATGCTAAACTCCAAAAGAGAAACTTGTTGCACCTTCGCGGTCTATAGTTTCCCATTGATATGAATTGGAACGATTATATTGAGACAGTTGCTAACTCTGTTCTTAGGAAAGTTGGTTTACTGCATCGTTCGAAACCATTTTTCTCGTCCAAATCTATCTTTCAGCTTTATAAATCTATGATTCGTCTGACTATTTTTGCGACATCTGGTACGATGCTTTTTTATCTAGAGATTCTTGACAAAACCCAAAGATGAATCTGCAATGTTATAGGTCCTGGCCTTGCATCTTGGCATCAATCACTTTCCCACTCTAGCTTTGCTCAGCCTTTTCTAAAAAAATATTTTCATCCCAATTGTTCTGATGAGCGTTAATCTTTGATGTCCTGACTTCATGCATTTAACCATAGTACAGAGTGGAGTGATGGATAGCGGCTCGGGTTGTGAAATCGGAGAGACGAGTTCGAATTCCACTTACGTGCTAATTCCCTTGGGAAAGCTATGAATTCTCTTCTTCTCCTCCTAGCTATAGATAAATAGCAGGACAGACCGGATTTTATAGCCTGGTCTACTGCAGAAAGAAATGGCAACCTACTGCAGGGCAAAAATCTGCCTAGTCAGTTATGTATCGAAAGATACATGATCGCCTAAACGTGTATTACTCATGGCACTAGATGTAACCGTAAGTTGTATGCTAATAATTTCTTCTCTCGAACATTACCTGTGCAACTCTCTTCTGGTTTCATGCCTTCTTGTCAACTTCTTCTATGTGCTGTGTCCCTACAGGACATTGCGATCATGGCTCTCCACAATTTCCTATCTATATTTGTATCTCTTAATAACCTTTGTCCTTTTCTCATCTCTTCCCAACTCTGCTCCGCGATCCGTTCGCTCAAGCTTGTCAGGTAGATTGTGTGTTGCTTTTTCTCTGGTTCTCGTTCGACCTGTTCTGGGAGTATCAAATTTTCCAATTACAATATATTAGTATCAAGCAGTATCAAAAATTTAAATGCAACATCTATTATTAACTTTTGTCTTTTTAAATACTGTTCTTTTATTATCCTTCTAAACTTTTCTCATTTTCTTTTGCTCTCAGTAAAACCTTGCGTCTTAGTGACTTTATCGCCTTATCGGTAAAATGATGAAAAAAATGGTCACTATTTGAGTAATTGTAAACTCAATTCTGTTTTATGTAAAAGATTTTGTCTCGGAAACAATACCCAGGTGTGTTAGATATTTCATAAAATGCGTCCCATAAATTGCTGCAATCATTAAGACTACTTTTATGTGCTGTGTCCCTTCAGAACGTAGACGTTCATAGCCCTCCACATCTTCCTGTCCCTTGTAGCTCTTATGGTATAAGTTTTTAATTTTTGTTATTTATCCCAAACCCTGTTCTACCATCCATGTTTCTGGCTGCTTTCCTATGGCCCTCTTTCCTTCAACCTGTCCTGTGAGTATCAGATTTTCCAAACCTTCTTTCCTCATTACATGCCCCAGAAATTTCGACTACTTCTTCCTGGTGCTATAAGTTTTCTTTTTGTTTCCATTTTGTCCAAAACCTCACATGTTCAGTCCCTGGTATCCTCAGTATATTTCTGTAGAGCAACATTTCTGTTGCTTCAAGGCTCTTCCTCATCTTTGAGAGGATTGTCCAACTTTTGCTACCGTACAAGACGACGGGTATCACGTAACAGTTCAGTACACTTTTCTTTGTTTCTAATAATTTTTCTGTCTCTTAATACTCTGCTTAGCTTTTGGAAGGCATCTTTGGCTATTCCAATACGTCTTCGGATCTCAGTGTCGTACTTTCCGTCCTCTGTTTGAAAAGTTCGCATATATTTAAATTTTTCTCCTTGTTTAATTTTAGCATCCCTGATTTAAGACTATAGGGTTTATTTATAAACTGCTTTTTATTCGTCTTGGAATTCTTTCTACTAATTTATTCATCCATTGCTGATAAAATGTTTCTGTCGAATCTGATCTCGAAAATTATTATTATCAACTGAAAATGGTTTTGATAACATTCGTTACGATGACTGCGTTTTCCTCGGCTATGGGCCTGCAGTTGCTATCGACCCATAAACTATTACCGAATTCCATGGTAAGTGTTAGATATTGTCCCAATAGTTTTTCTCAAGAAAAGGATATGACTTTTAATGACTTCGAGATTGATCGAGAAAACGTTGACTTTGGGCTTATTCACAATTTAATGCCAAATTAAAATAACTCATCTTGGATGCAGTGAGACTGAAGCAGTAAATTTCATCTGTTGTACCTATGTAAATAGAGAAAGGCAGGCATAATTAAAAAGAGAAGGATAAAAATTATGTATTGATATCTTTATACACACACGCGCGCGAGCGCGCGCGCATGTGTGTGTGTGTGTTTTGGATAATAGAATAACAAAATGAAAAAACACTACGTTACTCGTTTCGTCCTTCGAAAGGACTTCTACAAACTAAATAACATTTTCGTCGATAAAATCATATATATATATATATATATATATATATATATATATATATATATATATATATGTAGAGGAAAGGAACGAAATACAGTAGATGTCAATGAAGATACAAAAACGCTTAAGTTTAAAAGTAAAATTTATTTTTCTGGCGTCCGATGTCTTTGCATGCACAAATATAACTGACCTCGTTCAACTTTCTACTGCGTTTTTTGTTTTGCTTTTGTTTTTTTGTCGCTATTGACTTTTATTGTTTTCCATATTTTCTCTTTGAACTACCCATTATTAATCTAAGATCGTATTCAACCACACACACACACTCATATATATATATATATATATATATATATATATATATATATATATATATATATATATAGCATAATGAGAAGCCACGTATACTTTCTTAATATGTATATATAGAAAAAGGAATATTCGAACACAGTGGCGTTCCATATCACGTGACGTAAATAAACAGTAATTTTAATTTATTTGTAACAGTTATTTCTGAAGAAAGATTGAGGTCAATCTGAAATATCAAATATATATATATATATAAATAAATAAATACTTTCATAAAAAACATTATTATTTTTTTAATTTGCAGCTTTTTCTATATATATATATATATATATATATATATATATGTAATGAGGATGATGATGATGGACTCTCCCGTCGTTTTTGACGTATGCGTGTCTTTCAGTTCAGTTTTAAAGTTTATGTTTTCGTATGAGACAACAATCCTCCACGGGATTTGTAAACAAATCCATACGAAGGACATACTGAAGGGTTGGCCGTCATATATATAGATATAGATATATGTATATAGAGATATAGATATAGATATATAATGATATGATTGATAATAGCATGGGAGTATTATTATAAAACAGCATCAAACGTTAATACGTAATGTTGGGTTAAAAAAATCGAGATTCAATGTAATGCAGATAGAGATTCTTAATTAAGAATGAATAATGATTTCCTCAGCCTGAAAGTGGCAGCTGTATTTCCCCTTAATTCGTTTTTACTGTATATATATATATATATATATATATATATATATATATATATAAGTGGACACTGGGAACAACACCGAGTGCTGACTGACAGTCTGTTTCATGCTTGAACGCAATTTTCATAATTACATCTCTCAACTTAGTATCTATACTGATGATACAACCATTTACTCCCTCGATAGTAAGCCGATAAGGTCAAATTGGCAGCTGATGTCCCAAATGACTCTTAATTTTAACGCCTTTACTGCTTTCCATTAATCATCTGAGACATCCCTTGCTGAGGCGAACCTCCAGGAGAGTGACTCATTGCTCCTTCTCGGGCTAGGGTTCTAGGCTGACATGAAGTGGACAAACTATATTGTATCCATTGCTAGGTCAGTTGCTAAAAAATACACCCTGTTGTACTGGGACAGTTTTTCTCTCTTGAATCTATCTTATATGTCTATCATTCGTCCATTCTTAGAATGTTGTTGCCATATATAGTCCGGTGTTCCTACTATTTATTTAGAGATCCTTGATAAAATCCAAAGAAAATCAGCAATATTATTGGTCCTAATCTGGCGTCTCGGCTTCACTTACTTTCCCACCGATTTAACGTTGCCTTCCTGTGCCTTTTCTACAAATGCCTTCATGAGAACTGCTCGGATTAGCTCTTCGCTATGGTACCTAGCCTTTTTGAATTTAAGTGTGGCACGAGATTGGCGACGAGATCTCACCAATTTACAGTTGAGTTAGCTAGATGTAACAGTATTTCTATGCTAACAGTTTCTTTTCTCGTACTTTTTGGTTGTGGAAATCCCTTCCGGCTCCATGCTTTCCAGTCAACTTTAATCTTCAAAAATTTAAGTATAATGTCAAATTCTTCCACCCTTAATAACTCCCTATGCCTTAGTAACTTTACTGCCTTGCTTGGATTAAAAAAAACAAAAAAAAACATACGCTCTGTCTCCGATATTGAGCACTTTTACCTTTAAATATAGCATTCCTTTAAAATATACTTTTACCATCTTTTTATCGTGTATATGTATATATATATATATGTATGTGTGTGTGTGTGTGTGTGAAAGGAGAATAATTTTTATATTATAATATATAATAAACAGAAATTCGGACTCTGCTAACCAGACACTTTTTTGTAGCCTAATGGTATAACAGCACATCAGACCAAATGATGGCTCCCATTAAGGTTCGATTCCTGTCGGAGAAGTAGATATTTTCTACAAAATTTCTCGGACATTCAGGGCGGTAAATGTTTTTAATAATGTTTAATTAGAAAAAAACACAGAGCATTTACTTAAATAAATTATATCTATAAAAAATGACGTATAAACGGAAAATATATTAAAATAATTATCGGAATTAATCCATTATATATATATATTATAATTAGAAGGTGAATATTTTTATTAGGGTGGGGAATCTCTGCTTGGTTGAGACGAGAACATTTCATTGCCTTTCACACACATACACACATACATATATATACATATATATATATATATATATATATATATATATGTATGTATGTATGTATATATCCTTTTAATCATGTGTTAGATCCTCACAAGGACCTCCACGATTATAGCCTTGAGGTAAATTAAGCTACGTCTAGTAAATATCTACATACATATACCAAGAGCCAGATGTTCACAATCAAAGATATGCATGTTTCTCAAATGTTTTCCTCCGCAGCTAAATGTTTCAATTCTCAAATTTCATGGTGAACAGTAATAAAAGCGAATAGATCTAAGCATTTATCTAGCATAATTTAGTCTGGCCCAAGGCTACAGTGACATAACTCTACGCTCGGTGCATCCGAACATAAAGACCAGAAAGTTGGATATCACAAAATACAACTAAGGCAATAAAAATCTATTTGACGTATGCTCGTATTATTTTGGGATGTGTGCGTAGCATTGTGGGTTATTGACGGGGAAAGGGGAATTATCCTAATGAGTTCCAGTCAAGGCTGTTACGTTAACTTCCACCAAAATACCGCTAGAAAGTCACGTATCTATCTCACCTCCTTACGACTTAGAGGTCAAAAGCAAGTAAAACTGAACTCTCTAGCATTGCTTGGCAACCAGTCTAGTAAAATGAAAACAGTATTCAGTACCGCCTTGAAGACTGATGGGCACTGTCTTGCTCTAGACACACCTACTGCAGTACATGAGTTACCCCAACAATCCTAATAGGACAATTATTACAAAAGACGGTAGCACAATTTCTCTGCTATCTTATCCCATCGCCAGTCATTCTGCTAATGTCCATTATACCAAAATAAAGAGTAGAATGTGAGAATAAATGTTTTATTTTAATTAAATACATATGCAAATTTCTCAGTCTCAAAATGTGGTAACACCTTGAGAATTTTAAACCGCTTTGATTTATTAAAATATCTGTCCCGGGCATACGCGCTCGGGATCCCACCTAAAAACAGACCCTGTGTCCCATCTCGTCCTAGTGGGAGGACAGAGTAAATACCGCCTATACACAAAGGCAACTAGAAATATATGACATCAGTGTGCTTACCTGGCATAGGAGTTAACAACTGTCAATGAGGCTTTACTGGAGGCTATGATTTTCCGCATTTTTGATGGGAGAAGTAGCTAAGCCTCGCGGGTATCCCAAACCTACGGCAGCACCTTCCACATCGCACTCATCTTGCGGCCCCAGCCGAGACTGAACTCACTAATACTTTGATTGGTGTAGTTCATAATCTTGTCAAGTAGCTGAATTCTTGATGCTTCGCTAAAGCTATCAAGGGTGTTTTTATCGTGACACCATCACTAAATGGATAGCCAACCAAGGCTCAGAGAGACTCCATTTTGAATTCAGAGTTTTCCTTCTCCCAGACCAGTTGCCATCCAAGGCTATTGAACCCAGTCTGTCCTGCTATTTACCCATAGCCGGAGGGAGAAGAAAGAGGATTCACACCTTTCCCAAGGGTGTTAGCACGTAAGTGAATGTAAGTGTAATGTGCCAAGGACAAAAATGGATTTAGTGCGATGAGGCACGGTGGAGTAATGGATAGCGGCTTGGATTGAGGAATATTCCTCAATCAAGCCGCTCCATTACTCCACCGTGCCTCATCGCACTGATGTTGAGTCGGTGTAATTCTGATACTAGCGTGACAGTGGTCTCGTTATTAATCAATTTTTGTCCTTGGCACATATGCATAAGTATGTGAATGGTGCTCCCCACGTTAAAAAGACCATGTGTCACATCCAGCCTTGGTAGGGAATATATATTGGTATGCTCAGACTCATATGAACACATTTTGTTTGTTTGTTTCTTTCTTTCTTTCACTACATGCATATATATATATATATATATATATATATATATATATATATATATATTGTGCAACGGTAAGCGTAGGTATATGTGTATTTCTTAATATACTTTATAGTTCTGTTTAACTACATTAAGCACTGTTGTGTTTACAACATAAATTAAATAAATATTTATTTGTTTAGCTGTATATGCCCGCTATCGCAAGCATATACAGTTGATAATATCTCTTTATTTAGTTTATATCCACACACACACACACACACACACACACACACACACACACACACACACACATATATATATATATATATATATATATATATATATATATATATATATATATATATATATAGGTAACTACACTCGTCTCGGAAAACCTTCGGTTTCTTGATTTGCTAATGGTCAAATCAATCTCGAAAGAAAAAAAGGTTTTAAAAAAAGAAAGAGCTAATGAACATGAAAGTCTGTCGAAAATAATCGTACAGCATACAGGTCCAAAGCCCAAAGAAAAAAATCCGAGACAGCTTTCCCTGACAATCCGCTTAGTTGAAACCTTGGTAGGTTTGTTTGGCTCTCTAGCTTTCGGAGATACCCGTTTGCTAGCCAATCCCTATTGAAGACTCTCACTCAGGCACATTTGTGTTTATTAAACATCCACAGCCAATCTGTTGTTTATACAGCAACTATGTTGACTAGACCTTAGTTAGAGTTTTTGGGAGAGAGCATGTTATCTAGAATGATCAACATCTGAACAACACCAGCACACTCAAAGCCTCGGGCACGATGACTCTTGACTTCGTGCTAGCACAGCTATCGACGGCCTGATGTGCATGTGTATGAACGTACTTAATGAATATTCTTATATTAAGATCTGCTTACATGTTTGAGTAAACGCCAAAAGCAAGGAATGTATTCTTGATTTTCTATTTAACCTTGAATATATTTCCTCCTTCCGATAAGCGGCTTACCGCCATATCACGTCGTGACAACGTATGATCACCGAAGGTAAATAACGTCGAACCTAAATGGGGATATCAGCTGCTGTAATCTTTGACGTGCAAGTGGTGTAGTGGATAATGGCTCGGAAAATGTTAATCGGAGAGCCGAGTTCGAATTCCAGTCGAGTTCGTTATATTCACATATTCGCAAATATCCCTGGGAAAGGTATGAATCCACCGCTTCTCCCCCTCCCCCAGTTATGGTTTAATTAGCATAACATCTATCAGTAAATCATTATTATCTGCCAAGAAATTATTACAATCTAAAAATATTTTCTGGCTTTAAATAACACGCAAAAGATTGATAAGTCGTAAAAAAACAAATCACTGAAACCTTCCGTTAAACAATTCTATGACAGTCCATTCCTTTTTTTTCTATGTCATGATGTCCAGATGAACAACCGATTTGAAAGAGAATTATGACTAGAAAAAGTGAATGTAATGCCACAAATTTTAAGGTTTATAGCTTTAAATAGTCCTAGAAATTCTGATACTTTTAAAATAAATTAGGACATGCATTACATTTTGACTGACCCTCGAATATATACAGGGTGCGATGGATGAATTGCCGTCTAAATTAAGCAAAAATGAAAATAACACTGCCATCTCCTTTTGACAGATATATTTACCAAAATTACACAAATCTATCACCAGTCTTCAATCACAGCCTTTCAGACAACTTCGGAATCTTATGCGTATCTTCTGGGAGGTCTCCTTGTTTAAGATGGTAAATGCTGCCATAATCTTTGCCTTCAGTTCATCTTTGGTGTTACAAAGAGTTTTGTTGTTCTCTCGCTCAACTGCGACCGATATATAATAATCAAAAAGTTTGCAGTCTGGGGAGTTGGGAGGCCAGATGTAAGGGATGATATGGTTGCAGTTATTGTCTGACAGCCATGACTGGGTTCTTCTGCTTATATAGCATGGTGCAGAGTCCTGTTGCTAGATATCGGGTCTTCCAGCATCCATCCTCTTGACCCAGGGCAGCATTACCTCCTCAAGGTTACATATGTAGGCCTCCGTATTGAGTCTGAAGTTCTCACCAACAAATTCGTGTATTCTTTTCTTATCAGAACGATCAGAATGAGTTTTCCGAGCTGCCGTACATCCGTAATCACTATTAGACTCTTTCCAAATCCTCTGCACTGTCCTCAGAAATACTCTGAAATGTTCGTGTTGGAGCTTCCGGTGCGAATGCCAAGCAGTACAGCATGCTGTTTCGAAATTTTTGGCGGAGTGAATTACGTCATGGTGCTCTTTTTCAAACAGACAGTGTCCAGCTGACCCTAATATATTGTGCATTCGCTAAAAACAATCACGTGATATTAAAAATGTAAAATGTCGACAATTTTTCCATCGCACCCTGCACACACACGCGCGCGCGCGAGCACGCATGCGCGCGCACTCACACACACACACATACACACACATATATATATATTAATGTAAAATTAATTGATAGTTCACAGGGAGGTCGAAAAGTAAAAAGCAACGTTCTTAATACAAAGGACGAAGCTTCAATATATATTAGAACTTCTATGTGTTTGTTTCTTATCGAAAGATTCTATTCAAAGTTACATACATTACACAATCATCAAGTATTAACTTTGTATAGTTTGCCATAACTCTCCCGTATTTAATGTTTATGGGGGAAAATAGGACTGTCTATATCCATATAAAATTAGCGGGAAAAAAAGAATAAAAGTACACAAAATTTATAAGAATTTCCGAAGTACACTATTCCCTTAAGGTGCGATAGTGGTTCATTTAGGCTTTGTATTATCATCCCGATTCGATGTTTTTCAATAGGTATTTGTTTTTGTGTATACAGGAAGCAATTAATTCACTTCTTTTATTTAATATATTAGGCTTACTCATATTTTGAAATATCATAAGATTTTAAAGAAGTTGTTGAATAAATATAATAATGACAATTACCAAAAAATTATGATAATGTTAAAATTTAAAAAAAGCAGAAATGCAACTACCGGGATGGAAATACATCTCACCTCAATGGTGAGTGCTTAACTATTGATATAGTGTATAAACATACTGTTGAACGTTATAAAAAAATAACTAAAATAAAAACTAAATAAAAAAGAAAGACGGAAAGAGAATGGAAGCAATTTTTTTCAAACACAATTTAAGTTTAAATAACGAAAATATACAAATAATGCGCCCTTCTCAATGCATTGTCCAGAAATAAGGGAAAATAGTGTGGTAAATCCAGAAATGTCATGGGGAGTGATAGCAAGAGCATAAATCATATAATGACATCTTGCTCCTGTATATAAACATGTGCAAAAATAAATCCTTACATTTGACTTGATAAAATCCCTCAGAGAACAAAACGTGTCGTTTAAATATAGTTTTTTATTGTATTTTTATTCATTTTTCTTTACAGATACACACTATCTGAAAATAATTTCCACATCTATCTATCTATCTATCTATATATATATATATATATATATATATATATATATATATATATCCCTCTCTAAATTCGACCATGTCTCTCATACTCCTCCTCACCCTCTCTCTGTATTACCTTACATCAACTTAAAACTACACCTCAAAAGTGTATAAAAAACTATTTGTAAATTTAAACATTTTTTTCGCTCTTGTGAAAGGTTGTCTGTTTTCTATTTAAATTGAATTAATAATTGCTCTGATTTGGCATTGAGCTCTCTGGATTACATCATCCTTAGGATTACATGAACTTATATATATATATATATATATATATATATATATATATGTGTGTGTGTGTGTGTGTGTGTGTGTGTGTGTGTGTGTGTGTGTGAAAATGATATTTGCAACGTAAAAATTCATGCAATTTAATTAGTTCCTTCTACAGTGCTCAATATCTAACATAGAGCCACAGGAAAATCATATCTTAAACTTTTGAAAATGTTTAAAATCATCATAGTCACAAACCATTGAGCGTAACTGTCAGTTTCCCGATATGAAAATCGATTGTCAGATGATTGTGACGATGATAATTATTTTTGTTAATTTGTAAGCCCCGACTGGGAACACCAGTCACTCCATCGTTAAGGTGGAGACGGTAATAGTTACGCTTGGCACTTACAAAAAAATGACAACATTCACACGTTACCCGCCTTTTATTTTTTATTCACAGTCGGGTGCTCCGTCAGCAATTACTTGTCCTCGTGACTACACTTGCTAATAAACTTGTATTTCTTATTAAGAAGACGATCTTGTTCAAGGATAGTAATGATGTTTAATTTTACCTCCAAATACAATACGCAATACCTGCTTCACATGCCCAACATGTTTTCGGCCTTCTTAGAATTTATCATTGTAAAAGGGGGGGGATATATTAAATATATATTTAGTCAACGTCCAGCTGTGAACATGGCATCTATTGTAAAAAGATGTTTTATACATCCATCGAATGACACTGGAAATAATTCCAGTGTCGTTCGATGGATCCTAAATGCACTATATTTGGGTCGGTGATAGTTTTCACAGTGACTTGATAAACAACACTTTTTGTCAATCATTTACCTTTAATGGGACATTCATATTTGCGTCGGCAGGCATATATTTTTGTTTAAGTTTAGTATCTTGCTATTATGCCTTTTTATTACGTGTAATATTATCGGTGCATTTTTAACTTAATTTTGTCTTATTTCTACAGAATATTTTTTAAAATATATGATTTTTAAGGAAGTGTTTGTGTATTAAATTGATAAACATTCTTCCCACCTTAATTTTACGACATTATTGAAGAGCGGATGTTTTATTTTCTTTCTTTTATTAAATTTTGTTATTGATATTGCTACCACAGTTGATACTATCATTGTTTTCACACCCGTCTATGAATGATAACTTCAATGGTAGCCGCTATTTTTAGCACCTTCTCGTATTCGCATTTTATCTTGTTGAAAATTTCTTTATTGCTACAGTTTACAGACTGCTTTGTTGTATTGATTTAGGTATTTGTTCGAACACAGTAGGTGGTTGGTTAGACACTGTGCTTATCTAGCATTGAGTATTGTTAGCTTTTCTGTATGGTGACACCTTCCTCGTTAAGAGTTTAAATATGACATCCAGTTAATCCACACACATACTCACTCACTCACACAAACACACACACACACAGATATATATATATATATATATATATATATATATATATATATATATATATATATATATATATAAAAAAAATATACTGAAAAAACAAACAAAAAATCCTAATATGCGATTATGCTGTTTTAATGTTTAATGTCAACGTCGGACGTTTTCGGTCTAATAGACCATCTTCAGGACATATTCATAAAACATAATTAACATAGACCATATACAATTCAACATGAAAAAAGACGATGGACATAAAAGCAATACCAATCTAAACAGATAACTGAAATCTTTTATAAGATCAGCGTTGCGTTTAAATATGATCACGTCGTCGTCACGTGGGCGATGTTGTGAAAACGTATTCTAAAATTTCAGTTATCTGTTTGGATTGGTTTGTTTTATGTCCATCGTTTTTTCATGTTGAATTAGGTCTATATTAATTATGTTTTTATGAATATGTTCTGAAGATGGTCTATTAGTCCGAAACGTCCGACGTTGACATTAAACATTAAAAACAGCATAATCGCATTTAGTATATTTTTCTTCATATTGTCGGATCTATATTCATATATATTTACATATATATATATATATATATATATATATATATATATATATATATATATATAACGATATAAATATATAGTTTTACGGTATGTCATATTTATGAGTAAAAGTGCTCAATATAAGTATAGAGGGGTATGTAAAAATGCCCAGAAGATTTCGTTCAATTATAAACCAGAGTCTCGCTGTTCAGTGTTAACTTAAGTATCCCCTATTTATATATATACAATGCTAAAAGAAAGGCATGCAAAATATGCAACAACAAAAAAGATAACATTATCAACAAAACTAACAATGGCAATAAACCAAATAAAAACAATCATATAATACTGCCTACTAACTCCTTATTATCTACTACCCCAAAAAATGTATCTAATCTTAACAATATCAAAATTATTACAATCACATCCAAAACTATTATGGATATGATCAGGTCCCCAAATCCTCATAACAATAATAATTCTGGAGCAGGAATATATAAAATAGACTTAAATTTAACCACAACTTTGATCTAAAGAATGCTACACTTATTAAAGAAGAAAGTGACTTAGACAGAAAATTCTCAAGAGTGCGGCTATCGAATATTATCAAAATATAAATCTGCGCCCCTGATTTTTCAAATATCTTCATTCCTGAAAGAATTACTTTTTTTTCCAAGCAACATACATGACTATGAAAATGTTAAAATAAAGAAAAGAAAACTGTTAGATTCATAACCACATCTTATTTAAAATATATAATACATAAATTTATCCCATACTAGATTAATTTTATTAGTTTAATATTTTACTAATATAAATTACATAAATAAAAATTCAACAACATGAGTTACTCATGTTGATTAGATATTAAATTACGTCACTTAGGATTCTTCATCAGTCACCTACACTTTTCAGTTAACCTGATGAATGTTTATGAGCGTCTCTTAAATTTAAAAATTTTGAAAAACTTAAAAAGGTTTTTATTTTTGTTTAAGATTACTTGGTGCAAAATAAAATCCTTACATTTGCCTTGATAAAGTTCATTAGAGAAATATGTCGGCTAAGATAATTTTTTATTACGTCTTTATTCATATATATATATATATTTTATATATATATATATATATATATGTGTGTGTGTGTGTGTGTGTGTGAGTGTGTGTGTGTATTTAGACAGCAATCATTCTTTCGCGCACATTTCATTAAATACGACAGACATTGTTTTTTTTTTGTTTTTTTTTTCATACAATTTCTCAATGCGATCTAATTTTTTTCTTTTCATAAATTATATAAAAACTGTCCGAATGTTGTTTTTATCCGAGCGCTTTCGGCTATACATTTAGCCATTTTCAAGGATTAAATATTTTAACTGTTAAATAAGAAATATTTTGTTGCATGTATGTTTTATAAAATGTTTTCATTTTTCAAAACACGGTCAAGATATTGTGTCCATGTTCATAGTTGATACTGTTAAATGCTTTTTATTATTATTATTAATGAGGCTTCCATTATTTTTAGCTTTTTTTTTTTGCATGTAGATGATGCTATTATAGTTGTGTTGTCAACAAATATGTTACGAATAGTGTCAGGTAGGTCTCGATGAAAACTTAAATGACCTATGGTCAGAAAGGTGTAGATAAAAAGAACATTCAGGCAGTTTTATATAATTTATCATCTGAAAAAAAAAGAATTATTAGATCGCATGTGAAATTCTATCAAAACTAAATAAAAGAACCTTGTCTGTCGTATTCAGTGAAATGTGCATATATATATATATATATATATATATATATATATATATATATAATATATATAATAATAGACGTACATTATTCAGACTATTGTCCTCATCTTTGTCGCCATATTTATCACAACGCTTCAGCCGTTGTACGTTCCGGCCTTCTTCAGGTGGTTGGAATTTCGTACTGAACCTTTATTTCTCTCACTGGGGTAAACTGTTCTAGTTCCAGGTGCCCTGTTTGATGGATGTCAGTTATCAATTATCTCCTGCTAATTTCCCTCTGAAAGTTCTCCACTGCCTTAACCGGGTATTGAACTCACACTCTTTGGGTCCTGTCACTCATTCCAACAACCTGAAGACGGCCGGAGCGTACAACGGCCGAAACGTTGTGATAAATATGGCGACAAAGATGAGGACAGTAGTCCGAATAATGTAAATAATGTACATAATACCTCATCTCAGAAATATAGACAGAATAAAGACGTAATCTATAATTTCCAGGACCCCTCCTGTGTGCGTATGTGTACTCGTACCAACATAATAAATTTAGTCCGATTACGTCCTGAGGATGAAACGCGTCACAACTAAAATTTTCCACTTTGTCATAAAATGTCCACACACACACACACACAAACACACACACATGTCTTTCTCTCTCTCTCTTTATATATATATATATATATATATATATAAAATCTAGAAAGGTTTATGTCAAGTGTATTACAAATTATTAGTCTATATTTAATACATTTAGAGTTAAGCAACAAATTAAAAAAATATTAGTTAACAGTTTTTCTGTAACTTCTGAATATATAATAGGCACCAGAGTTTTTATCAAGAACTTCAAAAGATTTAACATTTGCCATGTTTCAGGCACTTAAATATTACTTAGTAAAATGAGAATTTAGATTAGTTTTGCATCATTTAGACACAAATAAAATTCACATTTCATGTGATTTACATATTTTATTGCACAACGCTACATGTTTCATTTAAAAAAAAAAGACGAAAAGTTATTGCTATTTCCAAGGACGATAAATCCCTAAATACAAATTGCTTCTTCCCTCGAGAAAATATTAAAAGAATATTACGAAGAAATATCGGATTAAACAACCCATTAATTGCTTAAATTATTTATTTGACGTTTATAGTAGGGAAATGTAAACTATCAGATATAGACACCGAACTGTCCCAGCGAGTGATACGCGTTATATGAGAAGCTTAACTGAGCGATGCATTACTGTAAGAAGCTTCAGGTTAAAGCGAACACAGGTTCGATTCCCATCGAGCGGCATATTTTCTCTAATAGGACTTCTGGTCTAGACAAGCAAAGCCAAACTGCGCTCACATACGGGGCCTAGTTGCCTTTTTAAATGGCACTATTTCATGAGGAAAATAACGTTTTTTTAAAATGTCGTTTGTTTCCTTTCGTTCTCACTTGTCCACACACGCACACACGCATGCACACACACTCTTATGCCTAACCACATACATAAACAAAGTACAATGTGTCTTGAATTTTGTAAGTTTTCCTTGAAGGTAACGTTTTCATCATTTTAAACCATTGGCTTTTTTCACTACGGAAGATCGTTCCTGTAAACATCCTATGCTTCAGATAATGGAAGCGTCAATGATAATTCCTTTTCTCTAGAGAATAAACACTTCTTATTTTACAAATATTTTTTGTATAGTAAAATGAATAAATTAGAAACAAATCGCGTGTAGCAGTGTGTATTAATCGATCTCTCATCAATAATAATATTATACCAAGACATAAGTTGGTTTTTTTTTTAATTATAGAAAGAATCTTTTGTCCAAATAAAAAAACGTCGACTGATGGAAAGTAGAGAGGAGTAGCTATCTAGCTAGCTAGTAGATAGATAGATAGATAGATAGATAGATAGATAGATAGATAGATAGATAGATTGTGACCATATGGATCAACACTGCACGGGAACTGTCAGTTTCACACCTTAATGCAATCTTCATGAAACTAACGGCATTGATTACTATGGCCACGCTATCTATATCATATATTATGGCCAAACTGTGGCCATTTTATTTTCTGAAAAGCACACATAATTTGAGGGAAATTGAGAAAATCTGAGGAAAATAACGTTTATTAAAATGTTGTTTGTTTCTTTTCATTATTACTTGTTCACTCACAAACTTTCAATCGCCCTGTTCATATATATGTGTGTGTGTGTGTGTGTGTGTGTGTGTGTGTGTGTGTATTTGGGCAGTAATCCCTCTTTTATATAGGTTTCATTGAAGACGACTGATAAGACACTACCATGAAGCTTTTTATTAACTGTTTCTTGAATTCGTTCATTTCTTATCTGCGCATAGTGTGTAAAACTGTCCAAATGATTTGCGTATCCGTATAGCCATTATCAATGATATTGTTTTCTTTAATCTAGTATGTATATTTGTTATACGTATATAGATAAAGGGGTGAGAATGTTTTTTGGATTTCTGAACACGGTCAGAACGTTGTGTCCGTGTTTATAATGGATATTATTTAGAGTTGGTTTCTTTCTTCTTTTTTTTTAACGTTTCTATTATTTTTAACCGTTTTTTGTATGTGTACGAAAAAATTGCAGCACCTTGCCAGTTATCTACCATAATATATATATATATATATATATATATATATATATATATATATATATAAAGTCCGTCCCAAAACATGTAACAGTTCAGGAAAAGAAAAACCTGCCTTTCGTAATTTTTAGACTTTTACCTATGGGGACCCTAAAGGATGTTGTGTATCGCAGAAAACTGACTACATTGGCGGCCCTTAGAGAAGAAATTTAAAATGCATGTTCAGCAATCCCACTAGATACTTCGGCCAACGTTGCCCAAGCTATAGATCACCGTACCAATAAGTGTCTGGGATCTAAAGGCCGCCATTTGGAGCATCTCTTGTGAATGCAGAGTCTAAATATAACTTGTATTAATTTCGTGGTGTTTGAATAAATTTAGTATTACAATATTTATAAAAGTTTTTCTATCATGAAGTGTATGCATATTTTTTAGTGGACCCTTTCACTTTCTCTTTCACACACACACACACACACACACTCATACATACATATATATATATATATATATATATATATATATATATATATATATATATATACATAATTATTTTCTTTTTAAATATGTGATTCCATCATGAAACAGAAAATTTCCATGTTTTAAAACAGAAATTAAATTTATATTTTATTTATAAATTTAGTTTCAGTTTTGAAACATGGAAAATTCTCTGTCCCGATAGAATCATATTTTAAAAAGAAAATAATTATAATATAATAAGTTTTTTTTTTTTTAGAAAATAACTGATAAGAACACCGGATTATAAATCTGAATGTTCATTCTTATTATTGTAATATATATATATATATATATATATATATATATATATATACCCTATAGTGAAAAAAAACAGTGCTCAATCTTAAATAACAGAGCTATTTAAAATATAAAAATATACATAATACCCTACGTTGACTGCAATAGCAAAAAAGCATGAAGCTCCGATATGTGCAATCAACGTAGGGTATATATATATATATATATATATATATATATATATATATATATATATATAAAGAGAATGAGAGTGATAATCATCTATATATATTTCTATTTTATCTATTACATGGACCCTTGTCGGGTTCATGATCTAATTTACGAACTCCGCGATCCTTTCGACGGCTGCATATTCTGTTCTTCGCCAGGGCAACTAACGGTTTTGTAGTGTCTTGACGCGTACATATGTACGCGTATGCATCTTGTCTGCTCGACGCAACAGTATTTAAACAGGTGCTAAATATTTTAGAAACCTCCTCAGAAGCCAACCACTTCCGATTCAGTATATCTCCGTCAAAATAAAGGTAAACAGTCAATCTTTCGTAAAATATTAGTAGAGGCCAGCCTCCCAAAAGTCGCATTCATTCGAAAAACGTTTCTAACTCACTTCTATTACACGCCAAAATATTTCAGACAGATGCTGATATGGCCCAGCTTTCAAACAAGCTACTATTTCTTTTTATTTGTTTTTTATACGTACTTATTTTTCTTATATATATATATATATATATATATATATATATCTTTACTGTTTCTTTTCTCATTTGTGCAAGAGTTCCTCTCAAGGTTGGCCTCCGTTGTTGTTATCCACTAAGGGGCGCTAGTACACTAATATTTAGAAAGGTTTATTTTGCTAGTTGGTCCGCGCTCCGCCCCTGGTTTATTTTGCGCACTGTTTCTTTGTTCTGGCAACGTCAATATTTAGTCTGGCTAACCCACTTCCCTCGAGAATTGGACACGTCGCGTACGCTGTTCAGAAGTTGCTGGATTGTGTGTTGCATGGGAACGGGGGCTTGGCGGGAGTTCTTGGGTGGTTATGCGAGTGCTAACATACAACCTTCTGTCTAAGGCAGGTATTGTGGTTCGTCTGCTAAAAGTATTGAACTAACCGTTTGCGTTTCAACATATCCATTGACATATTAAAAATCACAGCGGAACATGAGTAACATCTGTGAAACTCCTTGAGATACGCATATTAATGCTCATATTTCCATGGTAAAATATAGTTTTAATGTATGCTATATTTATGGTTAAAAACGCTCGATATCAGACCAAAGGCGTATGTAAATACAAAAGTTGACAGTGAGGTGAAAAAGAAACAGTGTTCAAATGATAGTTGCCGGTTCGATTCCTGTCAGAGAAGCACATATTTTCTATGAAACTTCTCGAACATTCAGGTCGGTAAATGTAATTAATACTGTTTAATTATAAAACAGAGTATATTTCCTTCAATAAATTGCATCTATGAAAAATAACGTATAAACAGAAAAAATGATATATTAAAATAATTGTCGGACTTAATCTATTTCATTATATATATATATATATATATATATATATATATATATATATATATATATATATATATATATATATATATAAAAATATTTTAAACACTAATATTCCATGGTCATAATTTATTCCATTGGAATTGCAAATACGATCAATTCATCAGACCTACAAATTCAAAAATTCTGATGAATTAGATCGTATTTACATTCAGTGGAATAAATTATAACGATAATAATAGTGTTTAAACTTTTATTATATCCTTACTCTGTCCTAGACATTGAGTTCTACCTGATTCTTCCTCTTGGAAATTTTTTTCTGAAAATATACATGTATGGGTATTTATATATCTTGCATATGTATGTATATTTTCCACTAATATATATATATATATATATATATATATATATATATATATATATATATATATATATATATATATAATGAAATGGATCAAGTGTGTATGTGTAAATATAAAAGTGAACATTGAAATCAACACACAAAGCGACAAACTGCATTTCAAGCCTAATAATTGTATTTAGCATGAAACAGTCTGTCGCCACTGAATGTTGACTTCAATGTTGACTTTTATATTTACATACGTTCTATGATATTGAGCCCTTTATCCCATTAATATAACATACCTAAACTTGTCCATATTTCCATATATATATATATATATATATATATATATATATATATATATATATATAGTATGTATATATAGATATATATACAATAGCTGACCACTCGTATTCGTTGATGCCCGTCAACTAGGTCGGCTAGGCAATCCATACTTCAAACGCTCGCTCAGGCACATTTTTGTGTTTGCTCAACACCCACAGAGCTAACTATTGTTTGTACTGCAACTATGCTGAGCAGACCCTAGTTACAGTTTCTGGGAGAGAGCGTGTTATCTAGCATGATCAACAATTTGAACGAGGCCAGCACGCTCAAGCCATCAGCCACGATGATTTGTGGATTCCTGCTAGCACAACTGTCGACGGCACACAAGAGTT